>JAAKBH010000090.1:0-453001 GCA_019776075.1 Amaranthus palmeri | reverse complement strand
TCTTTGGACCGTATAATATGGGTATTTACTTCTAAAAGTTGTGAACACCGGATAAGTTCATTTCTTCATGGTGCTCTTTGCCAATGAGAGGAAATTTCTTGATAGTATTGCTTGATGGATGAACCTTTACACTAGTTGAATAATATACTAGGAGGTCAGAACATAAGATAAAAGAAGCCAGATTAAATTACTTATATTTCTACTTATATTCGATGAAATGATGATAATATCCTAGGCCCTTAGGAAAAGGTATGAAAGAGTTGCTTGGTTTTTTTCTTTTTGATGATTATTTCTGGAATGCATTCAGGTAGTTTGCTACCCTTGGAACTTGGGATATCGCACTCGAGCTAGGGAAGAAGGTGATATGTCAAAGGTGATTTGAATCTATCTTCCTCAGTCTTGGTTGTGCGTATCATATTTCTTGCTTTCAGCTCCTGTTAATTCCTAAAAGAGAGAATATTAAATTTTTAAAAATTATGTTAAGGTTTAGCACTTCATCTTCCTTTTTGCTAGTTGAAGAAGTCCTTGTATTCTTTTTATTACCTTCTTCTCTCTTTGGTAGATTTTTCTCCTTTTTGAGCATTGAGGCTAAAACTATGTTTGTGAGTATACTACATATCAGAATTCTTTGAGAAAACTTCCTTCATGGTTTTTTTTTTCCTAGTGACCTATGTTACTTGGACTTGAGTATTGATGTCGGATAATGGTACGTGTACAAGTGTCGGATATGTCTAATATTCAATTTTACGCCTGAATTGAAATATATAAGTGCATCAAGGATCGGACACGGGTACGTGAAGCAACATGACGAGTCCGAGTAACATAGCTAATGACTATCATTTGTGGAGTGCTGGTTTTCTTTTACGGTTTTTCGGCTGAGTACTACGACACATTTTGTTATTCTAACATTTTTTTTATTGTAGAGATTGCCGAACTTGTAATGGATGGCAGGCATTACAATGTACTATGTGCAAAGGCACCGGGGAGGTTCGGTATCAAGTGAAAAATTACACCTTGAAGAGGTGCGTCTGCTTTTCTTTTGTTGTCAAGCTTCATTTTTGTGATTATTTCTGAGTAGTATTTTCATATTAACAAGAATCTAAAAGGAAACATTGGCAATTGTTTACATGCGATTCTGATAATTTTTTTGGGGGATTTTGGCAGCGGAGAAAAAACCACAGCTGAGTCTGTTGCAGATGCAATTGTCAATAATCAAGCTGAGTTGTTTCATGTTCCTTCTGCCCTTGATTTGCATTCACCATTGCCATCAAAGGATTGTCCTACTTGTGATGGAACAGTAAGACTACGTACCATAGTTGTGGTGATATATGTTTGTATCCAACTATTTTTTGTTTTAGCCATACTTCCAAACCTCTGGAACCTGTTTCATTCTTTAAATGTATGAGTCTTATGATCCAGTGTTCCTACAACACTTCGGGTTTTCTCAATTTGTTGAGCGTTTCTTTTTGGCGTTCCAGGGTGTGATGAAATGTCCCGAATGCAAAAACAAATTACAGATTCGGATTTCTGCTGATGATGTAAGTGCCTCAACGTCTGAGCATTTCCTGGTTCTTTACCAATCTTTCTATATTGTCCGCCTCACATAAATTTATGTCATTTCTATGCTTTATAACTATAATTTTTGTTTGTTTTATTTATTGGCTGTGATTAGATTTGAGGACGTGGCAATCATATAGAAATTTTGAGATCCTTAATGACATTGAGATGGAATTGGTAGTTTATCTCTTGTAGTTGTCCAAAAATAATCTCTTCCTTTGTTCACTTCTATGTTGATTCTTGTGTTAATACTATTCGGTTTGAGCAGTGTTAATTAAGAACAACAATGCCGAAATCTTAATGTCAAGATATGAGGTCCAGTAGATGGATCAACACCAATGAGCATAATAAATCTTCTTTTCTGTTCATTTCTATTACACGCTATATGGTCCTTCATAACTAATTACTCTCATCATATAGTCTCATTACTCCTTTTGTAATCTTCATTTGTGTTACTATTGATTATTATAATTCCTTTGTCATACATTATCATATACGAGATATAGGGGTGTATTGGGTATTTTAGTATTAGTTAGTTACTCAGAATAGGGGAGGGGAAACTAGTATAAATAAGGAAAAATGAGTAGAGAAACATATAATGTTCTGTGAACACTTTGAGCGAGTCTTATGCTTATGCTATCAATTACGTCAAGAAACTTTACTTTTCCATTAATTACTCTCATCACATATCATTGAACTACTCCGATGGAAACTACTCTGATTTTATGTTATTTTTTTTTTATCTTTTTTCGAACATGAACATGAACATGAACACACACATAACACATACATACACACAAATATGCAGATATATACATGTGAATTTGTTTTTGCTACCAAGGTTCAATCGTAAACATACTCTTTATTATCCCTAACTAGTAACAAGATTAAGTTTGTCTACATTTGACACCCTCAAACTCACCTAGATGGGAACCACTTAATGGAATTTTGAGGTGATGTAATGTGTTTTATGACCAATTATAGAATCGTGTGACAAGTATGCATCTTTATTTCATCAGATGTTTCTCGAGTTGTATGAAATTGCGTTGATGATTTCTTTTATTCACTTAAAAACCTTGCACGTCTATTACTATGAACTAAGACTTATAAGCCCTTGTTAAACCTTCTACAGTTGTTTGAACTTTTGAGGCAAACATTTGACCATTTTCTAGGATTTGTTTTATCTTATGAGCCTTTGTATTTTGTATTGCTTATTTGCTGATATATTATGGCAAAAGCTTTTCTGAATATTTTTTCAGTTCCTTGTGTTACTCTTTGCCATTTCTTTTCAGATTATGGAGCCTCCTTGGCAAGCTTATAAGGTCTTGAAGAAAATGGATTATCCATATGAGGTAAGTGTCAAGGCTTATTTTCGCTGTCTAGTTTTAGTTACCTGTTTCTGTATTGCTGTCATACTGTTCTATTCTGATATTTGTTGTCATTAAATTACTGTTTCTATGAATCATGAGAATGGGATGTTGGCTACATCGGCAATACAAATATTCTCATTATTTTGAACATAGAAAAGCAGATTGTGATTTTTCTGACAGAAAAAAAAAATTCATCTCTTGATGTTCTGTGTACCGACCTTTTAATCTGTGCATATCACACTAGTGCAGGATATAATCCATTATGATCAGTTTGCATAGAAACTTGAGGAATCAAGTGTTATATTATGTGGATATCCTAGATCTCTTGTTCTAATATAACTCTTCCCACACAGCTGTGATATCGTAATATTATTTATTAATATATCAATAATTTTTTTATCAAGGAGGATGTTGTATTATAGTGCTGCTAAAAGATCATTATCTTTGGTTCTCAATTAGAATGAATAGCTTCGGGAACTTCATAAGCTAAGCCACACTTGGTCTAAGATTGGAGTGAGGAATTATGGGTGAGAATTTGAGGGTCCGACATGGAATATTGAAAGAGTTTGATCCTTTAATTTATTCCTTTATAAAGTCGCGTGTACTAGTCTCCTAGTTTTATCATATGGATGTGTCATGTGTTTGTGGAATTGGTGTTAGCACTTCTGTTTGAACTTAGAGAAGGAATTATGATTGGTTTCATGTTTTGGATAGTAAAATCAATTTCGGGGTTTTACAAACATATTTTTGGATAACCTAATAAGTGATTTATACATTGTGCTACACAATGGCTTGGTACACCTAACTTTGTGGATGATATCATAATGTTTTTATTTAGCTTCGGCACTGATTTTAATCCTATCCTTTTTTTATGACATGGGTTGGGTGCATTCTTATTATTTATCCTGAAAGAAAAAAGAATGAGTTAAGTTAGCAGGTTTCATTCCATTTTGTGGCTAATATTGTAGATGATGGTTGATTATAATCATTGTTTACTAATCACTGACGTTCTTGATACTTTTTTCGGCAGCATATTGTCCATAGCATGAAGGATCCAAGCATTGCTGCATTTTGGCTTCTTACCATGCCACAAATTGTCGGTGGATTCAACTTTGATGATGAAGTAAAACAGAAAATCTGGTGGCAGTACAAGGTTTTAACTTTTTTGTTGTATCAATTCCAAATTCAAGGATCCTGTTACTTGAGCTCAAGCAGCATATATTTGTTTATTTTTCTTAGAGAAGTATCTATTGCCTTCTTTTCCATGTATGGCATGAATTGGTTGATAAAAAAATCCGAGTTTAAGTTTTAACCATCTAAGTTTTGTTTCTGTAGGTCTTCGGCATATGAGCTAATATGTTAAATCCATCTTTTGCAGTCTCCCTTGGTTATTTTTTCTTTTTTCTTTTTTCTCCCTAGTAAAACCTACAGGACTAAGAACACTCCCTTTATTTCTGTGAATGTCTCTTCAACTAATTTCTTTAAGGATAAATTTCCTTTTCGAGTAACATGTGAGCTGTTTATTTCTTTGGAGTGGTTCACTTTTACTTGCTATAATGTTTGAATTCCTAAGGAATTTAAGTGTATGATGCTAGAAGATATAATTACTGGCAGCTGCACTAAATAGTCATCATTGAATATACATTTGACCCCTCCCCCTACCACCACCTAGGTGAGAAGCTACCAAATGGGATTGGGGACCTTAGGATTCAATGCTGTGAACATTATCGTTTTATTGTAAATATTTTTCTCTTGTAGGATTCCATGCGTTATGATCAATTGCGAGATGTGGTGGCTCAACGACAGCCTGGATGGGAATATTTGCAACAGGTACGGGTTTTTGTTCATGCCTGTATATCAAGGTTTTGTATCCAGATTGTTTATAATTCCTGATGATTGGGTGAGGAGGGTGTTTTTTGGGAAAAAAAGGCCCTATCAAGGTTTTCAATTCTAGCATACTGATACTAGCATTGTAGAAGTGCAAAAAACGCATTGTAGGACGTTTCAAAGGGTATTTCATGATCTCGGCCGGTATTCGACTTTACGATAGCTGCATCACCTCTGTTATCAATCGCTATACACCGCAATTGCAATGAGAAAGCATTTTTGCACTATCATACTAGTTCGCTTTGAAGCTTGATTTTTTAACTGACTTGGTAAAATATGATTTTCCTTTCTGAATCATATTCTGTTTTTGAGATTGACTGCTTCCAGCTTTGCAGTTGTGTTTTTTGGTCCTCAAATGATGGAATATTTCAAATACAAATACTTTAGCTGTTAATTGCAACCGTGAACGAATAGGCACAAGTTTAATCCTTTTATTTTAGCATGGTTTGAACTGCTTTGCTGTGAATATTTGAAACTTTTTAACAGGTAACTTCTCTTAGATAGATTATATGATTTATAAATAAAAGGTGTTTGTGTTGTTGACAGGCCTTAGTTTCACTTGATCCTGCCCGTGCTAGAGATGATCCTGTTGTAGTAAAAAATGTTCCTTACTACAAGGCAAAAAAAGCATTAGAGATGGAAGTCATGAAGATAACTCCTCCTCCACGACCAAAAAATTGGGGAGTAAGTATGATTTGTTTTCTTTGTATACCTTTTAACTGAAGGTTTACTTAAGTCGGACTAAATGAAAATAAGTTGAATGAAGTCATCAATTCAATATATAGCACTGACTATAAGGTCCTTGTAAATACCCGAGATATAAAAGTGTTTGTCATATAATAAGCCAGCCTCTTTATTTTTTGTGCCTAGATCTTGTGCATGTTTATCAATTGTGCAAGCCCTCTGTAGATTTTATTATAGTCTTGCACCATTTTATGGTTTTCAATACGGACAAGGGGGATGGGGTGAGTTGACTTTTGGAACATAAATATATAGGGCAACAATGTGGCAAAAACAGCTGCTCTGTCCATATTGAGTTTCTCAATTAGCGAAATTGCACTCTTAGGGGGGTGTTTGGTATGAACTTAATACCAAGTAAGGGATTCAATTACCATTACTCTACATTTTTTGTTTGGTATAATACTAGGTTAACCCAATCCCTTTCTTGTGGATAGTGGATACCGTTATTTTGTTACCATCCATTTATGTCAGCAAATTGTGTTGCTACTCTTGTTGGTGTTTCTATGATCGAGTATGTTTTTCCCTTATATATTGTTATGCCAAACAATATATAACTACAACCCTTACCCTTAATCATTTTCCTTTCCATTACATTTTTATGTTCCCATACCAAACACCCCTTTAGAGTATTTAATTATGTTCAATGGTGATGCCGTTAAAAAATATGTTTGATGATGAAGATGATTTATCACAAAATTGCTGCAATATTATTTAGTTGTACTTTTTATTGATTGATATGAGCAATACTATGCCATGATGGTTGTGTTTACTGTTACTGGGATTAATATATGCAAATACCTAGTGTTTTCGGACATTGAAATTACCTAATGTAAAACTTCCAATTGTGGATGGATGGAGTTGAATTTTTTTAGGTTGACCTTTTTGTGAAAAATGTGGTCTGGCCTCTGACCAAAGAGATTGTTTCTGTAGAAGTAGCATATGACTGAAAACATGGTTCTTTGTGTCAATAATATTCAAGTCGTCTTGCAATTACAGGAATTAAATCTTCCATTAGATGCATCTTCATGGAGCAAGGATGATCTTAAGGATCCTAAGAAACTGTATGAGATGACTGTTCTTCTCAATGCTCAAAGGGAGATTGCTGAAAAGATTTTGGATGATCAGTGGGAGACAAGATGGCGACAGAATAAGGTTTGTCATTTTGGATGCTTCCCTGAGCTTATATTTATTTTTCACTGTACTTGAACTAGCTAGATCTACGTCACACTCCGTGACACCTCCTTTTTTACTCCATGTTCAAATCACTGCAATTGCAAACTAAATGGATTGTTTCACTTTCCGACTAAGTATTTGTCTTCCACATATCAATAATCTTCCCTAGCAATGGATGACACTTGCACTCATGGTTATTAGAATCCCGATCCTGTTTTACGATTCTACGCGACGATCCGGATCTTGGGGTAGGATCTTAATGTATTGTTGATAGAATTGTGTGAACCTTCTTAGCTCAAGAAAGTAGATTGTGGCATCATAACACAATTCTACGATCCTACGATCTAATCCTATGAGGGTAAATTCAAATGTAAAATATTTTCATATAATACAAATTTCAAACGTATAATTTTATCAGTACCAGTAATACCACTATAAAATTCAAATTTTTCTTGATTTGTAGTTTAAAAGGATTATTAAAAGTATCTTATATATCAAACATAATAGATGAAGTCTAATAAGTATTTGTTACACTTTAAAACTCAAAAAATAGTTATAATTGATAGTCAATAATCCAAAACACATTAATGCGCATATTTGTAGGATCATACAGTCGTACGATCCGATTCTACCGATTCAAGGTAGAAGTAGAATCCCGATTCTAACAACTTTGCTTACATTAGCAGCGATATGCCAACTAAAGTTACCTTTCCTTACTTCATATAATAAACATGTAAATTAATTTGATAGTAAATAAACAAAATTTGATTTTTTAGTTATCATTTGAATTTGTTATTAATAACTTTTCACCCTTATCTATGTCCGAATTTTCCTGTCGGTCTTGTTATTCTTCAATAGGTCAAAGAAATTTCATTGGAATAGCTCTAGAGTATGGAAGATAGTAGGGTAAGATGGGATAGAACTGGAACAAAGCCGAAAAGAACTTTATGACCTAAAATAAGCCATTCACAACATAAGGTATCTTGGTTGATTAACTAAGAAGTGTGAACAAAAAACTATTATAAGCCTTAGACCACAATGCCACCGGCATCATCTCCTAGTAAAATAATTGCATATTTTAGGATTTTTATATTGCCAAGTTTAAACCTCCACATCTTAGACCGTTGATCTCAGTCGTTGAATTTTTAGTTAACGGAATCACGGGTAGCCCATTTCCATTATGATACTTGAATCTTCTTTTTATCCAATTTCATTATTTTCTAGGAATGTCTATATTACCATACTACTTGCTGCAGTTTTCCGGAAATATTTGGAATTTATATTATATCCACAAAGTAAAACCCATGGTATTTCAGACGTGGGAAATATTTTTGCATGAATTAGCAAGAATAACTGTTGTCTTTTACATGATGACTAATGTATATGGTGTTGGGAAACTGTTAGGAACTATCTTATAAATATGACGGTTCGAGAAAACGTACGACCACATTTCAGTATCTATATTGCATAAGTGGTTTCCATCTAATGAAATCTTTTTAGAATTAAACTGCCTATAATTTCAATTCTCACCTAACGTTGTCAACTAACAAAACCTTTAAACTTTTTGTTACTTGGAGCCTACTGTCATGCTTTTTCTTCTAAGTAATTGTTAGTCGTCTAAGTAGCTGATACTTGTAGCCGTAGTTGTATAATCATTTGCTTTGTTGAGAATGGCTTTTATATTAATTATTAAGTGGGTTTGGAATATAAAATTAATTTGTGAAATGTTCCAAACCAATTTAAATAGTCAATATAAAGTTTCAATAGGAGGAGATTTATTTTTAATTTTTATGTTTGTAGAACAAATGTTGCCTTGGACCTTCTTCAGTTTTTCTCAGGTTATCCCTTTTCAATCTCAGAGTTCTGAATTGCGAACATGCAGGACTCGATTATGACAACTTTTTGTAATGTTCTTGGGTGTGTCATGGAAATTTGGATGAATTAGGAGGGAAATGAACCCCGCTTCACGGAAAAACTAAAAAATTATTGATTGGTATATGCTAGGGTGATGGAATGAAGATTTAGGTAGTTTGATTGACACTTGTATTTTTTTTTTCTTTCTATATTAGGCAGTTATTTAAATGTCATATTTATTAGGCAGTGTTTACTATTGTATAATATCATTCATTTCCAATGTTTAACCCCGATGAATATTAGCGTCACTAGAGTTGTGTTTTTATTTTACTGGGACCATATTCACAAATTATAAATTTGTGATACTTCCAACTCCTCTTTATCTAATGTGTAAACCAAAAAATATTCATTTTGACATGGTACTTTTTTGATGCATAGTTGAATGAGATGCTGGATGAAAAGGTGCGACCTTATATTCAAAATGCTGAGAAGGTCGGTCTCTCTCCACCAATCGTCATGCATCCACCAGCTGAAGATAAAAAGGTTTGTAATAGCTTGCCTTCATAAACTCCTGTCACTGATCCACCTGGAATGAGTTCAACTTTATTGCTGAAAGGACCCTCTCATTAAAATGATAGATATTACCTTTTGATTTCCTAGATATGCTATTGGGGTAACGGAATGTTCTTATCAATGACCCAGTCATAGTTAAAAAATGTTTCTTACTACAAGGTAGAGGTCTTCAAAACAGACCCGATTACCCAATATTTACCCAATCTTATACTTGACCCGACTTCAAAATGAATTTAAAATTGTGTAAAAATCATTGTGGACACAAGATCCAAATTTGAACCTTCCCGCAACATGTGACCCGATGACTTGAATGAATCTCCACTACAAAGCAAAAAATGAACTAGAGGTGGAAGATGTGAAGCTAAAATTGGGAAGTAAATTAAAAGCATGATTTGCTATACTGGTAGACTGCAGGTTGACATCATGTAAAATTAAGTTGAGCTAAAAAATTAAATATATACAAATATTGAAATACTAAAATCCTAGTAATATCGGAGATATACAAGAGCCAACAACTTAAGCTGAGATTCTACTTGCTACCTGCAACTGTAGACGGAGGGGGTTGCTTTTGTAAAATTGTTCTGCTTTTTCACCAATGGCATTATTGATGTTAAAGTAGCGTGTGACTGAAACATGGTTCTCTAAGTCATATAATGTACTTTCTATTTTGTGATTACAGGGATCAAATCTTCCATTAGATGAATCTTTTTGGAGTAATGAGGACCTCAAAGATCCTAAGAAACTGTATGAGGCAACGGTTCTTCTAAACGCTCAAAGAAAAACGTCTGAGAAAATATTGGTCGAGCAGTTAGAGGCGAAATTGGAACAAAATAAGGTTGGTAATATTGGGCTTAATGTTTTTGTACCGTACTTGAGATGACCAGAGTTGTTTTGCCCCTCCCCGCTATTTCTTTGTATTTAACATGCTGAAATTGCTATTGTTGCACACTGTATGGTTTATCTTTCTTTATCGCTAATCTTGGGTTATCCTTTTGTATATAACCTGGCATAGGGCTGAACGGCAGTTGTGAAAGCGGTAATAAGTCGTCAAAATTACTTTTCTTACCTTTGCTAATCTTTGGGTGACCAGTGTCAGCCTTGACTACATGGCTAGTACCATTAATTTGACTGAGAATGAGTGAACACATTTGTGTTTAACGATTAATTAGGACTCGAGAATGCCCGTGTCTGGATTCTTCAATTGGTCTTATTATTGGGCAATAGTTGAAAGCTTTGTTATTGGGATGGCTCTAGAATTTGAAAAGTATCTGTTTAGAATGAGAAAATAAACGGGATGAAGTCGCAAAGAACTTTATGACCTGAGAGAAAGCCATACCCATACTAAATATAGCCGTCTCGATTGGCCTAGTTAAACTAGGTAGTTCGGTAGTAGCTATAACTTATATTCTCCTTGAAACGGTGTGTTTAGCTGTTGTATTCGTTGCCCCTTTACATGAATGACCGATATTCATTATTCAATTCCCGTGTAGGTTTTTTACCACTCTATTAGTGTCATTTAGGGGCTTAGGGCTATCTTTATGGTATCCCGGGAAAACTTTTTGAGTATGGCTTGTCTTTTTGACATTTTCAGTGTAGTTTTTCTTAGGTACATATTATTGGCTATTACTTCGTATTATGTTCTTGAGTGAAAACTAAATTCATCGAGAGAAATGGCCTTAACGGATGACCTAACCGTGACCTAACGGATGACCTAACCGTGAACTATTTAAACCAGCTTTTGTAGTTGCTTGGAATAATATGCTTGTTTACTGTCGTCAATCGTTTTACTCATAGAGGTGTTCTTTCTCTTATGACGATGTTTTATGGCTTGCAGCGGAAGTCAAGGCCACGAAGATGGTGGTTCTTTTGATGGAAGATCATACAAACACAGTGTTGTATTTTGAGACTGCTAGTTGCATCACAAACCTGTTAGATACTTCTTTTTTCTTAAAATTTTCATTGCCTTTTGTTCATTCAAAACTTTTTGATCTCCAGATTTGCATTCTGTTTCAAATGTCCTTATCGGTCGTGTAAATCGGAATCACAACATTTTTCCTTTATTTCGACACAAACAGATCAGATTTGATCAGACAGTCAATTTCAGTACAAAATCAAGTCTCGGGTTACACCAATTTTACAACATCTTAATCTCGAGTCAGATCAGATCATTCATTGAATAAAATGCATAAAATAGCATGTAAGGTATAAATATTAAGTACACCGGAGTTTTTTTTTTTCTTTATTCCAAATGTTTTTGGTTCAAATACAAGTACAAAAAAAAAGAAAATCTTAAATAAAGTAAAAATGTATAGAATAAACAGTAAAATAGAAGGAAATGAAAGGTGGTTTAGGGATTAGATGTAAATTAGCCAAGGTTCCTGGCACAATGGGTGATGTAGGTGCACCCTCTATTATAAGGGTTGGCCCTTGCATTTGAGTTGCAGTTGTAGTAAGAGTGTCCTCGCCTGTTACATGGTACGTTGTTCTTCTTCAATGCATCATAACTTATGTACCTGCATCATCCATTTACTTATATCATATACTTCTATACTAACAACTTCGAATTGTAAACATTCTATTTGGATTGTCGGTCGTGGGCTGTAAGTTGTAACAATGTAACATGTTAATTAATGACAATCACCGTAAATATTCCAACAAAAAATCCCAATGTCGGAATTACGATTTTGATGTTTTTCTTCAATAACATTTTCTACGAGTTTTCGTTAATATTGTTTTAAACAAGTCATGTATTATACCCTCCCAACATACTCATACCCATAACCATACCCATATTCATACCTATCATCCATGACGTATAAAATTTTCACATTCACGCCTGCCCATTAGGGTATGCATTTAAACTCATCTTACCCATCATTGCTAATAAGATATAGTCACCTTATAACAACCTTAAATTCACTCCAAGTGCACACTATATGCTCCAAACTATCATAATTCTTTACAAATTTAAATGTCCACCTAAATGTTTTTTATAATAACATAAAATTAATATCCTTAATTTCTTATCAATAGTTTTTAATAAAAATATACAAAATCGATATAAATAAGTAATAACTTGTAGATATGGGCCGAGACGGGTAAGACATTTATCCATCTTCTACTCACTACCCATGACAGATGTAATTTTTCATACCCATATTCACCAATTATCTACCACATTCATTTCCACAATCGTATAAAGTGCACGGATGCAATGCAATACCATATAATTTTACCCGTGCCATCCCTAGCTATAAACAATTGTTTTTTGACCAACCAATTATTGTAAACAAATTAAAATGCTCATCAACGAATCGCATGAGCCATACACGTAGAAAAATAAGAGAATTAAGGATCAAAAATCACAATTACCTTCTACGACCTAACTGGCGACGATCAATAATTTCATTATCTTCTTCTTCCTCATCACCAATACAATCTCCTCTACGCCCATTACAAGTACGCATTATGGGTAGATTTCCGTCACCATCGACGGACAATCGAGACATTCCCCACGTAGACTTATCGAACGACATCGACTCCGTAACGATCATCAATGCCGCCATCGCAACAATAGCTATCCATACTTTAGAAGCCATGCATGCAATAATTAATTATCTTAATTGACTTCCTAATTAAAAACAAATAAATAAAAAAATAAAAAATTTTGAAGAAGAGAAAGAAGTGGAAATTATGGGTAATTCTTTTTTAAGGGTGTTTTGGTTTTCTATTTCTTCCCTTCTTGTCGAAAGACGTAGAACATCGAAATGAATATAGGAGGTTATTAGGGTAAGGTAGGGAGATAATGAGGGGAAATGGATGGTGGTGAAAAAAAAAACAAAAATGCCACTTAGATAATTGTTTTTATGAACTAATTTTTATTTTTTTTTATTTAAGAAATTACATTTATATTGGGTGTTTGAACGAAATTCTCGTATTGGTATGGTTGCTAGTGCTTTCGTGTTTGTGTGCTTGCATTGTGCATATAATGTGTTACATAACTTTTGCCTAAATATAGGTTATATTTAGATGGGATATTGAGGTCATTTCGGTTGGTTTGTTAACCTTTAAATGCAAATTTAGGGTATATTTTTCTCTACTAATTTGTTTAGTGTTTTTTATTTAAGTTATTTGTGACAATTAGTAGTCTTTTTGAGGACATGTACGTGTATTCCGAACGATTGACGGTACAAGTATGGATGGTAACTAGATAAATTCTTTATTAAGACCGTTTCACCATAAGACGATTTAATATGGGCTAATACAATTTTTATTTTCTTAAATACTAATGAAAAAATCGGTTTTTATTTAGTTATTGGTTGTGTAACTCTAACTCTATTGAATCAAGACCCAATTCTCGCAACGTTGATGATGACTTTGAGCACCTCGTAGCCCATGCGATGTCTTGCATACTTGAGAGCGGTGCGGAGAGTACTATGGGATATGGAGTGCTAAAGTTTGGAACTCTTGATGAACTGAGGATTGGAGATGACTTGGAGCGTGTTGATGATGAGAAGACAACAAGTTTTGAAGCTCTTGAAGCCTGCTCGAATGGTCGAGCATTAGGGCCTCGATCGAGCCATGTTATAACAACTTTCCAATAGTCACTGGACTCACGCTCCACCAGGCGAACGACTAGGCTCAACCTGAGCGGCTTACAACCCATTTTGCGACAGTATTCTGTTTTCGTAGGCGGTTTTGTGGGCCTTTGTCCCATTTGTCTTAAGGACTTCTAATACATCTTAGAACTATAAAAGGGAGTCTTAAAAGTGTATTAGGGTAGTGTGAGAGTCATACACAAGATTTGAGAGCTAGGGTTTTAAGCCAAGAGAGTTCTTCAGTCTTGTTTATGCATTTTGTGGGAGATTGAAGTAAAGCTTCAATCTTTTCTTTGGAGAATTGTTCAGAAGCATTGTAAGGTGAGTCATTAGTGTAATATTGTTTATATTAATGATAAGAAACTTTGTTTGAGAGGGAGGTATCATCAGATATCTCATCAATATTGTGTTTCGTCCATTGTTGTTTGGTGCTTTGTTTTTGTCTTGTTCCTTTGATCATGTTTTTTTGTTTGTTCTTCACCATTCTTTAAGCCCATTCATAACAATTGGTATCAGAAATTTAGGCTAGATTTTTGGGTTGTTTTGTGGGAAAAAGTTGGTATTATTGGTGAATTAATGTGGGTGATGGAGCAAAGTTTCACACTCCATTGTTTGATGAAAAGATGAATTTTTCGGTGTGGAGGAGCACCGTAGAGGACTTATTGGTGCAAGCCCACAACATTAGATGAAGGAAAGTGGGTGGCCATGAAGAAGAAGGCGGTGAGCATGATTAGGTTTGTCATTACACCCGAGATTAAGTATAACTATTTAATAGAGATCGACCTCAGTGTATTGTTGGAGAAGCTTCAAAAGGTGTATGCTTCGAATTCTCTCCCCAACAAATTGTGCTTGAGATGGGAAATGTATCAACTCATGAAGGAGGATGATACAAGCATGCAAGATCACATTAATATATTCAATCAATTGGTGTGCCAATGTTGAATGCCGATGAGAAGCAATCCGATGAGAATGCTATACTACTCTTGGCTTCACTTCCTAAGAGCTATAAGAATATAGTTCAAACTTTGCTTCTTGGAAGAGAATCTATCAGTCTTGATCAAGCATTGGCGGTGTTGAGAGAGAATGATTGGTTTATGGAGAGGCGTGATGGGGATGAGAAGAAGGGTAGTAGTGAGGTATTGTGACATATGGTGGTGTCAAGAGAAGGCTAGGTGGTGTGAGGTATGTTCCTAAATCACTTGGTAGGTTGGAGTCCAAGAGATGCACTTTTAAGGCTAGTGAAGGGTTGGTGAAGGTCATTAAGGGGATCATGGTAGGTTTATTAGCCTTTATGAATTAAAAATCTATTTATAAATAGATCTATTAAAAATGTTTGATATTACATATAAAATTTTAAAAACAAAACTAAACAAATTGTTAAAATAAAACTAATAATTTTTGTTAATAAATAATTAATTGGCCTTCACAAATACTCCCACCGGTTCTTTTTTATTGTCCACTTTGGGTTGAGTACGCATATTAAGAAAGTGATAGTTGAGGTACTTCAAATGATTATAATAATTATAAAGGTGGTAATTGGGAGTTAGGATCATTTCCATTACCTAAAATGTAATGGAGGGTCCATTACTAAAATCTAATGGTTATAATTGCTTGATAGAGGAAAACTAATAAGAGAATTTTGAGAATTTATTTTTTATACTAAAATAGGTGTCAAAATCTTAAAGTGAGTAATTGAGAAAAGTAATGGAGAGAATCCTAATACGGTAATTGGGGTATCTAATTGATTATAATAATTGTAAAGGTGGTAGTAGGAGTATTTTAAAGAGAAAATTATAAAAAACCACCTTATCTATACACTCTTTTTTAAAAAACTACCTTATATAAAAATTTTTGCAAAAAACTACCTTATGTAATACAATCTTTGCAAAAGACTACCTACTACTCAATTTCGTTAGTTGACCGGTATAATTTTCTCTATTTTAAATAATATAAGTGGGGGTATTATGGTTTTTACTTGTGTGAACATAGGGTATTTAGGTAAAAAATTTTTGCCAAAAATGGAAAATGGACAATTTAGATGAACTGACCAAATAAGGAAAATGAAGAATAAAAAAGAAACGGAAGGAGTATTATAAATAATAAAAGTATTTTTAATAATTTAAAGCATTTGTTTTTTATCTTAGGTAAATTTTAATAAACGTATAACTCATACTCCCTCCTATTCATTAATATTGTCCACTTTGTGTTTGGACCGCATTTTAAGAAAAAATGATAGTGGGGTGGTAGTGGGGTATTTTAAGTGATTATAATAATTGAAAAGGTGGTAGTGGGGTATTTTAAGTGATTATAATAATTGAAAAGGTGGTAGTGGAGTATTTTAAGTGATTATAATAATTGAAAAGTTGGTAGGTGGGGTATTATTTAATAATATAAGTTGGGGTAGTTGGGGGTATTTAGGTAAAAAATTTTGCCAAAAATAGAAAGTGGACAAGTAAAGAGACTTTACCAAATAAGGAAAGTGGACAATATTAATGAATAGGAGGGAGTATTATTTATAACCTTAGTTATATCATTCAATGTTAGAAAAAATTTTAGTTGATTAAGTTTAGAAAAATATTTCGAATTTTTTAATTTATAAAGATGGTAAATTTTCGGTACACAATAAATTTAAATCAAAAAAATATAAGCCAAAATCATTAAGTTTATTCAGTTTTTAAAATAACAAATTAGTAAATTTAATTAATTTTTTTAAAAAAATTATTTATGATCAGCATCATCATCCCAAAAAGTCCCATCTAAGACACTGTCCGAAAAAAATGAGATAAAAAGTAGATTAATACTCTCGATCATTATAAGGAGGTCAATGTAAAAATAAGTATTGGGACATTGGCTAGGAAAAAAAGTATAAAAGGAAGTATTATTCAAAAAAAAAAAGTATAAAAGGAAGTATATCAATATATACACTGGTATAATGGGGAGGATTTGATTTTGTCAAGTGACATATGAAGGGAAAAAGAAAGGTAATGAGTCCAAAAAAAAAAAAAAAATTGGGAGTAATAAAGAAGGGTGGAGATGTGGTGGGTAGAGTTCCCACGAAGAAGTATCTACTATCTACTAGCTAGTAGTGTGGAGACTTGTCCACTTTCAAACTTGTCAATAATCCAACATTACCTGTCCTATCATCCACGTTAACACTTCTACGTGGAGACACCATATTATTATTATTATTATTATCTTTTTCGGGAGACTTTTTTTGGTCGAGCTCTCCTGTATATGGGTATCAGTCGTCGCCATCCCTCCCTCCTCAAATCTTGTTTATAGTTTTCTATGAAAGGGATACACTGGGTAGGATGATGATGATGATTATTATTAATTTTTATTAAATAATAATTTATTTTATAGAAGGAAATTTTATTAAATTGATAGGAAATTGAGCAATTAGTTGAACGCCTATATCTTTTGAATACTGATGTAATAGCCTGTGAAAAATACATGCTCTAGACTTAGTGCGTCTGGAATTACGTACTTAAAAAAATGCAACCTTTAATTTGATAACAGACCAAGTGCCAAAAAGACATCTTCGTCTAACTCTCCAAAAGTAAAGAAAGCAAAGCGATAAATATTTCCGCCCTTTATTAATGTGTTTACTTGGTTTGTTGTTATCAATCATCCTCATACTCCCGCTCTTCATTTATGAGTTTAAAGTTCAAAGTTCAAACTAATAGTATAACTCTCCTCCACCTAAACACAAAATAGTTGAAAGATATTTGTGTAACGGACTTCTTGGGTAACGGTTGTGTTCCTTTACCGATTGTGTTTTTCACGTTTTGACTTATGGATTACTTAATAATTGATACATAAATCAGTTGATTATATCAACAATTACCAACATAATCCCTTATATTTTGTTAAATTAGTACTGGCAAAATATGACAACTAACATTTTACTTTTGCGAAATTTAATTTATATGTCACTGATTCAAATTTCTAATAGTAAATATAATAGATTTAGTGACGTTTATTAGACCTTTTAGCAGCATAATAAAAAAATATAATAAAATATTTCACGGCATAGAATCTAGTAACATTTTTCATAAATGTCTCTATAGACTATAGTAACAATTACTTATAACATTAAAGGTCAAATGAAGTGTTACTAAATCACTTTATCATGAAACATAAAATTAAAACCAACAATTATTACATTAAAAATGTGTAAATCAATTGTATTTTTTTAATATCACTAAAATTTATGTCGCGAAAAGTATTGTGTTGTAATGAACTTATTGTGAATAATACAACTTTTCATTTATTTTTCTATAATATTATAATATTTTAATTCACAATGGAGAATACCTATACTTAAATTCAAAATAACATTTTTATATTTATAAGTAACGTACATAAATAACATTTTCATAATAGTAAATAAAAATAAACCAATACTTCGTGCACTTACAAACATAATGAACATAAATACTAAATATATTTTCTTTTATACAAGAAAAAAATGTTTTATTAATAGATTAATGAGAGTACTCCATATGGTATTTGTTTAGGGTTTCTTCTAGATGTACAGATAGAATGAAGAATTTTTTTTTTGGTGTAGGTATTGCCTGGTTGGGCCTCAGCCTGTTGGGGTGTTTTTGCTCGGTCCCAAGTTAATTTTGGGGCCTTGTTTGTTTTTGGATCTCTTGGTTTATATTTATACTTAATTGCCAAAAAAAATCAGGTATCGGGTCGACCCGAATCCGAAAATAGATAGGGATAAAACTTTGGCCGTGACTGAAAATGAAACGTGTAACGGCGGACTAACGGAGACATGCCACGTCTGTGCTGTTGTAGTAAACGGTAGGATTCTGATTTGTATATTTGGATAATGTGACAATTTATTATTGGTTGCATCGTCAATTTTCTTTAGTCTTTATAGTTTAATTACTACTCTTCACACTCGCAAACATCTTGCAACGGTTGCTTTATTTTTGAGTATTATCATCATTTTAATTTTAATTATATTCTACATTTCAACTTTATGTAAAATAAAATTTGTCTTCATTTAAAAATTATTAGTTTAATTTTTTTGATAAGACCGTCTTAGAGACGTCCTATATTGAGCTCGCCTAAATATAATTGTTTTAAATATAATTTAAAAAGGGTTTAGGAAATTAATGTAAATCGGTAACAAGTTTTTCTTTTTTAAATACTTTTTTTTAGTCCGTTTTATGGTGAAATGATCTCATTATTCAAGACGAACTAAATATATTAATATTTAGTTTTTATAATTTTTTATTACCGATAAAATCAATGAATCAAATACTATTAAAAATAATATCTCTATTTTGATATAGTTACTACATTTGACATTTATGCAATGCAATGCATTATTTTGATCATTTATATATTACATTATATATAACTAAAAATTATAAAAAAATTAATATTTTAAACATACACAAACAGAGAATTCAAACAAAATTTCACCTAACAATATTTTATTTTAAATATTAGTAGCAATAAATAAAATATAATGATGTGGCAAAATGAATGCGTAAGAATCTATAAATTATATAGTTGTAACGGATACATGCCACGTTTGTTGTGTTACAGGAAAATGATAGGATTCTGAAATACTAATTAGGCTAATGTGACAATTTATAATTGGTTGCATTGTCAATTTTAAAACAACGTTTATAATAGCTTTAATTACTAGTATTATGCTCACTAGTCACTAGTACGAATATGTTCGAGGAAACAAATATGAACACTATTTTACCGACATACGTATATGCATGTCGTGGACGATAATTTTTCTTTCATAACCATCATACTTCCTCTATCCATTGAATTTATCACTTACGGTTCGTTTGGTAGGTGGTAATAAACCACAGTAATAGGAATGAAAAATTAGTGTAGTTTTGGTTGAAAATTCTCTAGGCTACCTTGATGGTCATGCTTGACAACCTTCAATCATCTCATTTTGTTCATAAAATCCATTCCATTGCATTACCAATGGGAGAGGTGATATTAAGTGGTAATGGAAATTTGTGGATAAAAAAACTTTGTTATGACCAAACTTTCATTACCTTGGGAATGACATGATACTTTTGATGAAATTTTACATTATAAATTATTCTTATTACCATAATTTAGTACCACTAACTAAACGGGCCGTTAAAACTATTTTTCTCATAATAAAACAATTTAAATTGCAAACTCGAAATAACAGAAAAATATTTAATTCATAGTTTGTTTTTTAGTTATGACTATTTTAATTGTTAGAAGAATAAAACAAAAAACTATCATCATCATCATCATCATTATCATACACAATGTACCCCGTTCACCGTGGCGGAGTCACGTTGGAGCACCCGGGATCACGTGCCGCCCCTAGGCATTTTTGTTACAAAAATATTTGACGTAGACTTTTCTATTAGTAAGAGTAAAAGTGTAAAAATAATACTGAAATGTTTTGATGATAAATACTCTCTCATTTTAGTATTTTTGTCTTATTTATTAATTTTACCTCATTTTTTTAATCGGTTCGGTTTATTTAATTTGTTCCTTTTTTGTGGTATGTCGTATTTAAAATTTTAGCAAATAAAAGTAAAATAGTTGTTAATTTTGCAAAGAAAACTCTGTCGAAATCTCGTTCATTAGTTGGTGGCCTAGGGGACTCCGAACCCTGTATCCGCCACTGCTCGTTCATATAAAACTATGCTAAGAATCTGGGGAGGAAAGAACGATGACAACTTATTGATAAGTGCAATTAATTGCACTAATCGTTTGTATCTTTATGCTCTTTTGCGGTGTTTTGAAGGAGATTTGGGGTCATTTCGTTTGGTTTCACTCTATTTCGGTGTTTCATGGTCAAAGTATGGGAAGATGGGTGAATTATGCGCTTTTGAGTCATTTTTGTGTGTTTTTGGTGCTAACCATGTTTACCGGGCTCAAAGAACGTATCAAGCTATCAATTTTATCAAGGCATGAGGAGTAAAAGAGCAAAAGAGTAGAAAGTGTTGTTATTTTGAAGTGAAATTTGATACATGTCTACTCTTTTGGCCATAACTTTTGATAGGAATATCGTATTAATGCAAGGTTTGCGGCATTGGAAACTAGACTTCAAGGGCTTTCCAACGGTATATTATATGTCCGATTCCGATAACCGAGCAAGAAATGGCGACCGTTTGAAGTCAGCAGAATCTGTCTGCCAGAAATCGCCGACTCGGCTGTAGGTATTTTTATCAGAACGCCGACTCGGCGAAATATGCTGTCAAGATCAGTAAGTTTCCAGACACTTGAAGCCGACTCGGCTGTGGTAGATACTTTTGGAAAGCCGACTCGGCGGAACATTAATTCACCTTTTTGGCGTGTTTTTCCTCCGGGCTTTCTTTGGGCCTAGGCTAATTACCCTCATTAGTATAAATAAGAACCTTAATCCTGATTAGGGTTCTCTTCTTCCTCCCTTCACTTTTACTTAGTTTTTGCTTAATCTTCCATTAATCTAGCCTTTAATTTCATTTTAGTTTTAGTTTACTTTGCAAGAACATTAATCTAGTCTTTGAGAATTATTCATCCTTCAAGTTTGTAAGTTTATTTTCTTCTTTTGCCTTTGAATTATTGTATTAGTTTAAGTTTTGTTAGTTGAACATTGAATTCTAGCTTTAATCATCCTTTAATAATATTTTCATTTTCTCCATTATTGTTTAGTATTCATTGTCATCATTATTAAGTATTTAATCATTGCTTGTCTTAGTTTAATCCTTAATTCATTGTCATTTATGTTTAGAATTGAATTTGAATTGATCTTTATTGCATTTACCATGTCTAGTGAGTAGATCCATTTTCTAGGGTTAGGGTTTGAACCTATTAGTTGAGTATGATTTGATTCTTGGATGTGTCTATGAAACTATGGATTAAAGTGATTAAATTGTGCTAATTAACCCTAAACTAAATATGCTTTGTCGAACCATTCAATAGAACTAGCGTGTGAGATTGGGATCGCCTTTGCTTTAGGGTAAACTTTAGTTAAATTCTTATTAATTCGTTCAATAAAGTTAACGCGTGAGAATTGAATTAATAGGGTCTAAATCTAATAGTTAATCAACAGAGCGAGAGTTTGAGATTAACAAGATCAAGTTTAATCACACAATTAATCCTATACTTCATAGACACTAATGAGAATTAGATCATGCAAGACTTTAGGGGATGCCCCACGCCCTAGATCTCATCATCGTATAGTTAAACCACATCTTTATTATTGCATTCTTAGTTGTTAGTTCAAAACCAATCACTATTTTTATTTCCTCTAGCAATCTAATCAACTGAAATCGTAAAGTCCATTGTCCCAAGCTTCCTTGTGTTCGACCCGCGACTACACGTACACCGTGCGCTTGCGGTTAAATAAAATTTGCACATCACTTATACCCATAGAGGAGAGTGTGGCCAAAGAGTCTCCCAACTCCAGAAAGAACGATCAAGTTGCCCATTCTTCTGATATAATACTCCTCTTCCTGGGGTGCCTTTAAGATACCTTAGTATTCTGATGATTGCTTCCATGTGCTGTGTTTGGGGTTTGTGCATGAACCTACTTACCACTCCAACTGCATAGGCTATGTCTGGTCGAGTATGTGCCAAGTATATGAGTTTTCCCACCAATCTCTGGTACTGCATTCCATCAGCCAGTTCTCCTCATTCTACTATCTGTAAACCATGGTTTACAACCATTGGTGTCTCAATTGGTTTACAGTCTAGCATACCAGTTTCAGCAAGTAAATCAAGGACATACTACTTTTGACATATGAAAATCCCCCTGTTTGATCTGAGTACTTCAATTCCTAAGAAATATTTCAACATCCCAAGGTCCTTCATTTCGAACTCCTTGAATAATCTACTCTTCAAATTTCCAATTTCCTCCTTATCATCCCCTGTAATAATCATATCGTCGACATAGATAATAAGACAAGTCGTCTTTGTACCTCTTCGCTTCAAGAACAGAGTATGATCGGAGTTGCTTTGTCTGTACCCAAATCTCTTCATAGCTGATGTAGATCTCCCAAACCAGGCTCTAGGAGATTGTTTCAACCCATATAGTGCTTTCATCAACCTACATCCCTCTTGATCTGAGAACTCGAATGTGAACCAAGGTGGAGCTTCCATATACACCTCTTCCTTTAGTTCCCCATGAAGGAACGCATTCTTGACATCGAACTGATAGAGAGGCCAATTCAGGTTTGCTGCTATGCTGAAAAGGACCCGGATAGTGTCAAGTTTGGCGACCGGTGAGAAAGTTTCTGAGTAGTCGACTCCATATGTCTGATTGTACCCCTTTGCTACTAGTATGGCTTTGTATCGTTCGATTGTTCCATCAGACTTGTATTTTATTGTAAACACCCATTTGCACCCGACTACCCCACTAGTGGAAAAAACGTCAATAGCTGCGGTTTTTTGAGCGCTATAGGCTGCGGTTTTACCTCGCAGCACTTGTTATAGCAGCAGATGACAAAATAGGTATGTGCTGCGGTTCTATAAACCGCAGCCTATTGTCACTTTTCAAAATTAAAAAAAAAACATTAGCTGCGGTCCATATACAACCGCAGCCTTTGAGTTTGAATTTTTTTTTTTTTTTTTTTTTTTTTTTTTGCATTTCGTTTAATATTAACAAAATACAAAAAACAAAAAACAAATTTACCAAAATACAAAACTGGAGATCTAAAATACAGAAAACAAATAACAAATTTAACAAAATACCAAACTGGAGATCTAAAATACAGAACTCAAAAAACAAATTTAATATATACCCAACTGGAGATCTAAAATACAAAAAACAAAAAACAAATTTAACAAAATACAACTGGAGATCTAAAATATAAAGAACCGCACTCTAGATCTAAAATACAAAATACAAAAAACATCATCGATCTAAACAATAAAATAAACAAAAAACGAAATCTAGATCTAAACAATAAAATACAAAAAAATCATCGATCTAAGGAGGCGCCTTCTTCTTTCTGATTTTAATAAATTTAACATACCTTTTATCTTATTAGTACTACGATTAGAAGAGCAAGAAGCGTGATTAGGATCATCAGAAAGACACCCATCAACACGAAGAAGATCAGAAGAACAAGATGATAAATTAGAGTGATAATGAGATATATTTCCTATGCTTGCACTTTTTTAATGAATGGACCATTTGTTTCTCTTGCCCCAAACAATGTATTGGAATGTGCGGAGGAATCTGTGGCAGCGGCATTAGGGCAAGTGGGGGAATTATGGGAGTGATAAAGAAGTAGGCGCCTTCTGATTTTAGAAAGAAAGATTTTAGGTTTAGAAAGAGGAAGGGTTTTTAATATATACACAGGCGCGCACCTCATCAATTAAGGTTATTTTTTAATTATCAATAGCTGCGGTCAAGGAGATAAACCGCAGCCTATATATCATTTTGGGTTATTGGCTGCGGTTTTTCTAAAAACCGCAGCCTATATATAATATATTTTTTTCGTCATTTTTTTCTTCTATCTTAAGCTGCGTCTTTGAACAACCGCAGCCTATATCTCGCAGCCAATGGCTTTTTTTCCACTAGTGCCCTCTTCTTATTTGCCAAAGAGCATTTCTCCCACGTGCCATTCTTTTTGAGAGCACTGATTTCTTCCTCCATAGCTTTTCTCCACTGATCACTGGCCAGGGCTTCTTCTACTGTGGATGGAATTTTCTCCTCATATATGGCTGTTTTGAATGCTAAGGCACTTTGTGACATGTTTCCTTCGGCTATCTCCATGGGATATTTAGATCGTTTCGCCTCAAAATCTGGATCATAACTCATAGGTGGGACTCCCCGTGTAGAACGGGATGGAAGAACATATTTCCCTTCACTCTCCTGTGTATCCTGGTTTCCTGTAACATTATCAATATGTTCTACAACATCCTCAACAGTTATGTCATTACTATCAGCAACTTCATCAGAACTACTCACCTGATGGTCAGACAGGATAGGAGATGGCAGAGGAGAGGACTATACAGCTTGATCTGGTGACTCTGTAGCATCGCCTACTAGATCTTTTGGGTCGGGATCGGACAACCATGGACTAATCAACCAGCTGAGATCGTCATCTTGCTTCTCCCCCTGACATCGAAGATGGTGGTAATGAAACTCTGTTTCAATGAACTCACAGTCCATGGTAGTATAAATCTTCTTAGTCAGGGGGTCATAACACCGGTATCCTTTCTAATCTCGTCCATAACCAACAAACACACATTTCACTGCCCTTGGTTCAAGTTTATGTCGCACCCGTTTTTCACAATAAACAAAGACCATGCACCCAAAAATTTTAGGAGGAAGGCTATGGAAAGATGGTATAGGATGGTGAGTGTGTGTAGGGTTTGTAATGGGGTACGGTATTGAAGGGTTTTTGTGGGAAGGCGGTTGGTGAGGTAGTTGGCTGTGGCAATGGCTTCAGGCCAAAGATCGTTGGGAACCTGGGATTCAATCATGATGGCTCGGGTCATCTCTAGTAAGGTGCGGTTTTTTCGTTCTGCTACACCATTTTGTTGAGGTGTATCAGGACAAGAGGTTTGATGGATAAGACCTTTGGTTTTGAAAAAAGTTTGCATGTTCGAGTTAATATATTCTCTACCATTGTCTGTTCTAAACATGCGAGGTTGGGTTTGGAATTGGGTGTAGATCATAGTATAGAAAGCAATAAAGACATCAAAGACTTCAGACTTATGTTTGAGAAAGTAAATCCAGCTCATACGGGTGCAATCATCAATAAATGTAACAAAATATGAATAACCATGTATACCAACCATAGGCGCAGGACCCCATACATCAGAATGAATCAGCATAAAGGGAACATCCACTTTGTTCATACTACTAAAATATGAATGTTTGTGACTCTTAGCCAAAATACAAGTTTCACACTTAAAATCTGACTCAAGTCTTACAAAGTTAGCGAAAAGTTTTTTTAAGTACCCTACTGATGGATGTCCAAGTCGTCTGTGCCATGCCCATAATTGCCTTTCCATTGACTCACGAACTAGAACTGCTGTGCCATTTTGAGTATCCTCTTCCAAGTAGTACAATCCACCTCTCTCAATACCACGCTCGATGATTTTTCCTGTCTGAACATCCTGCACAACACAACAATCGGGTTTCAGGAGAACAACACAATTTAATTCCCTGGTCAGCTGACTTACAGATATCAGTTTATGAGAGAGATCGGGCACAAACAGGCAATTTTTTAAAGTAAGGTTGTTAGTAAACGAGACGGTTCCAGCTCCTCTTACAAAATCGCTTCCCCATTCGCTGTTTTAATTATATGTTTCATCGGTTTATCACGAGTAAAAAAATCAGCGGGATCATAAGACATCGTATCTGTGGCACCACAATCAAAAATCCACCCACCCCCAAAATGGGATGATGCTTTAAAAGAAGAAGAACCATCATGATTCTTATTTAAGAGAGACACGTGGCCTACCCCCCTTTTAAAATGGGTTTAGGTTAATAGGGAAAGTCATCCCGTTTCCTTGTGTGCCGTTTAGGGTTATTATACCCTCTTCTCCTTCTCTCTCTGCAACACTAACACCTGCAATTCCTTAAAATTGGTCCGTCTGCCATGGAAGAGCCTCCATCTAGGCGTCTCCTTCTTTGTTTACTAGGCTCCTTCCTCGACATTCCGCTTTCCCTTTCTTTCTCCAAATGAAGCAATTTTATTTTTCCTGTTGTAATCTTTATGAAATCTTCATCCTTGAATGAGAACGCAACATCTTGTTTTCCACCTTCATAAGGACCTTTTTTAACCTCTCCTTTCTTTAGACCAATTTTCTTAGTGATTTCTTTTCCAGCATCAGTGGTGAGATGGGTTTTCATTTGCTCTAACAAAGCATCAGATTTTAGTTGGTGATTTGAGTCGCCCATTTCGTGTTTGATGAAATGCCGCAGAGATGTGAATAAACTGATTTCTTAAGAATAACAATGAAATATTGCTAAGAGTATGGAAAAACGGTGGTTGGGAATGAGATTTGGGAATAATAAATACAATTCGATGGAGTCAGTTTGGTTTTTCTTGGCTTGACAGCCTTCCGTTTTCCGTTTGTTTTTTTTTTTAAAACAGGTAAGGTTCTTTGGTAGATGATGAAACAGCAAAAAACTATTCAGAATCGTTACTGCTCTGATACCATATTAGGCCGTGACAATTCGTCACATAATCTCACCGTGGCCCACTCGTAAATTTTATTTTAACCGCAAGCGCACGGTGTACGTGTAGTCGCGAGTCGAACACAAGGAAGCTAGGACAAGAAACTTGGTAATTTCGATTGATTATATTGCTTAGGGACAAAAATGATTGATTGGTTCTGAACTAACAACTAAGAATGCAATAAATGAAATGTGGTTTAACTATATGATGATGAAATCTAGGGTGTCGGGAATCCCCTAAAGTCTTGCATGATCCAATTCTCATTAGTGTCTATGAAGTGTAGGATTAATTGTGTGATTAAATTTGATCTTGTTAATCTCAAACTCTCGCTCTGTTGATTAACTATTAGATTTAGACCCTATTAATTCAATTCTCACGCGTTAACTTTATTGAACGAATTAATAAGAATTTAACTAAAGTTTACCCTAAAGCAAAGGCGATCCCAATCTCACACGCTAGTTCTATTGAATGGTTCGACGAAGCATATTTAATTTAGGGTTAATTAGCACAATTTAATCACTTTAATCCATAGTTTCATAGACACATCCAAGAATCAATTCATACTTAACTAATAGGTTCAAACCCTAATCCTAGAAAATGGATCTACTCACTAATCATGGTGAATGCAATTAAATTAAACCCTAAGATAATATTAGACATGACTAACAATAAATTAAATGACAAAGTAAGAAAATCAATGATTAAAAACCAAATGAAACCACAAATAATTCAAATAACAACAATGAAGAACAAACTACTTTTAAGGAATAACAAGTTCTAAGAAATTAATTAAAGTTTGACAAAGGAAGATTAAACTAAACTAATACAAAATTGATAAAGAAAGATTAAACTACTAATAAGAAAGACAAGAAATTAAAAGCTTACAAGGAATAAAAATGGTCATTAATGGAGAAAGATTAAGGAGGAAGGAGGAAGAAGAAGAGGGTTTCAATCTCCCTCCCTCATGCTCTCTCAAGGAGGCTTCTGAGACTCTTCCTAATGTGTCTCTAATTACCTACTAATAAACCCTAAGTTAATTGAAAATAATATAAAAGAAAATAAATCATAATTAAGGTACCTAAAACAGAATGCACGGAAAAAAAACAGAAGATAAAGCCGACTCGGCGGCCACTTCCAGGCCCCGGTAGCCGAGTCGGCGATTTGGGCTCACAGCTTCAGCAAACTTCAAACGTTCGCCATTTCTTGCTCGGTTGTCGGAATCGGACTTATAATATACCGTTGGAAAGCTCTTGAAGTCTAGTTTCCAATGCCGCAAACCTTGCATTAATAAGATATTCCTATCAAAAGTTATGGCCAAAAGAGTAGACATGTATCAAATTTCACCTCAAAATAACAACACTTCCTACTCTTTTGCTCTTTTACTCCTCATGCCTTGGTAAAATTGATAGCTTGATACGTTATTTGAACTTTGCAAACACGATTAGCACCGAAAACCCACAAAAACAACTCAAAATACCATAATTCACCCGTTTTCCCATACTTAGACCATGAGACACCGAAATAGAGTGAAACCGAACGAAATGACCCCGAATCGCCTTCAAAACACCGCAAAGGAGCATAAAAATATAAACGATTAGTGCAAATAATTGCACTTATCAGGGACACGGGACATCCGTGGGCTCGGGCCCACAAACCCACGGGTCAAGAGCGTTGACTTGCACATACACTTGGTGAGGTTCATTGTTTCCCAAAACCATATGGCAATAGGAGGATTAGCTCACCAAGTATATACAAGTCCACAACCCACTTTTTTATCGATGTGGGATCTTGTGTCACATGTGAAGTATATTTCCAACACTCCCCCTCACATGTAAGTCACATCATACCGAGAACCACCTTCGGCTCTGATACCATGATTAAAGGTAAAGAACACGATTTAGGGTTTATAATTTCTGTGTTATATTATTAATTAGCCATATGAGTCATTATATACAAGCAGCTACTCTAAACTTTCCTAAAATACAATATTACAATATTTACTAATTACTCTAATTAGCCCCTAAACTATTCTCGTGATATCCGAGAATATTGTCATAATATTCTAACACATCTGAGTCAGGGGAACTCGAAAAATCTTATTTGCATCAGTGTGGAACCAAGGCCCACCTTCGAGGAAGGGTTTCCCCGGCCCACTCTTCATGTGCCTCCTATTGTTGTCTAAAATGAGAATATTACAAAAATATATATTACTTCCCTAAATATACACTAATATTCCTAAATATATTTTGTTTTCTTAATTCTAACAATTTCAAATGCATCTCGAAGTTGAAGTGAAAGAAGGATGAACGTTGAGACTGAACTTAAAAGAGGAGAGCAGCAGAAATAATCATCTTAAGTAAAGAATGTTGCATACTAATAAGAAGGAACATAAAAGACGCAAAAATGACCAACAATAACTTTTTCACAATAAAAAAATCTATCACAACATATTTGGTCCGCTAGTGTTAGACTGGATTATGATGAGGCATATACATAGGACAAATATTTTAAAATATAACTATAGCCTTAGGTAACGGCATTGCAATTCTAGAAGTAAAATTTGAATCCATTTAGTTTTCACAAGAAATAAGATTATGATAAAAAAAATACAATAATTGAACTTTTTAATTTTCGTATTATTTGCGAATAGGACAAATAAAAAGTTGGGACTAGAGAGGGATGATACTTTAGGAGGTGCTTGGCACAAAGAAATATAAATTGTACTCCCTCCGTTCCTTTTTGTTTTTCCACCTTACTAAAACGGGTAGTTCCATAAGTTTTTCCACTTTCGAATACTTTCCATTTTTGGAAAGTTTTCATCCCACTTTTACCCCTTAAAACCTCACTTTTCTTACTTCACACTACTATTTAATTGTTTTCTCTCTCATAATTTCAATACAATCATTACATTATACTATTATTTAATTATTTTTTCTCTTATACTTCTAATACAATTATTACTTTCTACTATTATATAATTAAAATAATACCCACTACCACCAAAGATTCCATTTTTCTTAATCTTGGTGAAAAACCCAAATAGGAATATAAAAAAGGAACGGAGGGAGTAAGATTTTAATATGAGACTTTTAAAATTGAAAAGTCTTATCTCTTATTTGTCATATTACGAATTTGGATGAAAGTTTCAACTAAAATAGTACCCTTCCCCAAAAAATTTTTCTTGCGGACTTTTCATTTTTTAATCTAAATTTCTATTCCTATTAAACGTATAAAAATTTAGATTTTTATTAGGTCAAAGTCTCATTTCCTCCTGAAAATCTCATGTGCCACACTCCCTTAGATTTGAAAGGAACAAAAGAATAAAACTTTGATAAAATACATATCACAAAAAGCAGTGAAGATTAGATTTTGATTGTGTACAACTTTTAGATGGTGGCAATTGGCAAATAGCGAGAACGGAGCACATCTCAATGAAGGGAATGTGCATATGTTCAATCAATGGAATTTGACAGATAAGTGCTCGCAATTATATTTTCATTAAAATATGCTAAAGTATTAGCGCTATACTCCTTCATATTTATAGAGAATGAAACATTTGAGTTTTGCACCAAAACCAAGAAAAAGTGGAGGACCACCTAAAATGAGTAGGAAACTCAATTTTTCCATAAAGGATATGAATGATTATGTTTTGTTGTGTTGTTGGAGTAAGGATAAAAAGGTAAAATAGAATTACAAAAATAAAAATGAGACATTTTCAGTGAATTAATCCAATAAAAAAATGTCTCATTTTCAATAAATAGGAAGGAGTATTTGGTAGTGGAGAGGAGAAGATGGAATAACAAGAGAACAAAACATAGGTCGTTTCTCTTAGAAAAAGTAGTAGATGCTCTAAATGACTTCAAAAACAATTTTTTATCTACTATTTTGAGTTTTTGATGGCTAGTTCAATTCCTTTTGTATTTTGTGGGGCTTATGTTTGAGTGCTTAGATTTAGGCCAGGTGTATATATTATTATATTTTTGAAAGTTATGTCGGACTTTAAATATAATTACCGGAATTTCAAAAAATAATTTCTTAAAATCAAAGTATATAATTTCATGAACATATTAATTAATATGAATTGTTAAGATAATAATGAATTATCCATGATAAGTGAATCATCAAAGAAACTGGATACATATACATATACATATACATATACATATACATATACATATACATATATATATATATATATATATATATATATATATATATATATATATATATATATATATATATAGGATCAAATGAGAAGGATTCTAAAATGAGAAGGATTTTTGTTTGAATTGTTTGGTTACTATGTATCAAAAAAAGGCCGATACTATGTTATTAAAAAAGAACATTTTAAAATTGAGGTCATAGTTACCTTTCTGTGCAACATAGGTACTTTTAAAATTATGTGTGTTTTGGCTCCATCGTGACCATAGATTTTTTTATGAAAGTGAAATCAAGGGTGTAGAATCCTTCTCACCCTTCTCATTTTCAATATCCTTCTCATTGGATCTCTCCCCTATATATATATATATATATATATATATATATATATATATATATATATATATATATATATATATATATATATATATATATATATATATCTATATATATATATCTATATATATATCTATATATATATATATATATATATATATGTAGAAAATCATAATGCGGAATTCGGTTTGGGTTTAATCTGGTGAATACTCGATTTGTATTAAATAATAATGAGAGGTACTACCTCTATTTATACATGTGATTAGGACTAAACTAAGGAAAGTACAAAATAACCTTAATATTCTAAATATTAAAAAAGATCTTCACTTCCTAAACACTTGAAATATTATTCTTGAATAAAATTAAAATATTCTGCATATAATTTCCTAAATATATTATTTCCTACACTCCCCCTCAAGTTTGGTCTTGGTATTACCGAGACCGAACTTGCCAAAAAATATTCTTCGATGCTTTTGAGCCAATTGCTTTGATCAGAAAATCCGCTAGTTGATCTTTTGATTTTACAAAGGAAATATATATATATATATATATATATATATATATATATATATATATATATATATATATATATATATATATATATATATATATATATATATATATATATATATATATATATATATATATATATAGGGGTAGGATCGAGTGAAAACACTTAAAGTGGTGAAAATTGAAAACCAGACAGAGGTATACATATTGTAGCAAAAGGGGTACATATTATCTTATAGGGTGTACATATTTTTTGTGAAGAAAAAAGTTCATATAATTTACAAAAATGTCATCTGAATATGTACCCCTTTTAAGCATATATGTACCCCATTTAGCAAATGTCTAATTATTTACAAAATTGCCACCCAAATATGTACTCCATTTGAGCTTTTATGTACCCCTGTTTTCAGTTTTCACCATTTTAATTGGTTTTAACATGATCCAAACCCTATATATATATATATATATATATATATATATATATATATATATATATATATATATATATATATATATATATATATATATATGACCAAACAAAGATCTTATTAGTATCTCAATTGTCGTCCCTATTGATTTTATGATTTATGTTATGAGAACTAAGCTTAGTTTATCAAAACATATGATTATCTTAATATCTCAATTGTCGTTCCTATTGACATTAAGATTTATGTTATGAAAACTAAGCTTAGTTTATCAAAACATATGATTAATGCATTAATCCATTTTAGTACAGTTATGCATTTTCAGTTTTTACACTTTAAGAGCCCAAAGATATAAATCCTCGTTAAAGTAGAGACCTTATTTAATCTTGTATAACAAAATTTACACTTAACTTTTAGGTCTTATTTGAGAATGCTATTGAATGCTCTCACTTAACTTTGTTAAAGGTGGCAAACTAAATAGTATATGTAAGATGTAACTATTAGGCCGTGACAATTCGTCACATAATCTCACCGTGGCCCACTCGTGGGGACACGGGACACCCGTGGGCTCGGACCCACAAACCCACGGGTCAAGAGCGTTGACTTGCACATACACTCGATGAGGTTCATTGTTTCCTAAAACCATATGGCCATAGGAGGATTAGCTCACCAAGTATATATGCAAGTCCACAACCCATTATTTTATCGATGTAGGATCTTGTCTCACATGTGAAGTATTTCCAACACTCCCCCTCACATGTGAGCCACATCATACCAGGAACCACCCTCGGCTCTGATACCATATTAGGCCGTGACAATTCGACACATAATCTCACCGTGGCCCACTCGTGGGGACACGGGACACCCGTGGGCTCGGGCCCACAAACCCACGGGTCAAGAGCGTTGACTTGCACATACACTCGATGAGGTTCATTGTTTCCTAAAACCATATGGCCATAGGAGGATTAGCTCACCAAGTATATATGCAAGTCCACAACCCATTATTTTATCGATGTGGGATCTTGTCTCACATGTGAAGTATTTCCAACAGTAACCCTATTCCCAACATATTGGTAATAGGATTAATGCTAATTGCTAACTAGACTTGTTTCTGCGTAGAAATCGAGTCAAAGTCTCCCTGACCGGAAGGTTGAATTTTCGATGGAAGTGGATGCCCGAATACTTGATCTGCAAAACAAAGGGAGTCAGCCTGCCCGGGGGCGTATACCCGGAACGCCTCTCCGACGCTCAAGTCAGTACAGTATTCGGAGGTGAATAGTAATGTAAGCAATAATGGTTATTTTTTGGGAGAGAGAACATACCATTTTAAGGTTTGACTTGGGGTATATATAATGATGGGTATGATTGATAGGACAGCACCCAAGGGCATTTTCGTAATTCCGGACTTGAGCTGGGCTTGGATTTGTGATAGTTTATGAATCAAGGAATATTGGGCCTTAAGGCCCTTTGACTTGACTTCAAACATTGGGGCCCAATTGACCCAATAACATTAGCCCCACGCGCTAAGGTCGTTCGGAGTACAAACGGGCTTAGAGCGGAAATTTGATCAGGCAATTGGACCGTAAGCTTTTACCGATTCCAAAAATCAAAACTTGAGCGAGGGATAGGCAGAGTATTTACTAGTATGGCCGAATACTTACGCGTTGGGCCGAGTACTTGCAAGCGAACAGAGATACGGCGAAGGCCGAACATGGCCGAATACAAACAAATGGCCGTTTATGTGCGTAGTGGCCGAATACATGCAGTGGCCGGAAGCGCGCATAACTTGGCCGAATGCAAACGAAGGTGATCAAGGAACTCAAATGTCACATAAGTCCCAGCATGACCGAATACTTGCAAGTATGGCCGGCTTCTTCGTGCATGGCCGAATACTTGCACATACAGCCGAAGGCTTTCAAGTGTAGTTCAGGCGATTTCAATGTAGTGAAGACCCAACCATGGCCGAGTACATGCATCGTGGCCAGAGCATGGTGGCCGAATACGTGCAATTATGGCCGAACGCATGCGGGCATGGCCGAATACATGCATGTTGACCGAGTTATGTAAATAATTCACATTATACTTGGGTCCTTCGACAAGGATTTAAGCACTTCCCCAGTTCGCGTTTAAGAGGGGTCCGAATACGGTAAGGAGTCGGAAATGTGTATGATGCTCAGGGCAATTTGCGAGCCCCAAGACTTACCATGTTCAAATATCTTACCTGATGGGCCGAGTACTGGCGCAGGGGCCGAATACTGTCGCGGGTTATCATCTTCAACTTTTACCGATAAATTATGTGATGGAAGGGGATACCGCTATTCCAAAGGGGACAGGGGTTTCCCCTCCCACCACATAATCCAAGGGCAAGGTTGAGAGGTTGGAATGCGAGTCGGTTAATCCTTTCGGAGTGTCATGTAGGTAAAGGATCTCATAAGGGTCCGAACACTCACCGCAATAGGTTGCCTACCGCGTGCAAACAAGTTCTCAACTTGGTCGATGAAACCGTCGATGGAGCGGGATACCATTGTTCTTTGGGTGAACCTTGGTTTCCCGCCCCACCGACGGATGCAAGGGCGAAGTTGGTATATTTAGCTTCGAGCCCCGGTCAGGGGATGAATTCAACTTGGCCGATGAACTCTTCGATGGAAGAGGGTACCCCGGTTCCATGATGAACTGTGGTTTCCTCTCCCACCGAAGAGCCCAAGGACAAAGTTGAGGCAATTAAGTCATGAGAAAGTATTGGTGGGGACTTCAACTCAGCCATCAACTTCTTCGGTACAAAAGGGAACCGTAGTCCATGATAGAACGGAGGTTTCCTCTTGCACCGAAGAAGTCAAGGACGAAGTTGATTTGTTTGACCGCGGACCAACAAGATCGGGGAAGAATTCAACTCGACCAAAGGATTCCGGCGGTGGCAGGGGGACCCTATGTCCTCGGGGGAACAGGGTTTCCCCTACCACTGCGGAATCCATCGGAGGAGTTGACTAGATAAGCTTCGTATCATCATGGCAAGAACGTGACTCGAAGGTTGTCTTTATCCTTACCTGTAGGACCCGCGGATAGGATGTAGACGACATTCCCGTAAGAGGTGGCCGTCTACATCCATCCGCGGATCTCACAAGTAAGAATATGATTGCCTCAAAGATTGTTTTGAAAGGAATGCCAAAGGTATTTCTTAGCCCCACAATGAGTTTTGTTCCTTTTCCATAGAGGGAAATGTGGAAATCTTGTGGTGGGGTTGGTGAAAATGACCTAAGCAACTGGTCTATTTATAGTCAAGGGAATTACTGTTCCCTGTCACATCAATCACATCGCGATTAGGAGGCCGAATGCGTGCTGGAAAGGGGGGACATTCATCGTCCGAATACACGCATGGGGGCCGAATACATGTATCGGAAAGAGTGTCCGAATACATGCACCTTCGAGGACCTCTTGGGGTCCGAATACGTGCATTGAAGGGGACCCTGAGGGGTCCGGATACATGCGTTTGTGGAACACTTAGCGTATTTTTGCGTGTTAGAAGAAAATCTAGACGGACCACTCATGGGCGCCGAATACATGCACATTTGGGGACCTTTAGGGGTCCGACCACATGCAATTGAGGGGACCTCTTCTTGGGGTCCGAATGCACAAGGGGTGCCGAATACATGCACCTCTGGGGACCTCTGGGGGTCCGAACACATGCATCTAAGGGGACCTCTTCTTGGGGTCCGAATGCACAAGGGGTGCCGAATACGTGCACCTCTGGGGACCTCTAGGGGTCCGAACACATGCATCTGAGGGGACCTCTTCTTGGGGTCCGAATGCACAAGGGGTGCCGAATACGTGCACCTCTGGGGACCTCTAGGGGTCCGAACATATGCATCTGAGGGGACCTCTTCTTGGGGTCCGAATACATGAGGGTGCCGAATACATGCGCCTTTGGGACCTCTATGGGTCCGAACACATGCAACTGAGGGGACCTCTTCTTGGGGTCCGAATACATGTGGGTGCCGAATACGTGCACCTTTGGACACTTAGAATATTTTGGACGTAGTTTTTTGGGCAAAATCGCGGGACGTCCGAAAGCACGCATTGAGGAAGCACCTATAGGTGATCCTGACTCCCATCAAGGGGGCTCTAAGAGCGTCCGAATACATACATCAAGGGGCACCCAAAGGTGTCCGAATACATGCGTTGGAAAGCGTCTAGAATTGATTCGGACTCTCATTAAGGGTGCTCCCGTGAGTGTCCGAACGCAAACGTCGGTGAGGCACCCTAGAGGTGTCCGAGTGCATGCTTCGGGGGGCATCAAAGTGATTCTGACCCTTTAGGGAGTCCATCCCTTTTTTGGGGAATCCAATAATAGGTCGTGGTAATTTGCTCCTAGGGAGTCCATCCCCTCCGGAGCCGAATTCGTATTTACCGTGTTAGGCAAATGCCGAATCACATCGTATCTACCAGGTTAGGCGGATGCCGATAAGGACGTGTCGATAATTTTTGAGAGCCGTTAGAGAGCCGTTGCAAATGTGGCCGTTGCAAATATGGCCGTTGCAAATACGGCCGTTGCAAATATGGCCGTTGCTATTCGACCGTTGGGGCCTTGATATTGGCGCCCCAACCTCTCAAATTCCCTTTTCTTCCTATAAATACCACACTTAAACATTTATTTTCCCATTCCTATCTTTCATTTCCTTTGAGATTTCTCAAGCATTTCTCAAACTTTTCCAAAAATTCATCAACTTTTCCAAAAAATTCAAGTTTTCAATCGAGCTTTCACATCACGTAACTTCCAGGTACGTCTTCTACTCCGGCTTTGTATAAAAATAATGGCCGATTACACTTTTTCTTCTTTTAATTTTGACGATAGCGATGTAGAAATTGATTTTTTGACCAAGTATTACTATGTGACCGAATACGATAATAATGAATCTTGTGTCGACTCACCCCTTTACTACCCGGAGACTTTACTTCCCTTCCCTTGGGAGCCGACTGTGGCTCTATCTCCCGGGAAAATTGATGTCAATGCGTCTCATCTAGAGGGTATAACGGTCGTTCCCCCCTCCTACAGGCCGTACCCGTCTGCAGCAGTCGATTTGGTTCCTTTATCTACAGGGGAAAGTATCGACATGGGTCAGAACCCACGTTACAGGGGGCCGAAACACGTACTGAAGGGGGGCCCCGCGAATTACTTCATAAGACCCTCTTGGATTGACACTTTGGACAATAAATTATCCTCCCTCAAGAAGAGCTGGGCCTTGCCGGATCAGTACTCTTTGGTGAAGCCGGGGAAACACGCTTGTGTGAAGGATGTTCCCGAAGGGTGCATCGCCACGTACAAGGATTCAATGGAGACGGGCTTGAGATTCCCTCTTCACCCCTTTGCAGTCGAGGTGCTTAATGCATATAACCTCACGGTGTCCGAATTGTACCCCAATGGATGGGGGTGTATAGTTGCTTTCATCATGCTTTGTACAGCTATAGGAGTAGCGCCGTCCTTAACGGCTTTTAGGTATATTTTTAGGCTGAGGTTGTGTACTTCGAGGCAAGGCCCCGGGTGGGTATCTTTTCAACATAGGACCAGGTTCTTGGTAGTTGATAAGTTGAAGGATTGCATGAAGTGTTTCAAGAACGACTTCGTGTTTTTGTACAGCCCCGAGCCGTGGCCAATCAAGACGAGCCACGATGAGCAGCCGAATCTTCAGCTGAATAATAATGTGCCTCAGTGTGACTTTGAGGATTTTTTAATTATTGAGCACGCCACCAAAGACGTAGTGTTAGGAAGCTTTAAACCTACCCTTGTACAGAATAATTTTCATGTCACCCGAACCCACCTTCAAAACGAGTTGCTTTTGTCAGCCTTAGGACTTAGTCCGAAATACCATAAGGGTGAGTTGCTATTTTCGACTTTTAATTCTTATGCATTCGGTCATTAACCTTGACTTCGGTATTGCAGTTGTAGCATTCAGGGAATTGGAGAGAAAGTACCCGGAAATCATGGATGCTTTAGGATTTGCTCAGATGATGGCCGAGTCACGCCGCAAGAAGGCACAAGCTGGAAAGACGTCTCTCCCTCCTCCCCCCAAGGTAGCATGAATCGGCTATGGAATGCTTTTATTCGTCTTTATTTTCGTTCCTTAACTTTTGATTTTACAGAATCAAAGGAACAAGAGGCTCCCAGAGGAGTCTACCGAGCCGGGGTCTACCGAGCCGGCGTCTAGTGGGGCAGCCAACACAAGCTCGCCTTCTTCCCAAGCTCCCAAGAGGCGCAGGCTCCCGCCGAAAGCGGACAAGGGCAAGGGGAAGGTCGTGGAGGAGCTCGAGGACCAGACTGTGGAGGAGGTGCCTTTGGAGGAGGCCGTGTACGGGATTACCCGCCGTGACACCGGGGTTGTTTTTGGGTCTGACCAAATATTCTCTGAGTTGACTCCCAAGGAGCTGAGGGTCCGATGGAGGAAGGCGATGGGGCAGTTGGTGAGTGATAAGGACTTAGCCCAACTCGCCTCTGTCCCGGCTAAGACCAGAGTTAACGAGCTGCTGGCTATTCAAGCTGAGGTATCTTTTTATTCAAAAATCTTACTAAGTTTTTACTCTTGGATATATGCTTACTCTGTGTCTTTGCAGATGAACATCCGAATGCAGTATGAGATCACTACCGCCCTCGGCTCTGAGATGGTACAGGCCGACTTTGAGGATTTGAAGAAGAGGAACCATGAAATGAACGCTAAGTTAATCATGCAAAACGATCAGATCATGTCGCTGAACCGAGAGAACAAAGGGCTTCACCATTCTTTGGAACAGATGCATGAGAAGTGCCGATTCTTGAAGGAGGCGGTGCTTGTCCGGGAGAAGCAACTTTCTCTTAAGAAGAGGATCGTGAAGGGCTGGATAAAGACCGATGAAGGCAGGCAGTTCATGGCGAAAATGGGGGCGAACGCTTGCAGCCAAGGCCAAAGGGTTCGTGAATTGATGGACGAATTCGCTCACGAGAAGCTGCAGATAACCCCGGATTGGGAGACTTTCACTGCTGCTGCTGAGGAAGAATACGAGAGGGCTCTTAGCCAGACGCAGCAGGAGATGAAGGAGCTAGAGGGTGAGGATCCCGACGCGGATGAAGATGCTGCTGATCAAGAGGCTTGGGAGAAGATATTACCGGGGGAAGTCGAAGCTCGGTTTAAGGATTTCGACTTTGCCCATTATGACATATCCATCCCTTCCAGGCCGGCCACTCCCGTGTCATCTCCCATTGCTGCCATTCCTCTACTTCCTCGTCCAGAGATTGTCCAGGCTACTCCTGCCGTTCCCAAGTCCCCGGCTGTTCCTAGATCCCCGGCTGTTCACAAATCCCCTGCTGTTTCCCGGATGGAAGCTGTCTTTGGCGAAGATGATATGGAGTTGGACCCCTTGTTTACAGTGGAGGAACTCATGGAGGGGTAGATGTATTTTTCTTTAGATCTGTTGAACTCAGGCTTCGGCCTTTTGGTATTGTAAGGCTTCGGCCAACTATTAAACTCAGGCGATGGCCTTTTAGTATTGTGCGGCTTCGGCCTTTTTGATGATTTGAACTGATATTATGATGTTAATCTTGTTTGAATCTCGTTGTTTGAATCTCTTGCTATATTTGATGCTAAGTAACAGGGGCGTCCGAACACTTGATGTGAATGGTGTTCGAACACTTAGAGCGACGCCTTCAAAAGGCGTCCGATCATTTTTCTTTGAACTTTCATTGCCGGTAAGGCCGGCTAAGAGTAGGAATCATGCTTAAATACTTAAAATTGACAACATTTGCCGGTCAGGCCGGCTACGCAACTTCCATAGTAAGTGCACATTCATAAATGATCCGAATCATTACATGTTTTGAAAATTTGTCCGCCATGTGTAATGCGAACTTTAACTGCAAACAACTTTAATTGCAAACTTAGCAAACTTAAAATAAAGACATCATGCCGATACTATATGCCCCCAGTTCGTAGTACACTTGGTGGGCTAAACATAAAATTTCTTTAGATGATCAGAGTTCCATGACCTTGGCAGTGCTTTGCCATTTTCTTCTAATTCGTAAGTCCCCGGCCTCACAACGCGCGTGACTTTGAACGGTCCATCCCAATTCTTTCCAAGTTTACCTTTCTCCACTGCCTTGCCTGTAGCTTCTACTTTTCTCAGAACGAGGTCCCCCACTTGAAATTGTCGTGGTTTCACGAGTTTGTTGAACTGCCTCGTCATTCTTTGCTTCTGGGCTACGGACTTCAAGAATGCATTGCCCCTGACTTCAGGCAAGAGGTCTAGGTTGATTGGTTTATCTTCGTCATTTTTGTATTGGTCGTAGTAGGTTACCCTGGTGGATGGTATCCCTACCTCGACCGGGAGGACAGCTTCCGTGCCGTATACAAGAGAGAATGGTGTATGGCCCGTGGCTTCCTTAACAGTGGTGCGGCTAGCCCACAAGATTCCTGGCAACTCTTCTACCCAATTACCACGGCTCCCTTCTAGCTTTTTCTTTATACCTTTAAGTATAATTTTGTTTTCCGCTTCAACCTGGCCGTTGGTTTGAGGGCGAGAGACCGAGGAAAAACGGGTGTCAATGTTGAAACGAGCGCAGTATTCCTTCGTGGCGGCACTGTTGAATTGCTTACCGTTATCGGAGATGATGACTCGAGGTACCCCTGATGATATTTCTCCAAAGGAACTGGCAAACTTGTTTGTCCGTGATAGAGCTCAAGGCCTCGGCCTCTACATACTTGGTGAAATAGTCGATGGCAACCAATACAAAACGTCGTTGTCCACTGGCAGGAGGGAAGGGACCAAGTAGGTCGATCCCCCATCTATCGAAAGGTAGGATGGCTTGCATGGGGGACAAGTAGTTGGAAGGTTGACGGGGTACTTCGCCGTAGAACTGGCATTTCTCACAAGTTCGCACTAACTTCTCCGCATCGGCTTTCATACTCGGCCAGTAGTACCCACTCCGCAAGACCTTTCCCACGAGGGTCCGAATTCCTTGGTGGATTCCGCAGGCTCCTTCATGAATTTCCCTTAAGATGTAATTCCCCTCCGTGCGAGTCACACATTTCAGTAAGGGGTGAGTGTAAGACTTCTTGTACAGGGCTCCTTCGTACCATTCAAAGTATTTCGCCTTCCTAACAAGGATTGGCCCTTCCTCGGGGTCCTCAGGTGCTTGCCCATCTCGAAGTAGGGAGATGTATGGATCCATCCAAGAATCGGTTCGATTAACCCCACCCACAAAAGCGTTGATACTAGGGCAAGGCAAGACTTCCCAGACTATGTGTCGGGGTTCATTGCTTATTGCTGAACTAGCCAGTCGGGATAAGGCGTCGGCCTGTGCGTTTTCTGACCTCGGAACATGTTTTACGACGACGCTATCAAATTTGGACATGGCTTCCTTGACTTTAGTCAGATACATCTTCATCCCATCGTCTTTAGCTTCGAACTCCCCGTTTACCTGACTAGCTATTAGCTGTGAGTCGGTGTTGGCCGTGACTTTCTTGGCACCAGAGGCAAGGCATATTCCGAGTCCGAGTAGTAGGGCTTCATACTCAGCTTCATTGTTGGTAGCTACGAAACCAAACTTGACTGCATGTTCAAGTCTGGCCCCATGAGGCGATATGATTAAGAGTCCGGCTCCGGCACTATTTCGAGTGGAAGACCCGTCTACGTAAAGTTGCCAACTCTCGTCCACGGAAATTTCTTCCAGGGAGCCCGTCATCTCGGAGATGAAGTCGGCTAGGGCTTGCGCTTTAATGGCTGTTCGGGGTTCGAACTCTATTCCATAATCCGCCAACTGATTGGCCCAATCCGTTACTCTTGATGATTGATTCTTGCTTTCCAACACCTTACGCATCGGCTGTGAGGTTCGCACCACCACGGGGTGGGACTGGAAGTAAGGCTTCAACTTCCTGCTGGCCACAACCAACGCAAAGATGGACTTCTCTATGGTAGAATACCGGGCCTCGGAGCCGCGGTAGGCGTGACTGACATAGTATATCGGAAATTGTTGTTTTTCTCGTTCGGCTACCAACACTGCACTTACTGAGTAGTCAGATACGGAAACGTAAAGATACAAAGTTTCTCCCGGCAAGGGTGATACTAGCTTCGGAATTTCGGCCAAATAACCCTTCAAACTGAGGAAGGCTTCTTCGGCTTCTTGATCCCACTCAAACTTAGGTTGTTTTAAGACTTTAAAAAAGGAATGACTCCTATCAGCGGACTTTGACATGAAGCGGCTTAAGGCGGCAATGCATCCGGTTAGGCGCTGCACTTCCTTTACCGTCCTCGGTGAATGCATTGACATGATGGCTTGAATCTTATCTGGGTTAGCTTCAATTCCTCTCTCATCCACCAAAAATCCTAAGCACTTTCCTCCTGTGACTCCGAAAACGCATTTCTCCGGATTGAGGCGCATCTGATTTGCGCGCAAAGTTTCAAATGTTTCCCTCAAGTGTTCGGCGTGGTCCTCGGCATTTTTGCTCTTGGCGATCATGTCGTCCACATACACTTCTAGATTTCGGCCTATCTGCGTCTTGAACACTTTGTTTATCATACGCTGATACGTGGCTCCGGCATTTTTCAATCCAAAGGGCATTACCATGTAGCAATAGACTCCGGAAGGGGTTATGAAAGCAGTGTGGGGCCTATCTTCTACGGCTAATGGTATTTGATGGTAACCAGCGTTGGCATCCATAAAGCTGAGGAGGGCGTGCCCCGCGGTAGAATCTACCAACTTGTCAATTTTGGGTAGAGGGTAGTCGTCTTTAGGGCACGCCTTGTTAAGATCCGTGAAGTCTACGCACATACGCCACTTCCCGGAGGACTTCTTCACGAGCACTACATTAGCAAGCCAGTCCGAATACTTGCACTCCCTAATGAAACCAGCTTTCAAAAGTTTGTCTACTTCCTCCTTTGCCGCTCGCGCTCTCTCGGCACCTTGATGTCTCAACTTTTGCTTCACCGGCTTATACCCTGGTTTGATGTCTAAGTGGTGTGAAGCGATCTCCGCGGGTATGCCGGGCATTTCTTCGACGCTAAACGCGAATACCTCTCGATATTGTTTGATAACTTCGATGATGCTTTCTCTCACGGGTCCAACGAGGTTTCTCCCGATTCGAATTTTCTCATTACCCCATAGAGCGATCTCTTCGTAGCCTTCCACGGGCTGTGGCTGGGTAACTTTCCGAGCCTCTTCCTCGATGACATGTAAGACAGAGTCCGCCTCTTCGGCCTTTCTTTTCTTACTACCTTTGTCTGTTTCTCGCACTCCCATTTTGAGCGTGTTCACTTGACATTCTCTGGCGCTCTTTTGGTCTCCGTACAAAGTTCCTACTTTGCCGTCATCTCTTTCATATTGTATTAGCAATTGATGAGTGGAGATGACGGCTTTGATCTTGTTGATTAAGGGCAGGCCCATTATGATGTTGTAGGGGAACTGGATGTCCACCACGGTGAAGCGAACCGGCAAGGTTCGCCCGTTTCCTTTCTCTCCAAAGCGTACTGGGAGCACTATGGTTCCGGCTGGAGACACTCGGCTTCCTCCGAACCCTACCAGGGGTCGGTCGAGCTTCTCCAAATGTTCAGGACCATATTTCAACTGTTTCAAGCAATTCATGGTGATCAGATCGGCGGTACTTCCGGTGTCAACCAAGACTCTTCTGACACTCATCAGGCCTACTTTGAGGGTAAGAACAACGGGATCAGAATGCGGGTGTTGTATTGCAGGGGCCCCTTCTCCAAAGATCATCTTCGGTCCGTAAACCGTCTTCTTAGACTCGGCCGTCAAAGAATTTAGTATGTGGACGCTGTCTTTGACTGACCGAATACTAGGGTAGAATTCAGAGTATCCCCCGGAAATCATATGTATGACCCCTTGCGTGGCTTCTGACTGTTCCCGGGCTTCGGGTCGCCTTTCATTTCTTCGGTGAGTATCCCTTCGACCCCCTTGTTGGTTATCACTTCGTTTAAGAAATCTGTTCAGTTGGCCTTCATCGGCCAATTTGTCCAATACCTTCTTCAACTCCCGGCATTGGGAAAGGGTGTGACCGTGTTCCTTGTGGTATTCGCACCAGAAGTCCATATTTCGTCGGTTTTGTGACGTCGAGATCCTCGGGGGAACAGGCAACTGATCTCGGACGGAGTAGAAGATATCTCGCTGGCTCCGGTTAAACCGCGATTCCGTCGCTTCCTTTGCCTCAAGGGCAGGGTAAGCTTGTACTTGTCTACGACCCTCCTCTCTGGGAGGTCCCATGGGCGATCTAAACCTTTCCCTTCCAAAACCCTCTGGGTTACGCCGGTTAGGCGTGGCGTCTTGGGATCGTCCCGTCTTCTCTTTCTTCTTTCTCGAGTCCAGGGGCGTGCATATGTCGGAGGCACGGATGAACCTTTGCACGATGTCCATGGCCTCCGAGTACGTGGTAATATCATGTTCCAGCAACTTCCATTTTAGTTTGGGGGTCTTGATCCCATTAATAAGGGCAGGGACGGTCGTGGCATCGTTTGCCCCCGGTATGGACAAGACTTCTTCATGGAATCGCTGAATATAATCGGCCACAGATTCCCCCTCCTTTTGAATAACGGACATCAAGTGTAAGTTAGACTTCTTTTGCCTTTTCGATGCGACGAAGTGGTCAAGGAACAAGGCTTCTAGGACAGCGAAGCTATCCACACTCCCAGGAGGTAGGGACGTGTACCAATTGAGTGCGAGTCCGGTTAGAGTAGTGGGGAAGAACTTGCAGAGCATGGCTTCACAGGTAGTACTTACGGCCATATGAGCACGGTAGGATGCTATGTGTTCGGCGGGATCCGCTGATCCGTTGAATGACTTGATGGCGGGCACCTTTACTTTACTCCGGTTAGGAACAGCTAGTATTCGTGCTGACAATGGTGTTTTGAAGATGGTAGGGGCCGAGTCCGAGCCGTCTCTCAAGTAATCTTCCCTCGCATAATCGTACCTCTCTCGGTATATCGGGCTGTGGTATGATTCCTCTATCTGATTCTGCTCTTGCCTCCTAGAGTTAAGATGGGTCCTAACATCTTGCTCTTTCTTTCTCCTATTGATTATCTGTCTGGCGTCGAATCTCGAGCTTCCCGACTGTTCCGGCATCCGGTTAGGAGCCTGTTCTATCATTCGCCCGGGAACTTGCCGAGTTCGCTCGCGATGTGTTTGGCTATGATGCAACGCAGAATTCGGCATGCCCCAGGCGGGCTGTGCTACGTGGTCGGGAACTTGCTCTTGTTGTAAGGGCGACTCCTGACTTTCGGCGATGTCTTCTACCCAAAAGTCTCGAGCCTCTCTTTGAGTGACAGGAATCTGCTCCGTCTGCCGGCGGGCAGAATGCAGGAGACTATGTTGTTGAGGTTGGAAGATAGTAGGCAGAGTTCTTACCGCTTGTTGGATGGATTCTTGGAAGCGGGAGGTGATAGTTGCCGCGAGGTCATCGAGGTCCTGTCTGGTGACAAGATTCGGGGGTAGGACTCCATCATTGGGATCTTGGTCGTGGACCGAATGGGCAGAATGGTGTTCGGACTGCCTAGTGTTAGCTCTCGTAGCTCTCTTAGAGTTCATGGCTTGTTTGTGTGGGTGAAGGTAAGGGTATGTGTTTATCTCTCTCTCTCCCCACAGACGGCGCCAAATGTTTCTGCGTAGAAATCGAGTCAAAGTCTCCCTGACCGGAAGGTTGAATTTTCGATGGAAGTGGATGCCCGAATACTTGATCTGCAAAACAAAGGGAGTCAGCCTGCCCGGGGGCGTATACCCGGAACGCCTCTCCGACGCTCAAGTCAGTACAGTATTCGGAGGTGAATAGTAATGTAAGCAATAATGGTTATTTTTTGGGAGAGAGAACATACCATTTTAAGGTTTGACTTGGGGTATATATAATGATGGGTATGATTGATAGGACAGCACCCAAGGGCATTTTCGTAATTCCGGACTTGAGCTGGGCTTGGATTTGTGATAGTTTATGAATCAAGGAATATTGGGCCTTAAGGCCCTTTGACTTGACTTCAAACATTGGGGCCCAATTGACCCAATAACAAGACTCAAATTATGTGGATAAATATAGTTAAATTCTACAAGTATTTGGTTCAGAAAGAATGGCAGGTAAGGCGTATTATTCTTTAAACACACATTCGAGAGTGGTAGCCCATAGGTAATTGGGAGTTATTGATTTTTTTAAGAGATAATTAAAAGATTAAATATATCTATATGAGATCTTGTTGGATATTTGTTTTGAAAACCGTGCAAAAAGTAAATGAGAAGAACAAAAAAGAACGAAAGGAGTAGCATTTTAAAACATAGCCATGTGTGACCTCGTTATATCGTCTCAATGTATATTTTTCATTATACATTTTATATAATTTTTTATGATACGTATTGAGAAATATTAAGGCCAAAAACCTCTTTTGAAAACTGTGCAAAAAGTAAACGCGAAAAAAACTAAAAGAGTATATGGTAACATGGTTGGGGTTTGGAAGAAAACTCAAACTAGTTTTCAAAATACTCTAGTCCATTATATATCGGAGCATTTACAATAAATGTAGCAAATTCAATTGAATATAATACTACTCTCAAGCATTGAGATAAAAAATATTATTTGTTTTTTCTATTTAAATGTTAAAGTATATAACATATCTTAGGATCTCAACTATCAGCTTAAACTTTTGGTTCAACTGATTTCTTAATATGGTATCAGAGCTTTAGCTGATGGTACCATGTCATGGAACCAACTCAACTAAAAGCTTACGTTGATGGTTGAGTTCTCAGGATAAGTTATATACTCTAATATGCCTCCTCACACGATAGCCCTTTAGTTTAGAAGTGTAATTGCAACACATGTCTTCCTCATATTTGGTGCTAAATATTCCAATTTAAATAAGGGGTGGTTGAAATTTGATCCATAACCTATTGTCATACTGATTTCTAATACCATGTTAAGAAACGAACTCAACCAAAAAATTAAGCTAATGATTGAAAACTCATAATATATAACTCCCTCCATTTCAAAACTTTGTCCCATTTCATTTGGGCGCAAAAGTTTAAGAAAGTGGAGGGGACCACTATAAAGTAGTACATAATTTGCTAAATTATTAGTAAAGGACAAAAAAAGTGGAGGGGACAACTATAAAGGTTGGTAAAGTAAGGGTAACATTAACACGTAACAAATAAGAAAATGAAACAAAATTAATGAAAAGGACAAATAAAGAAATAAGAAGTTATTAAAATGGAGAAAGTATATATATACTTCCTCCGTTTCATAATACTTGCTACATTTCGTTTTTGGGCACTATTCATCGTTTAAGCTTATTTTATATATTGCGGCTAATATGTAAGCAATAATTAGAGGTGTTCAAAACAGGCCCGATGATCCGATAGACACCCGACTTTATAACCGAACCCGATTTGACCCGACTTAAAAAAGGTTCTACAATTATGTAAAAACCAATGTGAACACAAAACCCGAGTTTGAACCGTCCCGAAACACCTGACCCGAAATCAATCCGATGACCCGAATGAACACCTCTAGCAATAATATAGTCAAATGGGATCTTGTTTGAATCGTCTAATTGCATACTTATTCATAATATAAACTTTTTATAGTTTTTAAATGTGTATAATTCGACATATAAATTAACAAAATAGTGCATTGAATTACGTAAAAAAGACAAATGCAATAAATGTTATGGAAGGAAGGAAGTATAATTAAACAAATTTTGTAATAGAAGTCAAAAGATTGGACAAGAGAGACATCATCTCATTTATAGTATACTCACCAACTTCAGATAAAAGTGGATAGAAATTATGCCCAATATCATTTATTGCTATAAATCTGAGGATTTAAATGCATTCTTGATATGTGATTTGTATAGTACACCTTGTGTAACCATGATTTTAATTTTACCCTATATTCATTTGGATTATTTTTTTAATATAAGATTTTCCTATGCGATATAGCATTTTTTAAACAAAATTATGTTCGTTTAAAACAATTTTATAATTAATTAAATATATTAATTTATTATTGATTTTTTGTACAAAGTAAGCTGACAAAAAATGATATTGCATGATAATGTAAAGGTTGAAAGTGTTTGTTTTATTGAATTGAACGATGAAGTACATCATATGATAATATATAGAAATCAAAAGATTACATAAGATCAAAGCAAATAAAAGAGAATTATCTTATAAGCTAATAAAGGAAAACAAGATAATTACAAAAGAGGGAATAATATTCTAATAGAGAATAGTCGATAAGCTATGCTTTTGAAATATTGTGAGCAATTTTTCTTTACAATTCAAACTCTGACAAGATTTGATTCTACATTTTGTTATCTCAAGCTTTGAAATTACAATGCTTTCGGTTAGTTGATTTCTATGTTTGGCTAACGTGGGTGTAAGATGCAGGATTTCAGATATTTGCAGGTTCCTCTCTTTGAAGATCTTTCTTGAGCCGAATGACTCTTTTGACCGCCCTCTCCTTATGGGTAGAGACGTCGTCGATCTTCCTTCTCCAGATCCTGATCATAGATTAATCTATGTGCAGGAAACACTAGGTATGATGATGATGAGATGGAGATGGGTGAAAAGAAACGATCATATATCCTAGTGAACTTGCCTTATTTTCCATTTCAATATGTTCTGCTAAATTTGCTTTATTTCTATTTTTGGATATAATTCCACCACTTTAGTATTACGAGCAAACACAACAATTGTTTAAGTCCTTTTGTTGATTATACATACAAAATATTTATGTTATTTTGAACGTATTAAATATTGCAAATTAAATGAATGGAGGAAGTAAATGAGAAAATGTCACACTTGATTGATTTAATTCTAGTATGTAGAGAGAGAAATAATGACTATAAATCATACATTCTAATAAAATTCTTGGGAAATGACAAATGTCAATGTAAGAGAAGGTGTGCCATTTGTAATTTTTCTATTGGTTAAAAGCTAACAAATTTCTTTCTTCAATTAATACTGCCTAATATGCATTGATGTTTCAATCTATAATACATTAATGCTTGCTTAATTTAAGAAATAATTTATTAGGATATTATAATTAATTTAAGGAATAATTTATTAGACTATAAATAATTTCTGAACTTATGGTATTTGAATTATTTTTGTATCAAATGTCACAATTTTTAATTTGCCTAAATGAATGGAGTCAAAGATAACAGATTATTTCTCACATGGAATAATCAAATTAATTAATTGCTATATTTATTAAACTAAATTAAGTAAATTAAGTAATCTAATAAATTGCATTTAATCTTGACCAATATCTCTACCATTAAATTATCTTTGACTATTATTTATTTATGGCTAAATTGAGTAAATTATAAAATATATATATCGCATAAATCGCGTCATGTATTCTAGACAATTTTTAATATTACAAATTTAATTTATACATATATTGTAAAAATTGAGTAATTTACGAGTACATAATATCTCAGGCTTTAATTTTTTTTAGGAAAAATTACCCAGAATAATACGAACTTTCACCTATTTCCCACGAATAATACGAACTTTCAATTAACCACCAATAATACGAACTTTGACATGTATTTTCCAGTGGTATACCTTACCTGTTTACAACCGGTTCTACAGGTCAAATTATGACCGTTGCTTCTCACAACATGTTGAGGAACATGTCTGCACAGCCTTTTTTGGTCTTCCTCGACATGTCGTGAGAAGCAACGGTCATAATTTGACCTGTAGAACCGGTTGTAAATAGGTAAGGTATACCACTGGAAAATACATGTCAAAGTTCGTATTATTGGTGGTTAATTAAAAGTTCGTATTATTCTTGGAAAATAGGTGAAAGGTCGTATTATTCTGGGTAATTTTTCCTTTTTTTAATTAATATATTTATATTCATATATACCGATGCTAAAAAACCGTGCATTGCACGGGATTCTATACTAGTTCTATAATAATGACATATTGATTGGTAGGTAAGTCAACTTACATGGATTTATAGCTATTATTAATCTTTAGGTATTATATTTGAGATGATTAGTTGACGACAATCATTAATTAGGCATGATAGTTTGGGCTTAAATAATTTGATGGAGTGAACCTTATCTCATAATTAAATTGTTTTGTGTCTTGTGGTGTGTTGGTTATATTATTAGACTGGTTTAAATTATTATACTTTTATTTTTTAAAGTTTATTTCGAGTAATATACGCTTGATATGATGATGGTGTTGATATAATGGGCAATTTTCCCCTATAACACTAACCCATGCATGATAGATGATCAATTTCTGAACCAATGAAGGAGGATATATATTAGGCATAAACGCATCACGAGTTCTTCCTCCGCCCTTATATAAATTTATTCTTTCTATAAATAATAAACCCCAAATACATAATTTAATTTTTTGATCTTCCAACTAAAATAAATAAATTAAAACCATATTATTCTTCAATCCTCAATGCAAAATGATCAATGAAAATAGAATATATGTTAAGTAAATATAATTGTACTACTCCACTCAACTATATAGTCACATTCTTAAATGTCACAAAAATTAAATTTTGGTAAATTCATTGAAACAATTTAAAATTAATTTTTTTTAATTAAAAATTATGTGAATTCCTAATAATATTTGAAAGATTTAAATTCATGTTTTTCACATAAAAAGTTACTCAAATACTTCATCCGATTCAAATTAGTTGCAACATTGGCAAAAATATTGCTATTAATTCATTCATCGTTCTTAATTTGTATTTAGTTTTTAATCTATACGTTAAAATATAGTCAAGTGAGATATTCTTTGATTCATCTCATTGCAAAGATTTATTAATATCAAATTTTAATAATTTTTTATTATACTCCCTCTTATTTATAGAGAATGGAAGTTATGGAACATTTCCTTATTGAATCAATTTACTGAAAATGTCTCATTTCTATTTTTGTTATTCTTTTTTACCCTTTTACGCTTACTAACACAACACAATAACACATAAATATCAATATCTTTATGGAAAAAGAGAGTTTTCCACCACTTTTTAGTAGCCCCCACCCCTCCTTGGTTTTGGTGCAAAACTCAAATGTCTCATTCTCTATGAACAGGAAGGAGTATATAATTAGAGATACTAAGAATTATTTAGCACATAAAACTCCGTGATAAAACAAATGTTGCAAGTAAATTATAACAGAAAAATATATGAACTGTACTGCCGAGTAACTTATTGAAGACTGCAATAATACACCAAAAAATGACTGTCCAAAATCAAAAATCAAAAGGTACCCTTTACCCACTACCCCCTGTGTCGGCATCACTATGTAGCAGTAGTAGTACTAGTAAAGGGCCTCTACAATAGTAGTTGAATCACACACATGTACCTACATCTCCATACTCCAAATAAATAACAACAAAATACTAAAATTAATCACAAAATCACTTAATAATCAATTTTTAAACTAATTAAACCACATTATTATTGCAATTATTACTCCAAAACCCACTGAAAACCCACTCTTATTACTCCTCACTGCTCCGTTTTTCTTTTCTGATGATGGTGCTGGAGCTGTTATGTCTGCTGGTTGTTCTGGTGACGGTGCTAATGCTGAGCCCGGCCCACCTGCTTCTGGTGTTGGCGGAGAAGCAGCCCCTGTTGGGGATGTTGCTGGGCCTGCTGGGAAACCGGATGCTGGTGATGAGGCTGGGCCGGATGGAGTTATGGGTAAACCAGAGGGAGATGATGCTGGGCCTGATGGAGTTATGGGTAAACCAGAGGGAGATGATGCCGGGCCTGATGGTGTGGAAGGAGAACCAGAAGGTGATGCTGCTGGGCCTGATGGAGCAACAGAAGATCCAGAAGGTGATGAAGCCGGGCCTGCTGGTGTGGAAGGAGAGCCAGATGGTGATGCTGCTGGGCCTGATGGAGTTACAGATGACCCAGAAGGTGATGATGCTGGGCCTGATGGGGTTACAGGTGTTCCAGAAGGCGATGATGCCGGGCCTGATGGTGTTACATGTGATCCAGAAGGCGGTGTTGCTGAGCCAGATGGAGTGGAAGGAGAACCAGAAGGTGATGTTGCTGGACCTGATGGAGTAGATGGTGAACCAGGATGAGATGAAGATGGGCCTGATGAACCCGGTGAACTTTTAGGGGCGGGTCCAGCAGTTGGGGGTTGAGGAAACGGGTGCGGGTGCGGGTGTGGGTGGGGATGATGACCAGTAGGAGGCTGAGCACCAGGTGGTGTTTGACCAGTAGGAGATGGGGCAGATTTAGGAGGCTGAAGGTGGGACCCAGGAGGGGAAATTGTGGGCCCAGGGGAGGTTTTAGGGGTAGGAGCAGATTTAGGAGGAGAAGGTGGATAATGTAAAACTTGAACAATAATTTTTTGACCTTGTTCACAATGAGTTTTATTACCACTTATGAAGTAAAACGGGCCAGGATGATTCAACTCAAATTCTGATTCACCATCTTGTTTTTTCTCAATTGGATGATCAGTATTACAACTATCATAATCTTCTTTACTCACTTCCAATACTGAATCTTGCTCTTTATTGTACCTAAAATCTACCCAAATCATAAAAACATCCACTAATTAGTCAAAAATTCTACGTAATTTCAACTTTACAAAATACGTTATGAATTACGTTAAAACGCATCAAAATCAAATCAAATCAACATCATCAATGAATTCAGTGTACCCTGCCCCATAAAAGTTATGATTAGGGTCTAAAAGGGAAAAATGGGGCAAGAGGGGCCGTTGCCCAAAGTCTGCCCCATGTCAAAAAAGCAAAACTAATGATTGTAAAATGTCCATGTATATGTTATAACTTGCAAAGGAAAAGAGTTCTAATATGCTGTTTCCCTTAAAACTATCAAATATCTAGAGCCGACCCTGCATAGTCATAAATAAGGATAACGAAAAAACAAAGAAGGACAAGAACTTACAAAGAGTGTCATGAACAAGAAATCTATTAGAGCCAGCCCATTGATTATAATCTTGCATAGGATGAAGAACCCAACCTTGTCTACCATTAACATAATGCCTTAAAGGTCTTGGTTTAATGGCATCAACACAATTATAAAGTGATAACACAAATAATCCAATCATAAAACTCACCAAAACCCTTATATTAGAAGCCATGAAAAATGATTAAATAATTAATTTTTATTATTAGTTGTTAATTATAATAAAGGAGAAGAAGAGTAAGAAAGGAGGGTTGTATAGTTGTTTATATAGGAGGAGAAACACTAGAAAGTTCAAAAATAGGGAAAAGTATTATAAGCAAGTGTAAAGGCCGTGTGTAATGTGTACAACTATAATATTATTATTATTTTTATTTTATTATGATCTTCAAGATTATTACATTATTTTCCTTATTGGTAGAAATTTATGTGATGCATGATAATAAGGAAAGTATATATTTTTGGTTGTAATAATTGATTATATTTAAAGTTGAAAAAATGGAAAAAAAAAGGCAAGAAATAAAAGCAATAAATTGAGAGTGCACAAGTGTAAATATATTAGATGGAGAAGTTATTAGTTGTCATTTTCAAGTCTAAAAGTAATAATTGTACGCTCTCAAATTTGCTTGATTGGTAACTTGTCTCATTAAATTTGTTACATTTTTATTTTGATTTAACTTACAGTATTTTTAGTTTAATTATTTTTTATTTCTTCCGAATTTTAATAGTTGTTATAATTCTTATATCAACTAATATTTATAAATGATCTTATTTAGTATTTATTTTTCTACATATGATGTAAAACATAGTCGAATACATCTTGTTTGATTCGTCTTAATTCATATGTTTTTTTTAAAAAAATTTATCATATGAAATTAAAAAGATCAAAGATTAAAGTCGTGCATTGTTTAACGTGAAAAACAGAACTACAGAAGTGTGACAACTATAAAAAATCAAAGGCTTATATTTTTATTTTATGTATTTTAAATACCATTTTTGCATTTTTTTTTCCTCAATTTTCCGGGGTAATACGAGTATGAGTAATAGCCATAGAAGTGACAATAGATAATTTTAAGTATGGATGGAAGGAACGTGACAATAGATAACGGGCCTCACATCCACTATTGAAAAGGAAATAGTACACTCATATCTTTGATATTTTGTCAATAAAAACACAAAGATACCCTTGATTTATTATAATCCATTTCTTGTAAAAAAAGTATTTTCTTGAATGTTCTTTTATTATTATATTTCTATTTTCTAAATCTGTTTAAAAAGGTTCATTTTAGTTTTTCTAAAGCTAAACGTAGTTCATCTCAAAAAAAAAAAAGCTAAACGTAGTTTTACAAACTCTATTTTTCTCAACTTATTTGAATATTTTTCTTTTTGCTACTAAATGGAACTTATTTTTACAAATGAAATCAATTTAAAACTGAATAGGAGAGCTATATCACCCCATTGAAAACAATAATGTAGCATGTTATTGAATATATATTTGTCGGGTGAATACAAATAAAAAGTAAATAAATAGCTTATGAAATATCTGAATTATCCCTTATTAATATCAATTACCTTCTTATAAATAAATCAAATTGATATTATACTTTAATATAAATCAAAATAGAAAATAAATTTTTATTTTTCATGAAAAATAATTTGTTGAATATTAATGAATAAAATAAATATTAATTGATTTGTTGAATATATTGGTCTTTTTACCTTTAGGATTTTTGCCAGTTCAAAAATAAACAATGTTGCAAAACATGCTATTAAAATTAAATGAACCACTTTAGTACCATATAAATAGAATAAAATTAATAATTGATAGTATTATATTTCCATATAAGTCAATAATAGAAAACTATATTGTTTAATACTGATGGAAACAAAATATTTGTTGATTTTTCGAATACTTGCTTTTTACCCCTAAGATTTCTGATGGTCTAATACGTGTTGTTATCGAAACAAACTGCTTAATTAAGTATAATATGATATAAATAGATTTTAAAATTCTTTATAATCATAAAAATATCATATTATATCAAAAGGAAAATTGTGTTCTAGGAATATTAATATTAATAATTAATAATTAATTATTATTTTCTTCTAATACATCTCAAACACAAACAATACTACTAGCAGAAACTAGAAAGCTAATGTTACTATATATGAATAAAAAGATTTCTTATATTATAATGGTAGGAGTATTTTGTTTCTTAATAAACCGTTTAAAGAAATGTAAAGATGAATATCTGAAAATTATTTTCTCTAGACGTAAGTGGAAAAAAATTGTCATGTACTAAAAGATAAGAAAAAAGATTATCAAGAAATCACGTTCACAAAAATTCTACAAAGATATGGACTTACTGAAAATGATTTAATTTTTTAATCCTATGACATTTTTGGTAAAAATATTCTTATTTTGACTTATTTGTGATTCATATTTATGAAATAGATACATATATGTGCAAATCACGGTTTATAAATGTTTTTTTTAAACTTTATAATCATATATATGTATAACTGGAGTTAGTATGCAATTTTTAAACAGCAACAATTGAAAAGTTCCTTTATTTGAAAATTGTCAAAATCTATAATCTATAAAAATCTATATTTCGACCCTACTTTTTCGGTTCATCCTCTCCCGACCTCCTCTCGGTTTCCCATTGCCACATAACGCCACACAAACTGTCCGCTGCTGCCTCCTGTCGAGGTGAACGTCCATGAACCGCTAGTCCATTGCATCTACACGTCAATTATCTGCTTTGGGTATAATTTTACGATAACATCAATTTTATGTGTTTAATGAGTAATTTAAATTTGGGTTCAGTTTTATATAGCTAATAATAATGATAAAATTAATTTTTTTATGTATGATTTGGTTATTATTTGTTTAAATTGTTTATGAATTAGAATTTTAATTTGTTTTAAATTATGATAATTTCAATTTTTTAACTTGTTAATGAGAATCAAGACGCTTTTGTAAGTTTGCAATCCCATGTTTCAAATTCTAGGTCCGCCACTACTCACATTATTATTATTATTATTATTATTATTATTATTATTATTATTATTATTATTATTATTATTTATTTTTATTATTATTATTATTATTATTGTTGTTGTTGTTGTTGTTATTATTATTATTATTATTATTATTATTATAGAAAAATAAATTTAGCATAGTGGGATATTTATAAATATAAAGAATATATAAAATCATCTTTGTTGAGATCATATAAGGTAAAAGAATTGTTAATTTATATTGTGTAAGTTTGTTTAGCTGAAACAAGATTAGTTTAGGAAAAATAAATGTTTGATTAAGTTAAATCAAATTTAGTTTAGGCAACAGTTATTTTGATGAATGAAATTTAGTTTAGAAAAAAAAAATTAAATTTTTGATTCAGTTGAATCAAATTTGTTCATCTTAGAGTAAGTTTGATTTAGCCAAATAAATTTTTGATAATCGAATAAATAAATAACTTGATTTAACTGCATCAAGTATAGTTTAGTTAAAAGTAAGTTTGATATATAATAATATAGTTTGATATAATTGAATTAAGTTTAGTTTAGCAAAAACAAATGTTTATTCAGCTAAATCAATATTCAAAATTGTTAACTACATAACTTTGTTTTAGCTGAATTAAGTTTTGTTTAGGTAAAAAAATTATTTAATTGACTTAAGTTTATTTAGGAAAAATAAATATTTGATTTTGCTAAATCAAATTTGTTTAGCTAAAATTAACTTTGATTCAGTTGAACCAACTTTTGAGTTTTGATAATCTTGAAATAATTTGATCCAACTACATCAAGTATAGTTTAGCTAAAAATAAGTTTGCTTCAGCTTAATCGAGTTTGATTTAAATAAAAAAAAATTTGATTTAGCTAAATCAAGTTTAGTGTAGCAAAAAAATTGTTTGATTCAACTAAATCAAATTAGTTAGTTAAAAATAACTTTATCAAGTTTTGTTCATCTAAAATATAGTTTGATTCAGTTGTATTTTGTTTAATTCAAATAATAATAAGCTTAATACTGAATCAAGTTTAGTTTAATTTAGCTAAAATTAAACAATAAATGTAGGCCTATAATCAAATCTTATCTTGGTTTTAACCAAAGTTTTCTGGCACCCGTCAACCAAATTAACCGATTACAACTCGTCATGCTCCAAGCACAAACGATTTCAACTTGAATAAATTGTATAATAAAAATAAAGTTCAATCAACATTTTCTTCAATTAGATTTTGACCGACTTGAATCTGAAGAATAACCAATACCCAACTCAAAACGATATAATCGACCCGAAGTCAATCCGAACCCAAACTAACTCGACTTGAATAAAAAATGACCCGACCTATATAGTCTAACCGAATTCGATTCGACCTGCAGTATAACCGATCTAGATCTAAACTGTATTAACCGAACTTGAAACAAATCCAAATCGAAACGACCCAGTGTGGTATTAACCCGTACCCAATTAGGCCTATAACCGAGTCGACCCGAGCCAAAGCATCAAGTTACCCGAAAACCCGAACCCGAAATTATCTGAACCCGACAAAACCCGACTAAATAACCGAATTTACACCCCTATGCTGCTATGCATACCTATATAATGATATTATATTTTTGTAAAAGTATATATGTTCGCATACGATTATTATTGTGTCTTACAGATTATTTTTTGTCTTGTCTGACTGCGCCTTGTAATTTATGATGTCCTGCTTATGGTTTTATTTGCAGGTCGTTGTTAGGGTGCGGTGTATCGTTTTTTTATTCTCACCAATTTCTAATTATAATTTTTATGAACATCATAGATTATATCAAGTATTATCATAATAATATGTGCGATAAAAGTTTGTGTTATCATAATGTTTATTGGTGAGCCTTATAAATTATAATTGAGGCTAAAATTATATACTAAATATATGTAGCTAAATTAGAAGTCAAACATGACACATTTATGAGTTAAAGAAATGAAATACATCTAAATAAAGGATAAATTTTATTCCAATTGTTTGGTTTAGTATTCAACATAGAGTATTTCGTTAACATCATTTAGTTGGTTTAAAATCAGATTTTATGTCTATAGTGTTATTTATATAACTGTAAATTTATTTTTATAGTCTAGTAAAATCAAGTTCAATTACAAAATTGAAACAATATCGAGTCGTCAGACATATTTTAAAGTCCTATATATCATTGTATCTACTAAAAATATTCAATAATTAATGTGTTTGAGTTAATTCCATTCAAAATTCTAGTACATTTGCGCCTCAAAATAAAGTTCAATTCTTACAAAGTAAATGGCACCTTTACATAAAATGTATTATCAAAAATAAGTTCCTCCCTTTAAATATGTTATTAATTAAAGTGTTAAGTTTTTAAATGTAACGTAGCAAATTGAAGGGAGTAGGAATCAAAGGATCTCTCTTAGCAATTAACATTTAGTAAGTCTCATGGGAGACGGTCTATTCTATAGACGGAATCCATGAAGCCCAGCCCAAAATATAACATAGTATATTTGGGGTTATAATAAATTATTTGGGATTATAATAACTTATATTTAGGGTTATACAATAGTATATTCGATGTTATAATACCTTACATTTAGGATTATAACATAATATAATTGATATGATAATAAAAAAATCAGTTAAGGGAAATGGGCTGGCCCAATTTTGTGGTCTATCCTATAGACCGTCTCTTGTGAGATTTTGTGATTAACATTATCTGGTCTATTGGACTATGGGCTGATGGGCCTCTGCCCCTAATCACTGTTCCGGCCCATTCTTACCATGTTTCTGAGTGCTTTTAGTTTGTTAGACGAATTTGTATCGCATACTAGTTTGATCGAGTGTCGATTTTCACGGAGTACAAAACACTAATAATAGGTATTGAAAGGAACGGTGCCAAGCAAGATTCTAACAAAGTAAACACAAAGAAAAATAAGAGCAAAACAAAGGACACAAGTGTTTATGAGGTATCTTGGATACCTCCCCCTCAAATGTTGTTTATTATAATGAACTCAACAATTACAATTATAATAAACCTCCCAAGTCTTAAGAACAATCTCTTAAGAACCTCTCAAATACTAATGCAAAGCAAAGCACTAGTCTCTCTCAATGTGTGTTTTTGTGGTGTAACTTACTCTATGAATTACACCCCCTTTTATAGTGTAAGATGGGTGGTATTCTTAGAGTCTCACATTAAACACCATAAACTCACTTGTAACTTCCTAATAACTATGCTAATAAACATTACAATTAACATAGAAATAAAGCTACTCAATTAAACAAGCAATAAAGCAACCTACTAAATGCACTAAAACAGAAACAGCACAAAAAGAATCCAATGAAGCGTTCTGACTAACTTGCTCGACCAAGGCCAGACCCGCTCGACCGAGCACTTGGGTCGAGCCAACTTCAGAAAGCTTCTGCCTGCTTCAGACCATTTTGCTCGACCAAACCTCATCCGCTCGACCCGGTCGAGCCACCTCTGTTTTGGTCGAGCGAGCACTCCAGAGGGCTACTGACTTGTTCTGACCATGTTGCTTTGATCCAACAACTTTTCATCAATTGTCCCAAACCTTAATCCCACACACTTTGACACATCCTTATCGTTATTATCCAAAGTACATTCTAAGGCATGTTCAACTAAGTGATTAAAGTTATTGTCATAGTCCCGAATATTGTCACTTGCTTTAACAATCTCCCCCTCAAGTGAAATATTCTTACCTTCATCAAAAGACACCTTCTTAGACCCAAACACACCATCACCAACATTTGTGTGGCCTAGGCTACCACACCCAACTTGTAGCTCATACAAGTTCCTCAAATTTCTTACTCCCTTCATGAGCACTATGCTCCCCCTAATGACTTTCAAAACCCCTCCATATGCTTTGAAAGTGCATCCTTTACTCTCAAGTCTACCCAATGAAATTATATTCCTCTCAAACTTAGGAACATACCTCACATCACCGAGTCTTCTCTTGACCCCTCCGAGAGTCTCAATTATAACTTCTCCAATACCTTCTACTTTCACCTTCTCATCATTTGGTAAAGTAATAAGGCCATAATCCCCCACACTAAGCTTAGTAAATTTTTCTTTCTCACAACATATGTGGAATGAGCAACCGGAGTCAATTACCCATTCCTTACTATGAACCTCTCCCCCATCAACTAAGAGAGCCCCATCATATTCATCATCACTACAAATGCCTAGAGCCGCGTTCCCGCTAACCTCATCATCATTTTTCATATTCCTCAAAGATTTCATCTTCCTAAGGTCTTCCTTAAATTCTTTGCACATCTTTTGTATGTGCCCCTTTTTCTTACAATAGTAACATTCTTTGTCACTATAGTCACCCTTCCCTTGAGACTTTCCCCTATTCTTGTAACCTTGGTCTTTGGTCCTACCCCTTGAAGAACCCTCACCAAACAAGCCATCCCCAACATTCCTTCTTTCTTCCCCATCTCTTCTTACCATAAACCTATCATTCTCTCTCAACGCCGCCAATGCTTGATCAAGAGTGATAGATTCCCTACCTAAGAGCAATGTTTGGACTATGTTTTTGTAGTCCTTGGGAAGTGAAGCCAAGAGTAGTAAGGCTTGTTCTTCATCGGTTAACTTTTCATCCGCATTCAACAATTGGCAAACCAACTTGTTGAACGTGTTTATGTGGTCTTGCATAGATGTATCCTCATCCTTCATGAGTTGATACAATTCCCACCTCAAGCATAGTTTGTTTGTTAGAGATTTAGAAGCATACACCGTTTGTAATTTCTCTAACAACGCACCGGGATTTGTCTCCTTCAAGTAGTTGTACTTGATTTCGGGTGCAATGGCAAGCCGGATTGTGCTTACCGCCTTCTTGCGAATTTGTGTCCATTTTGCCTCCTCAATGTGAGTTGGCCTCTCTTGCAACAAAGCCTCATCAATGCCTTGTTGCACTAGGCAATCCTCCACGGAGCTTCTCCAAACGGCAAAGTTGATTTTGCCATCAAACAATTGAATTAGGAATTTTCCCCCTTCACTCATTGTGTTTGTTTGTTCTTTAATCTCACTTTCTCACCCCAAATGACCCAAATGATCTTCCCGCTCTGATACCAATTGAAAGGAACGGTGCCAAGCAAGATTCTAACAAAGTAAACACAAAGAAAAATAAGAGCAAAACAAAGGACACAAGTGTTTATGAGGTATCTTGGATACCTCCCCCTCAAATGTTGTTTATTATAATGAACTCAACAATTACAATTATAATAAACCTCCCAAGTCTTAAGAACAATCTCTTAAGAACCTCTCAAATACTAATGCAAAGCAAAGCACTAGTCTCTCTCAATGTGTGTTTTTGTGGTGTAACTTACTCTATGAATTACACCCCCTTTTATAGTGTAAGATGGGTGGTATTCTTAGAGTCTCACATTAAACACCATAAACTCACTTGTAACTTCCTAATAACTATGCTAATAAACATTACAATTAACATAGAAATAAAGCTACTCAATTAAACAAGCAATAAAGCAACCTACTAAATGCACTAAAACAGAAACAGCACAAAAAGAATCCAATGAAGCGTTCTGACTAACTTGCTCGACCAAGGCCAGACCCGCTCGACCGAGCACTTGGGTCGAGCCAACTTCAGAAAGCTTCTGCCTGCTTCAGACCATTTTGCTCGACCAAACCTCATCCGCTCGACCCGGTCGAGCCACCTCTGTTTTGGTCGAGCGAGCACTCCAGAGGGCTACTGACTTGTTCTGACCATGTTGCTTTGATCCAACAACTTTTCATCAATTGTCCCAAACCTTAATCCCACACACTTTGACACATCCTTATCGTTATTATCCAAAGTACATTCTAAGGCATGTTCAACTAAGTGATTAAAGTTATTGTCATAGTCCCGAATATTGTCACTTGCTTTAACAGGTAATCATCTCACTAGGTATCAATTTTTATTAGGCATCAGTTTAGACTAGATATTGGTTTAGATAGACGACCACACACTAGCCAGACGACATTGTCTCAACTAGGTTTCATGGTGCCAGTTTATACTACGGACACACCTTTTTCAACTACAGGCAGTTATTAACAGTATTTAATACATAACAATTTGACTTAATCTAGGTCTCATCTCGTATGTGAAAAAAAAATCATATTTGTTTATCTTTTAATGCATTCTCTTAAGGCCATACCAAAGGGGCCAATTTATACTGAGGCTTTAACCTTGTTGCAATTTTTGATGGACTTAGCCTAAATAAAATTTAGACTTCTATTTTTGTACAACGGTACAAACAGATATAGAGGAAGGTATAGATGCTGCATCCACCTACGGGTGTTCATTAGTGGGTACCAGGCATTATGGGCACTCGGAAAGCCGGGTACCAGGTTAGTCGGATACCTTTTTTAACGGTCCGTGTATGACCCAATTTATCCAGGTATTCGGATTTCGAGTACTCGAATAAGTTGGGTCGGGACACCGGGTACCTGATTTTGTTGGCAAGAATTTAATAAGCAAAGTTTTTAGAATTAATTAAAAAATTTAGGCACATTTATGTTACTATCACAAGCAATAGTTGTTACTACTAAAAAAAACAAAAGTAAGTAAAAGTAATGTTGATACAGAAGCTTGTGTGTTACTACTAGGCTACTGGCATAACATCCATTTTGGTAAAAAGTTCTCTATATACTTCAAACAAAACAATTGTGACATTCACTGAATTCCCGGTATCAATTTCTATAGTCTTCATTTTTTTCATCATTAATTCTCCAATCAACATGGCTACAAAAATGAAAATAAAAAGGCAAAATACACATAAAAAAAATTTTCTCTATTAAAAGCGGGTCATTTGGTACCCGCTAATGATATATGATTTATTTTCGACTCATGACCTGATCCGGTTAAGGCGGATTGGGTACCTGACCCGTAGTTTATAATTTTTTTAAAAAATTTAACCCGCCATTTATAATGGGAGTTGACGGGTCAACGGATTAGGCCAAGCTAGTCGGGGTTTTTTTAACAGGTCTATCTATTTAAAAATAAGGTTACCCTTGTGCCTCAAGACTCTTAATGATCATTCTGTTAGAACTTAGAAATAATAATGATGCTTCTTTGTATTTTCACCTAACCTTATGTAGTCTTTTAAATCTAGACTTAATGTTGCTAAACTATGTCCACTGCTTTCTTGATTGTTAGGAATTAGGATCAACTTCAACTATAAAGCAACAAATGTATACGCGAAGGGATATTGGCCCACATCTACCTAAGTTATGACCCGAATCATTTGCTTAAAAACCTTATCGACTTGTAGAAATTGATCACGGACGAGAACGAAAGAAATGCCTAGTTGTAGCAAATCGTTCATGATTTATTAGGCCGTGGCAATTCGTCACATAATCTCACCTGTGGCCCACTCGTGGGGACACGGGTCAAGAGCGTTTTGACTTGCACATACACTCGGTGAGGTTCATTGTTTCCCAAAACCATATGGTAGTAGGTTCACCCACTATATATGCAAGTCAACAACCCACTATTTTATCGATGTGGGATCTTGTCTCGCATGTGAAGTACCTCAAATGAGCAAATAGTAATGCAATTCTTGTATTTTTAGTAGTCTAAAAATGATTTATATATAAAACAAACCTTTATGGTGTTGATCACTAACTTGACAACAATTAGCCCCACATAAGAGCTGGAATCATTGCTAGATGAACTTTTTTATGGGGCTGATAGTGATAGGATTGGGATCCAACGGGCTACCCAATTTGCTGATACATTAAGTCTATAAAGCTAGAGTAAATTACAAGATTCATCATTATTTTCGTACCCAGCAAATTGCGCTCATAGGAACTATAATCAGGATCTAGAAAGAAAAAGAAAACGACAATTTATACCCATAAAAAAGAATACGGCCAAAAGAATTTAATAAAAAGGTTGGTACTTAACAAAAAAGAGATTTAAAAGGAGAGAAAATTCAGCATACATCCAGGGAAAACATAGCAAAGCATAATGAAGTTCTTATTTCAATGTCCTTGTTGTTCATGTTTCTGCTTCATGAAGCCTCAGAAAGGGAAACCGAAAGAAAAAAAAGGCGGTAACGCAGAAGGAACAACAGAGAAGAAGGATCCTTAATTGTTGGTTAAATGTATGTGATTATGAGATTCTGTATTGATTTCAAATAGGTGCAAAAAGCTTACTGTTTTGTTCAAATTTATGTGTATTTTGTCTTGATCTTAATGCAAAGTCCATGATTAGTTTGCTACATTGTGGTTTAGACGACTTTCAAAAGTCCAGCCTAAATCTATATTTGTAACAATATATATTTAGAATTGGACCGGGCTTTTGAGAGCCGTCTTTACAAAAGACGGTCTCAAGTAAGAATTTGTATTATACCGATCTCTCTTTTTTTTAATTTTATTCTTGAAGCATGGATGAATGGAAATAACTAACAATTTTTGTGTTTTATATGAATGCAAAATTTGCGTTTGTTTCGGTTTAATTGGGGCTGCGAATGAAATAGATAATTTGATTAGAGACAAGAAGTATGTTCATAATTTTCGGGTGAATATGGAATAATCAAATCTGTTTTCCTCGGTCTATTAATCAATTTTTATCAAAAATCATCTTCAACCACTAATCTAATATATAATGAATTGTATTGGAGTTTAATAAATATTAATATTATGTAAAATTTAGTGATCAAATTATTAAGAATGAAATTTAACACTCCGTTTGGTTAGTGATACTAAATGGTGGTAATGAGAATGATTTATAGTGTAAAATTTCATCAAAAGTTTCATGTCATTCCCATGGTAATGAAACTTTGATAACAAAAAGGTTATTTTTGTTCACAAATTTTCATTACTACTTAATACCACATCTCCCAATGGTAATGCATTGGAATGAATTTTATGAAGAAAATGAATGATTGAAATTGGACAAACATGACCATTATTGTTGTAAGATCGCCTAGTCCGTAGGGGTTCTTACAATCTCGCTTCTCGAATCGAATCGAAAAACAATGGGTGTGGGGGAAGTAAATGTCGAATGGAAAGGAGCTAGGGTGAAAAGTTTCTGATTTTATTGTAATTTTTTTGTGAAAATTTCGAGTGCAATGTAAGAAAATAATAATGGCTAAATCGAGTCTCACTATGAAATCCACGTAGCAAGAAACGACGCTCTTAAGAACCGAGACACGCTCGCCAAACGTATCAAGACAATAAGAACTTTTGCTAATATACTTCTAATCCAAGAAATATACAACAACGGGAATTGGTGAAACAAAGTTTCGGTTTTTCTTAATTTATCAAAAGCTGAAAATTACATCTTAACTTAAACTATTTATAAAGAACATAAAACTAAACTACCTTGGAAATAAAACCGACTCCCACAACCGTGCATAACCGGTTGGAAACCGCCCGGGAGTTACACCAAGTGGGCGGTTGTAACCGTCCATTTCTAGTAACTTCTCGCGTGATTCCCGCCCTTTTTAATGCTTGACATAAAACCGACTCTTACTTAAAATAACTACCTAGCTATAATAACCTTGACTTTGACTTAAACTATGACTCGAAATAAAATACATAATATGACATTGCGACGCATACATGGACTGAAATTTAAAATATTAGAGTTTGACTTGACATGAAAATAAAATAAACAGACTTTGAAAAATTTTGATCGGAGAGCGTCATGGAGGGGGTGTTTCGCCAACATTCTCCCCCGTTTCGGCGAAGTTTGTCCTCAAACTTGTAGGGATACTCGTGAGGAGGGACCTTGCTTTCTTCGGGATGGGTGGTGTGCTGAGGATTGTGAGTGATGAGTGCGGCTTCCTCGGAATCGGTTTCGAGTCGGGAACGAGAGTGATTTTGCAACCATCTTTATTAAATGCGTAGGTGTTAGCATACCCATCATAAGTAACCTTTCTATCGAACAACCACGGTCTTCCCAGAAGGACGTGACAAGCGTCCATGGGGATGATATCGCACCAAAGCTCGTCTTTGTATGATTTACCAATACTAAAGGATAAAAATACTCGTCGAGATATTTGTAAACCCTTTCCTTGATTCAACCATTGAACAACATATGGATGAGGATGTGGATGTGTCGAGAGTTGGAGCTTTTCTACTAACACTTGTGATGCTACATTGGTGCAACTTCCGCCATCGATAATTAGGGAACACACTTTTTCCTTGATGGTGCACCGAGTATGGAAAATAGCCTCCCGTTGATTGTTTTGAGGTGTGGAAGAATCGATGGATAAAACCTTGCGAATCATAAGGCATTCACCTTTGTCCGGACCGATGTATTCGGCCTCCTCTTGTTCTCCTTGCCCGGTTTCTTCGCTAACTTCCTCCGGATCTTCAATGCTATCGTATTCGACCATGGTTATCACACGCTTGTTTGGACATTCGGATGCAATGTGACCGGCTCCTTGACAACGAAAACATTTCCTTACGTTTCTTTGGTTAGAAAGTGGGTAGGGAGATGAGGGGGTGTTTCTTTGAGGGATGGGAAGGCTAGATGGTGTGGTTCTTTGGGGATTAGGTTCGTTAGTAGGTGTAGAAACTTTCGGGAAAGTAACCGCCCGAACGAATGATTTTTGTGATTCGGGTTTGGGCTTAATCTTTTGTTGTAGTTCCACTTTGTGGGCAAGGATGATGAGTTCTTCAAGGTTGGTGTAGGGATGAAGTTCAACCACTCGAGCAATGCGTGTGTCTAACCCTCCTAGGAATCGAACTAGTGTTTGTGGCTCATCTTCATTAACTTCACACTTCATGAGGTAGGACTCGAACTCCCTAGCATATTCTTCCACGCTATTACTTCCTTGTTCCAAATGATGGAACTTGGAAAAGTTGTCTTGCATATAATATGATGGTAAGAATTTTTCCTTTAAAAGCTTCTTCATCTTTTGCCAAGTACGGACCTTGTCCTTGCCTTGTCTTGCTCGTTTGGCACACACACCGGCCCACCAAATAGATGCGTATTTTCGGAATTTTAAAGCCACGATCTTAACTTTCTTGTGTTCGGGAGTTTGTTGATAATCGAACACTCTTTCCACAACCCTTAACCACTCGACAAAGTCGTCGACATCAAGCCTTCCTTCAAAGTCGGGAATGTCGACCTTAAAATCAGGAGGAGGTCGTTGGTTTTGGCGAGGAGATGAAGGCTCGCCATTTGGAGACCTTGGAGATGGAATCTCCTCCTCATCGATTGAAGTAGTGAACGGATCCTATTACGGGTTTGGTTGTAGTATTCCATGTAGTGTTGAGCGGATTTGCGAAGGGTTTCGATTTGAGCGTCTTTTTCCTCGGTGATCTTGATTAAACGATCGACTTCTTTGCGCAATTCTTCCATTTGACACCCGAAAGTGGCGTCACTCATGGCTGAATTTGTTCGCCCAATGTCGGCTTAAAATCCAAAGGAAAAGCTGGCTCTGAGTCCAATCTGTTGTAAGATCGCCTAGTCCGTAGGGGTTCTTACAATCTCGCTTCTCGAATCGAATCGAAAAACAATGGGTGTGGGGGAAGTAAATGTCGAATGGAAAGGAGGGTGAAAAGTTTCTGATTTTTTTGTAATTTTTTTGTGAAAATTTTGAGTGCAATGTAAGAAAATAATAATGGCTAAATCGAGTCTTACTATGAAATCCACGTAGCAAGAAACGACGCTCTTAAGAACCGAGACACGCTCGCCAAACGTATCAAGACAATAAGAACTTTTGCTAATATACTTCTAATCCAAGAAATATACAACAACGGGAATTGGTGAAACAAAGTTTTGGTTTTTCTTAATTTATCAAAAGCTGAAAATTACATCTTAACTTAAACTATTTATAAAGAACATAAAACTAAACTACCTTGGAAATAAAACCGACTCCCACAACCGTGCATAACCGGTTGGAAACCGCCCGGGAGTTACACCAAGTGGGCGGTTGTAACCGTCCATTTCTAGTAACTTCTCGCGTGATTCCCGCCCTTTTTAATGCTTGACATAAAACCGACTCTTACTTAAAATAACTACCTAGCTATAATAACCTTGACTTTGACTTAAACTATGACTCGAAATAAAATACATAATATGACATTGCGACGCATACATGGACTGAAATTTAAAATATTAGAGTTTGACTTGACATGAAAATAAAATAAACAGACTTTGAAAAATTTTGATCGGAGAGCGTCATGGAGGGGGTGTTTCGCCAACAATTATGATAACCAAGAGATTTTTTAACCAAAATTACACTATCTTTTCATTCTATTACCACGTACCGTTTATTACCACCTACAAAACGGGCCATAAAATTCAAGCTTCGACTCCGACTCCGACTTTGGCATGTACACACTACCATACTCGGCTATGTTTTAGCAAGTCCTCGATTCTTCCTCTCGGCCACGCTTATTGGTCAAACATTCATAAAAGCCCAATCCCAAAGTTTATTACTCCCTTCGTTCTTATATGTGTGTCCTATTTGAAGATTTCACACATATTAAGATAGTGGGAATCTTTGTTGATTGTGAGTATTATTTTATTATAATAGTGGTGTGAATTAATGATTGTATTGGTATTATGAGAGAGAAAATATAAATTAATTATTATAAATAGGATATTAGAAGAGAGAGGGGGATATTTTATTATAATAGTGGTGTGAATTAATGATTGTATTGGTATTATGAGAGAAAAAATATAAATTAATTATTATAAATGAGATATTAGAAGAGAGAGGGGTGAAAAGAGGGTATCAAAACTTTCCATTTTAGGAAATGAGACAAACATATAAAACTACCCGTTATAGTAATGTGGACAATCAAAAAAGAACGGAGGGAGTATATAAATTTAAATATTTAAGAATAATTCATTTTTAAGCTAATAATTAAAAATTTTGTCTTTAGGTTAAAAAATTTTTCCATTGAAAACTCTTTGAATTTTAACTTATATATTTCTCAAAAATGAAAAATGAAAATGCAGCCAAACAATTAGATCGTTTAACTAGAGAAGCTGTTTGAATAATAAAAAAGCAGAAGCACCGTTAGAAATTATTAGCTAAACATAGCCTAAATAGTGAATACAACAATCTAGTATATATAATCCCAGATCCTACAAAATAGACCAAAAAACACTCCGCTGCCTAAATAACAAAATCATTTATACTATTTTTGACAATTCACTTTTATGTGATCCAAAACAATTAAATTGGGTAACAACAAAAAAAAAACTTATACCATCACACAAAAGATAAAAAACTTTTTTTTTTTTTAAAAAAAAAATTGACCTTATTTTGGAAATTAATGGAGTTATAAGTTTTGTAAAAGAACATTTTAAAAATAAGCTTATTGTAGCTTCAAATCAAAATCAATAAATCATAGAAAAACCAACCAATATCCGGCCAAATGCATTTTTAGTCCCTTCGCTTAGGCAATCACATGTTCTTGCCACAAATTCGCCTAGGTAATCATCAATTTACCCTCTTTTTTTTTTAATTCATTTTTTCAATGTTTAATTTATTAAAGTCCAAATGGATTAGCATAATGAAAATTAACAATGTTTATAATCATTATTACAATAATGGATAATTAAATTGTGTCTCAATTAGAAGAAAAGATCATTTTTTTTAAATGAGATTGCCATATCTAATCATTTTCCTTTCATGGGACTACCTATAATCAAACAACAATAGATTAATGAAATTCCCAATTTGATTTTTTTTTTTTTGGAAAATCTATTTACTCTCTCTTCGTCATGAAAATTATCTCATTGGCAATTGATGAAATTATTTTTTAAAATGAGTAAAATTGTATTTAATATCAGGTGCTTTTTTGAGAGATCATTTTTTTGTAAAGAAGACTCTCAAAAGTCCAGCCCAAATCTATATTTAGAGTTGTAACAATATATATTTAGAATTGGACTAGGCTTTTGAGAGTCGTCTTTACAAAAGAGGTCACAAGTAAGGATTTGTAATTTAATATTTATGAGAAAGTGGGAAAAAATATGTAGATGAGGAGATAAATGTATGAATGAACCAAAAAATGAGTGTAGGTTGTGATCAAAAATAAAAGTGGACGAATTTGATGAGAAGGGCTAAAAACAAAAGTAAGATAAATTTTGTGCGATGGAAGAAGATAACTTTTTTTAAACTTATTCCTATAGCATTCTCCAATTCCTTCGTGTTTGCAACATAACTCTCTAAAATCTCTCATATTTAAATTTTATCATGCAAAATAAAAATGTAAAGAGTTTTTTATTTTTATTTTTATCAAGTCTCCGTTGTAAGAGTATATACATTCTTGTACTCGGCAAAAAAAACTCTTTTTACATTAATCGGGAAGAAAAAATTACTCATAAAGAGTATTCTTTTTATCAAGTCTCCCTTGTAAGAGTGTATACATTCTTATACTCGGCAAAAAAAACTCTTTTTACGTGGATCGGGAAGAAAAAATTACTCATAAAAAGGGTATTTTCCATTATATAGTTTGAATTTTTTTGTATAACTTTGATAATATTATTTTTCTTTTGTGAAACTTGTAAGATTGACACTAATTAATGAATTGCTTTGTTGTAGTGCAATAAAAGAAAAAAGTAAGAAAAAGATTGGCAATAGGCAAAGGTGATGGATGGAAAGGAAGCCAAAAAACAAATATTATTTGCAATACCAATAATTCTTACAAATATATTCTACAATTTAATTCCAACAGTCTCAATTATGTTCACTGGACATCTGGGTGAGCTTGAACTTGCTAGTTCTACTCTTGCCCAATCTTGGGCTACTGTTACTGGCTATTCTTTCATGGTTAGTTTTATACTCTATCTTAACTTCCGTCACTATAATCAACTATTATCGGCTTTAAATTAAAAGGGCAAATGACTATGAGAAGGACATATACGTATTAGGGTCACCATTAAATACCATTAACCAAACAAGGGTTATATCTTATAGTTGTTCATCTTTATAAAGTTAACAGGCACGTATGACATATTTTTAGTTGAAAAAATATGAATTGATGATATAGTAGATTCAACCAGGGGCGAATTCAATGCTAGTTAATAATATCAACTGACATCATTCAAATTATACGTAATATCATAAGATGTAAACCTAAAAATAAAAATATGTAAGTTGATGTAGTTGGTAGGAGCTTTGCTATGTCATATCATTTATGATTTCGATAGAAACCTCTCATTAATTATGATTTTTCAATATGGGTTGAATACTTACCAATTTAAATGGACATTTTAAGTCTTCATGAAAGTGATAAGAAAAAACGTTCCAAAAACTTTATATGAAGGTGACCTTTTAAAACACCAAAAATGGATTAAATCAAGAAGTTAGTATTAAAGCCCCTAGAAATCTCGTGTTGAAAAATAACCTACATGTAAACCCACATTGAACACTTAGAGAGATTGACTAATATATAAGTTTAATGGGATACTCCTTTTATTACCAATTGATTTTAGGATGGAACCTCATTGAGTTTGCGTGCAGTTGTTAATTCTCCTCTTATGTGTTCTTGTGTGTAAAAAGACCATTAATAAATTTTACATTGGGCTTGTCATTTCAATATTTTTTAGCAATTAGAAGGTCTCCTGATTCTGAGAGACCGTCTATGGCATAGACAACTCTCTCAATATCCCAACCCAATGGTTGACATGACTATTCAGTTAGTCATTTTATAAATGGGTTGATCCATATTTACCCGTCTATGCTATAGACGGTCTATAGCAAAAATTTGCATTTTGTAATTTCAAAACATTGATGATGAATGTATATAATTAAATTTGATTGACAACACAATTTGTTATTGTAGATTGGGTTAAGTGGTGCACTTGAAACATTATGTGGTCAAGGATTTGGTGCAAAAATGTACAGCATGTTAGGGATATATCTCCAAGCATCATGTATAGTATCCTTCCTATTCTCCATAGCAATATCCCTACTTTGGTGGTACACAGAACCTATTTTAATATCACTCCAACAAAACCCAGAAATAGCAAAACAATCAGGAATGTACATGAGATTACTAATACCAGGTATCTTTGCATATGGTATTCTACAAAACATATTAAGGTTCTTCCAAACACAATCAGTGGTAGCACCCATTGTTTTATTGTCACTTATGCCTTTGCTCATACACATTGCCTTCACAAATCTGTTGGTTCATCACACTTCCCTCGGTTTCAAGGGCGCGGCATTGGCTACTTCCCTTACCTTTTGGTTCTCTGTTCTTATTCTTATGCTTTATGTCAGTTTTGCCAAAACTTTCAGGCGTACTTGGACAGGCCTATCCTTCACTACTTTTAGCTTTGTCTTTACTAACTTCAATTTAGCCTTATATTCTGCCTCTATGCTTTGGTAAGTACATTTTTCACACCATTCGTGCTTCGCTTTGATTTGTTGTACGGATTCATGTTTACAATTCGCTGGTTGGCATGTTTGCTGTTTGTTCGCTTAGGCGATTTAATTTTTAGGTTCTTAGATTGATAGACCAAATGACATATACCTCATATGGGATATGTTGTGGGGTTTATTGATGAATTAATGATTGTGTTAGAGTATATAACATATCTAGGGGCCTCAACATCAACTTAAGCTTTTGGTTGAGTTGGTTCCTTGACATGGTATCAGAGCCAGTGTGACAAGAGGTCACATGTTCGACTCTCAACCACTCCTCATTTAAAGTGGAATATTTAGCACCAGGTGTGAGGAGAGCTTGTGTTGCATCCACACTTCTAGTCCAAAGGGCTCTCGTGTGAGGGGGCGTGTTAGAGTATATAACATATCTTGGGGCCTCAACCATCAACTTAAGCTTTTGATTGAGTTGGTTCCTTGATAAGCGTAGAACATATCCAGAGCTACAGGCCTATATATACTGGTTGACTTCAACTTTTGATTTATATAGTTCTGAATTGTAGCCTTTCCATATGTTATATACTCTGTTAGTTTTGTTTGAACTAAGTGTACGTGCTTTAATCCTTTCATCTTATCATATATATGTTGTTTTGTCAGTTTAGAATATTGGGCATTTGAAATATTGGTGATCTTGGCAGGCATAATGCCAAACTCTGAGGAAACCACTTCTCTCGTTGCAATGTGGTAAGATTTTTACATTATCTAAATTGAAAGATAACAGAGTATATAACAAATTTTAGGACTTTAATATGACTATGAGTGTTTAATGGCCTGGCCCAGATTTGGGTCAGGTGAGGGGTTGGATTAGGTGCTTAAAATTTAATATGGGCTTTAATTACGTCGAGATTTTCTAGCCCGACCTAGTCTGTCTTCAAATTATTATCATCTCCATTGATCAATTTAAAATAATTAAATTATCATTTATAATGATTAAATTGTTGAAACGTTTATAGTCCTCATTGACATCGTAATTTATAATAATTATAACAGAGCTTGCCTTTTATTTATAAAGGCTTGTTTTTGGCCGTTATTAGACCCTTTTAAAGCACGCTCAATTTTTAATTGTAGTAGAGTCCGTTTAGGCTCGTCCCTTTTTCGACTTGTCCCTTATACAATGCAACCTTATAAAAACAGGCTAGATTAGAGCTCAAATTGGGGGTCCATAGCTCGAAAAAAATTATATCAACCATCATCTTAAATTTTGGTCCAAGACCTAAAATTAGCTATATGAACTATCAAAAACGTATTATCAAACCAAATTCCATTAATATTTGATAATCTCTTTCACTTAACAGTGTTTATACAGAAGCAATAGCTTTTATGGTTACTTACGGCATGAGTGCAGCTGCAAGGTATTAATCAAACACAAACGATTTTTGTTATAAAATTAAATTTCTTTTTAACTTTTACGGTTGGTTTGGTTATTGGTACTAAATGTTGGTAATGGAAATAATTTGTAGTGTAACTTTTCATAATATATACCATGTCATTCCAATGGTTATAAAAACTTTGATTCTCTCACAGAGCTACTCTTGTGAGATACCGTCTCCCAGTTAGACGACCTCAAAATAAAGGCTTATGTGCTAATTATTAGTTTAGTTGGCTATATGACCCAATGTATAATGATTGTCTCACGGTGAGACTATTTCTCACAAGAATTTGTTTTTTTGCAATTTTCTATACAAATCTCAGGTGAGATGTGTTAGAAATGTGACTTTAATTTTATAAAAAACATATAAAATAAAGTTACAAGTTTGTAGTAGAAAACCAAATTACATATGACAAGTTCAAACCTTTGCTTAACATACACCAAATGTAGATTACATCATCGGGAATCACCATATATCGAACAAAGTAACAAGAAGATTTTGTTGGATCTTGATATAAATTCTAGGCGAGATGCTCTTTCCTAAAACATCATTTCCTCCCTACTACGGTGCTTGGGAATAAACCGGAAATATGTTTTGAGATACAAAGAATTACACTAACTTCCGAGCACACGGAAATTAGAATGATGTAAGAGAAACTAAAGTGGAAGAAGATAATAAAATTACAAACGAGAATTTTAAGTCCTCGATGTAAAATGCTAGAGAAGAAGAGAAATCAGAAAATCCATGTATATTCTAGATCTCTCTAACAACACACAAGCATTCTATATTTATAGAATAGCTTACACCGGTTCATGAAGCAACATATTACTTCATGAAACACAAGGTTGATCCGTGAAACATGAGATCGATTCACGAACTCATGTCGCCTTTCACTCAACCCTTACATCCCAAATAACATGGCTAAAATAACCATAATAACTGTAGGAAGTTATTATATAACCATCAAAACAAACCAGAACAAAGCACGAAAAATTCCGGAAAAATCAAGCTACTCGCGGGCCGCGAGTTTGGTCACGGGCCGCGACCAACAGGTGAATTTTGTCCAGAAACTTTTCTTGCTTATTTCGCGAGCCGCGAACCAAATCACGAGCCGTGACTTACATGTTTTGACTAAAACATATAATTTTCAACCTTGGGATATACTCAATTAATTTAATTAAATTATTTATTTAATTTAATTAATTAAATCATTTCCGATGACCATTATACACTCTAAATTCCAACAATCCTCCCCCATTTAGAGTGTATAATCCTTTTCTTCTTTTGCGATCCATTATCTCCAACCCATTTCATGCATCAATGCCAATGTTCCTACGAATTGAATTGACACCTAGTACCACGCATCTTTACAATTGATCATATCCCTTAATGTCCCTACGGATTGAATTAAGCAGATATATCCAACCAATTGAAGGAGTAGTACACACGAAATAATTCATTAATCTTACATCCTTGACACGTTAAAGGCCATGTGTCCATATCTATTCATAAGTTCATTGAAATCATAAGTATGCCCCTTGATTTCTTTAAGACGGCCAAATCTTGAACTTATATAGGTAGCTTCTCCCTAATATACCATGCTTTCGTGAATAAAGCACTCATTCTAGAGATCTTCATAACTCTAGAAATGGAGACTTCGAGGAACGTCTCTACTACCGCGTTTGTCAACATCACGAATAAAGCAACTTAGGATCACTTAAGTGTTGCCTTCCAACATCTGATGAGCGATCAATCCACATTGAATTCGAGACTAGATGTTTCTTCTAGCGTCGAATTGGGTCTCACTCATGGTGTTGAAGAATGGGCATGTACCAATTTCATTAAACCATGAAATTCCTAGACTTTGTAAGAATACTTTGTCTAGTTTTGAACTTTGTTCACATAGTCAAGAAATGTGATCCCTTCTTTGATAAGCCCTAATTTTCGGCTTTGCCTCAATTAGATGTCATAGCATTATCAAAGTTACACTCGACTATCAATACTTTATACAAGCCACTTGTCAATCAAACTAGATTGTTTTGTGCACAACTTTGGCTTAAACATCACAAAGATGAGTATTTTAAACTATACAGTTTACATATTTGTCTAAATCTTGACAAATAACATTAATATCGTAGTAGAATAACTTAAAACTTTGTTTGTACTTGGGTGATCAAAACTTGGTATACCTCCCCCACAAACACATATACTTTGATCAACATAGAGAATAGCCAATTCACTAAAGATCAAACTCATACTTGAGTACCTCTTTAAACTTGAAGAACTTCTACTATAAGATTAATTAAATCCATGGTACAACATAAACATTTTGGACTATTCAAATAATTTCCTAATAAAGGAACTTTAAGTTGTAAGTAAAACTTTACTTGACAACTATAAACAATTTGAACCTTGTATAAGTTAAAATTACATCCAATTTTATAATCTTTCCAAATATCTAGGAAATAATTACAATTGGAAGACATGAGGGTAAACTTGGACTTTACTTTAAGTATAATAAAATACTTATATTTCTTAGTCCTTAAATTTTATGTTAAAATTACTTTAACATTTTACCTCCCCCATTTCCTTCATAGAAGGAATATGACATATTATTTTGTCATCTTAACTTATATAATTATTTCCAAAATAAATATATCATAATTTATAAAAATATATGATATAACATACCATATGAAAATACAAATAATTATTTAACCATTGTATTTTCGGTAAACTTATTGAAATAAATTCAATAATAAGTTATCATATTAAGTATAATACCACTTAATAAATCTTGAACATTAATACATGCTCATCAATCTTCATATATAATATGAAAATCTATCTATAACATATTGTTATACTTGCATGGAGATTAAGTTACTGAACCTCAAACATTATTCCCATGATGAATACATCATTACTTACTTTCTTTAAGAAAGCCAAAAACTTATATGATACTTAAGTATCAAAACATAATCATGGGTAAACCTTCATATTAGAAATATGAATGCAAGATATTAAAAACTTTTACTTTGAAAACTTTAACAAAACCAAACTTCGTTAAAAACTTTCCTTAGTAAAACAAATTTATATTTTCCTCTTTTAGAAATACATGATTTATCAAAAGATTAACAAGTCAATCTATTAAAGATCAAAATATCATAATCACTTATTTGTACAAATTAAACTTGTAGGTATTCAAACCTATCTATCATTGAAAATTAAATTTCCAAATAAATATTGCATCACTTTGTATTATAATCAAATATCATTGATATATAATATCTCTTGTTCTAATAAATAGAACTCATAGTAGATGTTATAAATAACATAATCTATATAGATGCATCCTTATTTTGAATCTTTGAGATAATTCAAAATAAACATCCTTTGTACCAAAATGATTAAGATTTTTCTATAAAACAAATACTTTAAACCAAAGAAAACATTTAATATCAACTTTAACTTAAAAAATTAAATCCTTCTTTATTGTCACACCAAATATATTTGGCGTTATCCGACAACATAAGATACCTAAACATACCCATTAACCGGAATAAAACTTATTTAGTACTTTTCTCCAAAATAAATATTAGTATAAAACTTTCGGTATACTCATGCAAATAATGCACATCTTGAAAATCAAAATAATAACATATTATGGAATTTTAATTACCATAATAAAACTTAAAGCGTTGACACATACTCTAGATTAAGAGTAACATATGAATTTCAATTAATACATTAATCAATGTAATAATAAATAAATTCATATCTTGCTTTACTTAGCAAATCAACATTTATTCCATATAAGATTAAACCATCATATATATCTAAATGAACTAGACAAACTTGTCTTTATCATTTATTTGATATATAAAATCACTTATAAAACCATTAAACTCCTTTTATTTATTTAACATTATGGAACTTATTAACCTCCATAACAAACAACTTTAATAAATAAAATTCCGAGTTTAAAATAATGTTGACAACTTTCAACCTTTATTTAATAACATTATTTGATTTTCAAATTCTTGTTTAATCATCACTTTACATTAAAATTACTTTAATGAATCTTTGATGATAAACCTTTAAATTTATTCATGTCATAAACTTTGATCCTTTTCCAATATTAATAAATTAATATAACCTTGGGTAAAAGTATACATATGACAACCCCATATAAAAATTATATGTCCAAATTTAAACAATATTGGTAACAAACCAATCAAAAAATATATCATAAAGACTAACTTGAATCATGCACAAACTCATAGAAATAATTCTACACATGCATGAAACAAAAATGCAACATGAACTTTTGTTAAGAACAACATTGCAATAATATACTTAATACTTTAATTAACTTTATTGTTAATCAAACATGGATCATGCAACCTTTTAAAAACAATTCACTCAAAAGGTGAAACATACATCAATAACAAAGACATTATTGAACTTGGTCAAAAGATAACCACACATAACAAACACATGTTTAAGTTTTATGACAAAAATCTGTTTTGTCTTACCAAACATGCAAAGATCCAAAACTTAACATATTACCATGTAAAACTATTAAAGCAATTATATTCAACTTGATAATAACACTTATCATCTTTTTTAATAAAACAAGACATGATATATATAAAGTAAGATAAACATGTCAAAAATATGTCAAAACATGACCATGAAATTTATCATCTTATCATGCATAAAACAAAACTTGTAAACACAAAAGATAGCAAACATTATCCATCTTTGATGATAATTTTAATCATCATGAAAATTCATGGTAAATTACTTATACTTCCAACCATCAAATTTCTTTGATAAATAAAATGGAGTGTCATCATTTACACCAAATGATAACCATGATCAAATAAACATGATCACTTACTTTACCAAATTCCATGGATATAAAAATTTGCTTAAACATGTAACATATTGTACATCTCTATCATCATAAAAAGAAACATATAAAATTAACATCGAGAACTTACATACTTGAGAAATATCATCTCTACCATGTAATAATGTCCATCTCTCTTACATAACTTGATCAAGATAGAAACAACGCAACTCTTCATGAAACAACGCATCCTTTCATGAACCAACGTGTCACTTTATCGAACTAACATATTCTTTGATGAACCAACGTGTCTCTTTGACAAATCAACACATTCTTTGATCGAACCAATGCACCATTTCAAGAATCTCTACGATAATCTCGTCACCCGATCATGGTGTAATTTTCATATAAGCAAACTTAAAAAAAAAAAAAAACTTTCCCAACAAATTTGTCAAATATGACAAAGTTTGTGGTAAACATTGAAACTTGTCATACTAATTTTAGAAGATGATGTTTTAGATTGTTAGAAATGTGACTTTAATTTTATAAAAAACATATAAAATAAAGTTACAAGTTTGTAGTAGAAAACCAAATTACATATGACAAGTTCAAACCTTTGCTTAACATACACCAAATGTAGATTACATCATCGGGAATCACCATATATCGAACAAAGTAACAAGAAGATTTTGTTGGATCTTGATATAAATTCTAGGCGAGATGCTCTTTCCTAAAACATCATTTCCTCCCTACTACGGTGCTTGGGAATAAACCGGAAATATGTTTTGAGATACAAAGAATTACACTAACTTCCGAGCACACGGAAATTAGAATGATGTAAGAGAAACTAAAGTGGAAGAAGATAATAAAATTACAAACGAGAATTTTAAGTCCTCGATGTAAAATGCTAGAGAAGAAGAGAAATCAGAAAATCCATGTATATTCTAGATCTCTCTAACAACACACAAGCATTCTATATTTATAGAATAGCTTACACCGGTTCATGAAGCAACATATTACTTCATGAAACACAAGGTTGATCCGTGAAACATGAGATCGATTCACGAACTCATGTCGCCTTTCACTCAACCCTTACATCCCAAATAACATGGCTAAAATAACCATAATAACTGTAGGAAGTTATTATATAACCATCAAAACAAACCAGAACAAAGCACGAAAAATTCCGGAAAAATCAAGCTACTCGCGGGCCGCGAGTTTGGTCACGGGCCGCGACCAACAGGTGAATTTTGTCCAGAAACTTTTCTTGCTTATTTCGCGAGCCGCGAACCAAATCACGAGCCGTGACTTACATGTTTTGACTAAAACATATAATTTTCAACCTTGGGATATACTCAATTAATTTAATTAAATTATTTATTTAATTTAATTAATTAAATCATTTCCGATGACCACTATACACTCTAAATTCCAACAAGATGTGTCTTAATGGATCAACCCAATTATATATTTTTAATCAATTTCGAGACTTAAAAGGTCAATTTCACGGCTTTAGAATTGACATTTTAACTCATTAAATTTGACAATTTCAAGACTTAGCTTAAAATACCAATCTCAATACTTAACAAATTCTAAGACTTATAAGACCAATTTTAATGCTTAAAATTTAAGTTCAACTTTGAAGTCTAATGACACCAGATATTAAGAACTTTAAAATTGATCTTTAAAAATCTTGAAATTGGTATTTTAAATCTTAAAATATGTCTTTTAAGTATTGAATCGGTATGTCAGAATTTTGAAACAATTAATAAAATTTGTTGGATCTGAGCTAGTCGCACGGCTTAGGTCGTCTCACAGAAGGCTCATTGGTTGTCCAATACCATTTAATATGACATTTAATACCGACTACCAAACAGACTGTTAACCATATCATAACAATGATTAATGATTAATGTTGGTAAATGATGATAGCACAAGAGTATCAAATGAGCTTGGAGAAGGAAATACAAAACAAGCAAAGCATGCAATGAATGTATCATTAAAACTATCAGTACTACTTGCTAGTATTGTTGTTATTGGATTGGCATTTGGACGTCATATTTGGCCAAGCCTTTTTAGTAACATTCCCAGCATTATCAAAGCATTTGCTTCTATGACTCCTCTACTTTGTTGTTCAATATTCTTGGACGCAATTCAAGGCGTACTATCAGGTCACACATATATTACCTATATTTTATATTGTTTGTTTTTTAATAATTCAACTTTTGCTCTTTATTCATAGTTACTAAAGATACGTGGCAAAACTAAAGAGACAGAATTATTCATAGTTTTGATCTATAATGGCACTTTTGGGCATCAAACAGGGGCATGCAGGGGATGTGGTTGGCAACAATTAGCTACTTACATAAATTTGGCAACATTCTATCTTATTGGCATGCCCATTGCATGCTTACTAGCCTTCAAGCTTCAATATGGTGTTAAGGTAAACTAATGAATTCCTTTTTAAAAAAAATTGATATAAATAATTCACCTATCTGCTCTAAATAATCATATCTTTGGATTAATTATTAATAATTCAACTTTTGCTCTTTATTTGCTATCAGCATAACACTTTATTTTATAATAATTCAACATTTACACTTAGTTTGCTATCAGTATACTCCCATTAGTATATTGATAGCAAACTAAGGGGAAAGTTGCTTTATTAAAAAATAGTCTAAAATTGAGATTATTCATAGCGAATTGGTGAATAGTTGGATTATTAATAATCAATTTTTTTTTGTTCTTCTTTCTATTCATTGTGGAAGTATGTATAGATCTATAAGTTTAATATTAACATGGTTTCATCTCTGAAATTAGGGTCTTTGGTTTGGCTTAGTCTGCGGCCTACTGACTCAATCGTTTCTACTTTATATGATTACTCTACTCAAGGATTGGACAATAATTGCTACACCTCATGATTATTCAGATTCAGATTTAGACAAGAATGAAGAGGAATATAAGCCCGGACTCACCTAGACAATCACCCTATTTTTTGATTAAAACATATTAACAAACAATTGTGTGACATATAAATATGTTAATTGAGTATTCAGTATATATGGTACAAATAAAAATACCGCAAAATACAGGATTATGTTTGTAGTTTTCTTTTGTGTATGGCACTGAATTCCTTTCTTGATAAACAACTTTGGACAGAAATTGCAACACCTTAGTCGCTTAGAATTCTTGATAACTTATTGAATGCGATTTTTAACTTTACATTTGTGATACTTCAACCATTAAGATACTTGAGCTATGATTAAAGTTTTACGATGAGATATAATCAATCACATTAGACACTAAGTATTCTAAATGAATATGTATCGTAGGAAGATTAAAAAAAAAATCAGATATAAAACAAAATGTTTGATATGTGTAGAGAGAAAAATTAGAATGAATAGGTATCTTATTATATAATAATTTAGGTATATTCTAAATATTCCAACAATTCTCCCATATTTAGAGCTTTTTAGGATTTTTTTTTATCCAACACAAATCTAATTATAGAATCACATTGCATATATTAACGCCAATGTCACTACAGATTGAATGACACATTAGTACAACATATTTTACAAGAGATCATGTCCAATTGATATTCTTATGGATTTGAATCATAGAACGTATTAAACCACATGAAGATGAAGTACACTGAACAAATAAGATAATGTCATTTCTTGGTCGCATTATAATGGCAGTGCAAGAAATAAGTGTATCCTAGTCTTATATATGCCTATCTTTACTACTTGAAGCGACCAATTTAAAACTTATATAGATAGGTTCTTCTCCATAAATGATTGGATATTTCATCAAGAGCACTTCTACTATAGGTTTTGAAAACTTCTAATGGACGAGTATCTCATTCATGATCACAATATAAAGCAAGTTAGGTCAATGACTTGAGTGTGAATTCAAGACACGATGTTAATCAAGTGTGAACTGGGCTCTCTCATTGAGTTTGGTGAGTTAACTTGATTCTAATTTACACATGTTCAATTTGAATCCATACTCATTGTTGTTAAACCAGTTTTGACCTAATGGTCACTTAACCGAAAACAATAACCCCGTTATTAATAAGCTCTTGTACTAGGCTGTGCCTAGGAGCAATATCACAAGACATACTATTATACACCTAAATTATAATCTTTATAAATTACCTTAGCATGCACTATAATTGGAAATTGTTTATTTTTAAAAACATTTCAAAATTAGATTTTTGATCGAACAAATTTTATATACCGCAAGCGCACAGTGTACGCATAGTGCGGGTCGAACACAAGGAGGCGAGTTAACTCTAAATTGTATGCTTTATGACTAACAAGACACAGCATAGACAAATGATATTGGTTGAAATCTAATTCTACGATGCGATTAAACTAAAACATTTAATAATAATGGTGTAAAAACAATAGTATGACAAACTCTAGGGCGTTAGGTGTCACCTAATTCTAACATAGAAGTCAATTACTCTCATAATTGTATGAAATTGAGCCATCGGCAAATCGAACGTGATCTAATTAATCTCAAGCTTTCGCTATATTGATTCATATCGATTTAAGTCCAACTAGTATTAATCCTCAAACTTCTGTTCTATTTGTTAAACTAAAAGGAATTTAACTTAAATATATCTCAATCCTAAGTTAATCCCAATCTTAAACTTTCGTTTAATTGAAAAGGTTAACAAATATGTTTAAACCGAGATTCATTAAGCATAAGTTCAATTATAGGCTCAAATTGCACACAATCAATCGATAAAATATCAATTCATGCTTCAAATTAGGGATTACACCCTAACCCTAGATAAGGAAACTACTCACAATGCATATTAATGGAGAACATATAACAAATGATGAATAAAAGCAAGGAATAAAAGAAAAACACAAGAAAAATTACGAATTCTAAAGATAATATAAACTGAAAAATACGGATTTGAATGTAACAAAAATGTTCAACAAAGGAAACTTGCAAGAAACTCTTCAAGAACTCAAAACAAAGTACAAAAATTGAAATTACTGGGAAATTGAAAACTAAAACTAAATTGAAAAATTATCCTCTGCTAAAAATGTAATTGTCACTTTATATAGTGGCTCCAAAACTAAAAAAGAAACCGTTAGAAAACTGCCTCGAATGATAAAGCGACGATCGTTGCTTGATAGGCGACGACTCGTCGCAAACTTTCTATCTCAATGGGGTATTTCAGGATTGAGCGACGAGTAGCGACGAGCGTCGCTTAAGGGTGCGACGACTCGTCGCTTTTCTTCTGGAAAATTCATGGGATCAGCGATACGAGCGACGATCGTTGCATACATGAGCAACGACTCGTCGTTTGGCCTCTGGACTCGATTTTGCCTTGATTTCTTCGTTGCTTCTTCGTTCATGGCACTCTTGGCATGATCGTTGCATACCACATGAGTTTCAAAGTATTTAATTTCACTAGCAATATCCTCATTTTTTAATTTAATGATTTTTCGGGATTTAGGGGTGTTATGGATGGGGTATAGGGAGGGAAGAACGACGACAACTCATACCCATAAAAGAGAGCGCGGCCAAAGAACTCCCCCAGCTTGAGAAAGATGAAGAAAAGTATCTACACGGATATGATTGTATGATTGTCATATACATATTATAATCCAGGAAAACTTGTGTCACGTGTCATTCATATACACCACCAAAATTTAATACAATTGTTATTTTTCATTTTTTTTTTTTTTGCATTGAAACTCTTAAATATCAATTAAACTTAATTATATTGAAACTCTTAGTGTTCTCCAATTTAATTCATCAATTTAAATAAAACTTTTTGTGATCTAAATTTGATTATATTGAAGATGAAAAGACAAAACATTAAGATTTTTTAGTGCTACATACATAGGTTGTCGTATTTATACGATTGTTTCAAAGTTTGCATCCCACATACTTAAGAAATCGTAGATTGAGAGTTGAGTTTAATAATTATTTAAATTAATATGAAAATTGAGATAAAACAGGAGAAAGATATGAGTTTTTGTTTCATTGCTATGTGAATATGCAATTTTATCTCAGAAATTTTATGGGTGTAGATGTGAGATGGAACAAGGCTGATCAATTGTTGAGATCAAATTTTAAAAAGTTGATTGGAGATGAAATGGAGACAAAGAGAAAGAAGATATTAATGAAGATGATGTTTAAATTATTTTCATATTGATATGTTGTGTAGTTATGGATGTCATAATAATCAAATATATGTTAGTATGATGATAATCAAGTTTGGTAAACATATGAGTAGTTTTAATTTTAAGTATCACTCCCTTTTAAGTGTTAATAAAAAATTATGATTAAAAATATCAATATTAGGTTATTTGATATTCTTAACATAAATTGAAAATGTTTTTTGTATTATAATTAGTTGATATTTTATGTTATGTTAAAATTGTATAGATATAATTGTTCAAAATAATATTTAGCATTCATATACACCACCCAAATTAATACAATTGTTATTTTTCTTTTTTTTTGGCATTAAAACTCTTAAATATCAATTAAACTTAATTATATTGAAACTCTTAGTGTTCTCCAATTTAATTCATCAATTTAAATAAAACTCTTTTTGATCTAAATGTGATTATATTGAAGATGAAAAGACAAAACATTAAGATTTTTTTAGTGCCACATACATAGGTTGTCTTATTTATACGATTGAATTTCAAAGTTTACATCCCACATACTTAAGAAATCGTAGATTGATAGTTGAGTTTATTAATTATTTAAATTAATATGAAAATTGAGATAAAACAGGAGAAAGATATGAGTTTTTGTTTCAGTGCTATGTGAATATGCAATTTTATCTCAAAAATTTTATGGGTGTAGATGTGGGATGGAACAAGGCTGATCAATTGTTGAGATCAACTTTTGAAAAGTTGATTGGATATGAATGGAAACAAAAAGAGAAAGAAGATATTGATGAAGATGATGTTTAAATTATTTTCATATTGATATGTTGTGTAGTTATGAATGTCATAATAATCAAATTATATGATATTATGATGATAATCAAGTTTAGTAAGCATATGAGTGGTTTTTATTTTAAATATTACTCTTTCTTAAGTGTTAGTAAAATTTTTTGATTAAATATATCAATATTAGGTTATTTGATAATCTTAACATAAATTGAAGGTGTTTTGTATTATAATTAGTTGATTTATTTTTGTTATGTTAAAATTGTATAGATATAATTGTTCAAAATATTATTTGTATTAATTTAAACAATGTTTGAATTAATATTATGTATTTTTATATAAAATAATTTTATAATCACGTGCATAGCACGGGTAAATACCTAGTATGATATAATTTAAAAATAAATTTTTAATTATATATATTGTTTCGATTTAAACAACACAACTGAACTCATTAATTTGTCTATTGACACTTAATTTATTAGTTGTATAAAATTGAACTTATGTAGCTCATGTACCTTGACCATTTCATTTCATCTTATTTTGAACAATGTAAAAAAAAATTAATATTAATAATCTAATTTTTCATTCATACGCTATAAATAGTTCCATCTTTAGATTATGTTTTAATAATTTAACCTTTATTATTAGTTTGTTAGCGGCATACTCTTTTATTTGATAATAATTCAACTTTTGTCCTTAGTTTGCTATCAACATATCCTATTAATATGCTGACAATAAACTAAGGACAAAAATTAAAATATAATATAATAATCTAAAAATTAGATTATTCATAACAAATAAATAAAGGTTGGATTATTAATATTAATTTTTTTAAAAAAAATAAAAAGTACGATATATTGAGGATTTTTTACAATTGGGCAATTTGGGAAAATGGGACTTTCCTTATGGAGATAAAAAGGTTGACTAAGTGGTTTGAAATTAATTTGAAAAGACTTTTTTAAAAATAAAAGTTTTCACTTTTTCTTGTCAAATTGCATGTAATAATATCAACGCTTGCCTTTATAAGTTTAATTTCAAAGATGTCATTTTCAAAGTCTAAATTTTGGTAGACACACACATTGATCATGATGAAAATTGGCCTAATTTTAGATAATCAATTCTAACATATTACATACGCATCTAACTATAAGGCCAGTTAATTAAAATAAATAAATCGAAAACAAAAAATGGTATTTATAATCCTAACGGTTAATTGGACCAAGATAAAAATAAAATGAAGTGCTTTATCTCAAGTTTTGGGGCTGGTCCAATTGATAAATTAAAAAAATTTTGATTGGTGGTTTTGTAAGTTAAAAGGAAGATATGGGCTGAGCTCTTAAGAGATGTCTATAGTATAGACGGTCTCTCAAGAGAAGGTCTATTTTTGCAATGTTTGATACATTATGATTATTGATACTAATTATTATTTAAGCTTAATTTATATATTGCGGTTAATGTTTAAGAAAAAATTATAGTAGTTAAGAAGTATCATGTTTGAATCGTCTAATTACATATATTCATAATATTAACTTTTTATAATTTCTAATTATGCATAATTCAACATATAAATTATCAAATATGACATTGAATTACATAAAATGTCAAATATAACAAGTATAAAATAACGGAGAATGTAAAACATTAAGTATAGCATTGACATGTGATTTGACAATAAATTTTTAATTCGGCATTTAAAATAAAATAACTCCCATTAGGTCTATTATACTTCCTTCGTTCCAATTTACTTGCAACGTCTACTTTTTCATATGCACTCTAATACACTAATTCAATCCTTAATATATTTCTAATTATATATAATTAAAAGTTATGAAAATTTGATATAAATAATATTTGCAATGAGACGAATCAAACAAGATCTCACTTGACTATGTTTTAACTTATAGATTAAAATTAAAATTACTCACAAATTAAGAGTGATAAATAAATAGTATCATTTTGTCTAATGTTGCTGTTAATATGGGACAGAGGAAGTAGTATCAATGTCTCATTTATTTTTTGAAAGTATTCATCAGTCACTTTTAATTTATATTTTATTAATAATGTATAAGTTAAAACATAATTAAATAAGATCTTGTTTGATTTGTTTCATTGTAAATCTTATTAACAACAATATTTTATAATTTGTAGTTAAATAGGCAAAAACCAAATGAGACAATAATAATAAATAAGAGATAGTATAATTAACACAAATTATTGTGACAGACGGTCTCTTTGAGATACCATCTTTAATTGGGTCTACCAAGCATATATCTTTTAAAATACACAAAAACTTGGCCGAGACGGTCTCATTATGATACGGGAGATGGGTCGGCCCAATGATAGGCGTGTGTCCAAGCGCGCGGGATGCCCTTCAAATTTTTTTTTTTTTGTTTTTTTCATTTTTCTGGAAAAATTTCAATTTGGACCTTAAATGTGTCAATTTTGACCTTACAGATATCAATTTTGCTCTTGCTTTGCTCAGTTTTGCATTCAAGTTTAGAATATGTATATTGAATTACACTAATATAGTTCATACAAAGTGTAATCAATTTTTCCATTAAATTGTTAAGTTTCATTATTAAATTGTTCAATTCTCCTGATTGAAATTTTCTATTAAATTATTCAGTTTCATGATTAATGTAGTTCATACAAGTATTCAGTTTTTATAGTATTCAGTTTCAATGTTAATTTATTCAATTCTCATTTTATAGTATTTAGTTTCATGATTAATGTAGTTCATACATGTATGATAAATTGAAATTGATATATTTAAGGTCAAAACTGATACCTTTATGATTAAAATTGAAAAATGCCCAAAAGATGAAATCAAAGAGAGAAAGCATGTAATTGGGCCGGCCCATCTCCCGTCTCATGATGAGACGGTCTCGCCCAAGACGGACTGTTTAAAATATTGTAAGTAGACGTACATCAAGAATAATGTAAATAGACATTTATGATATTGAAAATAGAGGTGTTCAACGAGGCGGGCCGACCCAGCAGGTCAAGAGTCGGGTCACATTTAACGGGTCATTAGTGGATGGGGTCAATAACGGGTCAGGTTGCATTTAACGAGTCATTAGTGGGTCGGGTCAATAACGGGTCGGGTCATTAACAGGTCCTTGTGTACAGGGTCTAGTCAGGTCGGGTCGGATAATAATAGGAATTGATTGTAAAAAATATTTTACCACTTTTTTATATTTTTATATTATATTGTTATATTTATTGTTGAATTGACCTAGTCGGCCATAAAGTATAATAAAAAATATTTTGTGAACTTTAAAAAAGTGGGTCAAAGTGGGTCGTTTTTAAACGAGCTTGACCCACCCTGGCCCGTTTAACATTTGACATGACCCGCCCCGACTCGGTGCATTTGAATTTTGACCCGACTCAACCCATTAAACACCTCTACTTGAAAATAGGCATTAAAGATACGGTAAATAAGTATTAAGGGTAATATAAGTAGGCATTACGATTACAGTAAGTACGTATTAATTTTTAATGGACTGGACTTGAGATATGTCTCTCAAAGAGACTAGCCGTATATTTAATGCTCATATATGGCTTAAATTGCTACATACTCCCTCCGTTTCCTAAAGTTCTTCCTATTTAGAATATTCTATTTTGGGAAGAGAAATTTGATTAAGATTTTTACAAATTCCTCTTTGTGTGAAGTTTGTGCAAGTTACGAGGTTATAACTTCTTTTAAAGAGGTAGTCTATAACACCCCGTTAATATACCATCTAAATAAATAATTAATGAAATATTTAGACGATTAAAATATATTCTCTCCGAACCAATTTAGTTGTTACATTTCTTATTTAGACGATTATCATATCAATTGTCTCATTTCCTTTTTAGTCAATCTTTTTTTACCTAAATACCACATGTTCACACAAGTAAAGACCAAAATACCCCTTCTTTTACTATTTATAATACTCCAACTACCACCTTTATAATTACTTAAATCAATTAAAATATCCCACTACCACTTTTCAATGGACCCTACACCCACCTTTAATAATCGTGCCTAGGGATGGCAATGGGTCGGACTCGGCTCGGATTATACATACTCCGACTTTGCTCCGGATAATAGTCAGACTTTTGTTTTCAGTCCATCTCCACTCAGAGTCGGATTATGCATACTCCAAGTTTTCCCCGACTCGAACTCTAGGATCTCCAACGGAGTCGGATGCAGAGTCGGATTATTATCAAACAGTATCGTTATGATATTACTAATGATTTTAAAGCATACAAAATTAACAAAATTTATTTTTCAAATACAATTTAACAAAAAAATATGTACTTCAATTTAATTCAATTTTAATAAGAGAAATAATTCTACTACTACTACTACTACTACTACTACAATTTAACAAAATTTTCTCGTATTTTGATTTGGCGTATTTTATTTCTCTTGATTTCATTTGTCGTATCTTGATTCATTAATCAAAATAAAAATACCAAGTAGTTTTTCAAAATCGAAAATTACAACTAGTATGAGAGAGAGTTTGAATCAATCACGTCTAGAGTTTTAAAAGAAACAAAATATAAGTGTAAAAAGTCAAATTCAAGGTCAAATGTCCTACAGGGTCAGAGTCGGGTCGAAGCCTCGGATTTTTAATAAGGTTCAATTCCGGTCCGTCTCTAACTCGGACTCGGATCATAAAGTCGGAGTCAGATGACCTTATCTTGGACTCAAATCGAATTATTTTCCTCGGATCGAGTCGGATGTGGGTCGGATTAGGACTGAATTATCATCCCTAAACGTGCCCAAGCAAATGAGAGAACTAAATTGATTCGAGGGAGTATAAAACACGTATATTTTAGTTCGGTCATCGTGTAAGTTCTGTTGTGCGTGTGTTTTGTCGCGTAACAAGTCTATCGCATAACGTATTTTACCGTCTCACAAATTAATCGAATAATTTATTTAAATCAATAGAAAAATTAATTAAATGGGGTACAAGAGGGGTTGGCTGATTGTACGGGTTTGATGGAGAAGTTCATGGAACTCATCATCCCTAAATGTCTTTTCTAAATATAAACTTAGTATTTTTAAAGCTAGCATTATAAGACTTTAAGAATGTGATTATTATAGTAAAAAAAATCAGAAAATTCTCTTCATTTACTCGACCATTCCATTCCAAAATTAAGAGGAAAAAAAAGGAGAAAAAGCGAAAAATCTAAGGATTGGTTTTGATGTTCAAGTGTTCTTAATCATACCCTTTTTAATCTTTGATGGGTATAAAGAATTATGTTCATACCATTTTTTGTCTAAAGGATTATGTTCATACCTTTTTTTTAATATATAAAAAGAAATAGATTAGTAACATGTTATTAAAGTAGGTTAATAATATATTTTGTTTCATGATTTTATATGTTGATGAAATATATATATATATATATATATATATATATATATATATATATATATATATATATATATATAATATTTAAATAAATATATAAGTTATGTTTTACTTGTTTTAAAAAAAAGTAGTATGTTTATGATAAAACACTGTCAACTTTTATCAAGCTCGCAACCCCATATTTTATTTCAAATCCTAAATCCGACATCGATCTAATGTAAAAGTACTTCCTCCGTTCCATATTAGTTGCACCATTTGCTTTTTCACACTCCCCAATATAAGAATTGAATCATTAATATCTCTAATTATACATATCGAAAAATTATAAAAACTCAAAATTAATAAACTTTGAATCGAGACGATTCAAACAAGATTTCATATGACTATGTTTTAATTTTTAGATTACCGACAATATAAAAGTCAATTTGTTTAATGAATAGTACTGAAGTCAACTATGTAGCAAGTACAAAAGAAGAGGAAGTAGTAACGAAGCGGGTAATGGCGGTCAACATAAGGCCGCATTTGATGGTTAATAAACATTGAATATAGAATTGAATGCCACCTCCCCTTTTGACTCTTTACGTTTTGTCAGTCAATTTGTGTTTTTCGAACTCTGACTCTCATTTACAAGCGCGTCATCCCCGGTTTCTTACCCATCAAATACTACTACTATTATTAGTACTTCTTCACCATTTGTTGACTTGGGAACAAATTGTTGACAATAAAACACCCTTTTTTTTTAAGTTTAAAATACCCTCTTTAATTTCTTTGGAGTGTCTCAGTTTATTTTTCCTACCCCTCCTTCCTCTTCGATTTGTATCAAAGAGAAAGATGAGTGTTTTAAAAATATAGTAATAAATAAAGAGAAATTATGAATTATAGGGATGAAATTAAAAGAATGTTAAAATATATGAATGAGATAAAAAAAATAACAGACTTTTATCTAAAAATAAAAATAATACAAATTAAGTAGAACGGATCAATAAGAAAAAATAATGCAAATTTAATGGGACAAAGGTAGTATGCATAACTCCTCTCTTCTTAATTTTACATCCTCTCTCATAGTCTCATTTTGTATCTAGTGTAAGATAAATGAAATTCAATGAAATAAAAAAAAAATTAAATTAAAAAATGAGAAAAAAAATAAGTAGAAGATAAATATAAATTATTAAACTGAAGAGAATATAAATTTATAGCTGAAATAAAAAAAATAATGTAAAGTTAATGAGACAAATTAAAATGAAAAATAATGCAAATTGAGAGGGACACAAGGAGTATTACTTTTTCATTTAAGTTTGTTTTACAGATTTCACACTTTTTTTAAAAATTGATTTCAATTTTCTTCTTTTAATCTTAGCACAAATTTACTCAATCTCTATATTAACGAATTATTTATATCATTCTACATTCATTTTAATTTTATGTTATTGTCCAATATAATACTCGCTTTCACTATATGAGTTATCCCACACTAGAAAAAGAGAGGAGAATATGTCACTTTATACACTTGAATAGTAAGTACTAATTGGTTTTAGAAGTGAACCTCTTATCCTCCTTGATTAGTTTAACCAGTTTTATTTTCTAAATCCTAACATGGTATCAGAGCCTGATTTGTTTTTGACATTTTAAAATGTACATTTAATATTAAAACTGATTAAGGCTTCTTAAAATGGATGTTCATTTCCTATGAGATTTGAAATTGTTGTAGTGGGCTAAAATTCTATAGACACTCATATGAGAGTGAGAGTATTAGATGCCCAATATAATTCCATTATAATCCACATGTGAATTAGTCTATATGGGTGGAAGAAAAAAATGTCACTTTATAAACTTGAGGTATAATTCCTCTTCCTACTTTTGCTACCACACATTAATTTATGTGAGTTACCGCTTCTCTTCTTTGTTAGAGTTGCTCATTATCAAGGAACCAACTCAACCAAAAGCTTAAGCTAATGGTTGAGGCCCCATAATATGTTATATACTCTAACACGCCCCCTCACACGAGAGCCCTTTAGACTAAAAGTGTGGATACAACACAGACTCTCCTCATACCTGGTGTTAAATATCTCAATTAAAAAGGGGTGGTTGAGATTCGAACCCGTGACCTCTTGTTACGTTGGCTTCTGATACCATGTCAAACATGTCTATGATCTAAATTTTAACACAAAATAAGATACTCCAAAGAATCAAAGGGAGTAATAGTTACAATTTGATGACGGAGTTGTAAATTTATCTTTATAAAAATTAAATATAATATTTCTAAATTTATCAATAAATAAATCCAAAATTACAGAATGTAAAAGATTAATGTAATTGTTGTTGAGTTTTCATACTCTTAAATCCACTTATAGTCGTAATAATTAAATTAACATTTTCTTAAAGCAAATCTTTCTCTAGATTTAACCTAATTTTTAACGAGTAATTTTTCTTCCATATATTACGCAACTTACTGAGTCATTTAGACAAAATCCTAAATTTTAACACAGGCCATTACACGGGTACAAGCAATATTGATTTTAAAATTAAGTTAATTGAGTTTATAATAAAGATGTGAAATCAATTCATGAAAGGGTGATCATAATGTGAATGAATGAGTTTTAGGAGTATCATTTTTTATTTTCAACTTTTGGTAAATTTTAAAGTTCTTTTTTACATAATACAAGCAATGTAAAAGGTGAAAGGTGATTTTAGGGAAGAGGAAGACTATTTTCAATTTTGGAAATAAGTTGAATATTATTTTATTTTGAAGTTAGTTTTTAGAATCTGCAATCTTTAATATTGATTGCCTTTTCTAACGATCATCTAATCTATAAATTTAATGTATTTGTAACGTCGTCTACACATTTTGTATCATATTAGTGTTTTGTCCTTATCATCAATTTATATATTTACATAAGCAAACTCATGGCGTCGAGAGGGTGTTTGTAACACCATACACTTCGCTTAAAGGGATGTTTTGTAAATAGTTGTTAGTTGTTTGTAACTCCACTTGTTTGATTATTTGATAACATTTGCTATCATTTGCAATTTTTATTGGTTCTTAAACTCAAATATGAAGACAACTCTTAAGAAAATATATATGGTAAATAAATTGTTAGAGGTTGAATATTAATTACCTATTATTTGGCAAAAAGTAATCCGATTTAATTTTTATTTCTGACTGAAAAGCCAACTTTTAATCAACTTGAAACACATTAGTCAAACAAATGTTTTATAAGTTTGACCAATCAACAAATTAAAATCCAAAAGATAACAAATTGGATATTCAATAATCAGATTACAAACAGGCAACATAAATAATAGTCAAAGATTTTATTTCTAGCTTTATCATATGATTTTGATTATCACCAACCATCACCTAAAAGTAGATTAATTCTCAACCCATTTTTCAGGTAAAATCATTTTCTTAACAAGTGCAATGTTACAAAACGGTTAAATAAGCCAATTAAACTAATCAAAACAAATCGCGATTTCGAATCGATTATGTGAATAACGACGCTCAAAAGATGAGAGTGAGATAAGAAAGCATAGGATCCAAAACGTCCTAGTTAGATGGCACCTAACATGTCCCAAGTCCCAACCCTTCATGAATTTCCCACATCCCCACCATCCCCATTTTTGGCTCTTTATCATCATCTCTTTTATTTAAACACTATCATTCTCAATAGAGAGAGATTTGATAAAAAGACAATTTTAGTGCATTGACAATCATATTTTTAGAAATTGTACCATCCCAAAATAGTTCAACAAAACAACATACCCAAAAAACCAACTCACCCAAAAAAGTCAGCTCATTTGTGTCACCATTCCAAATTACTTTTCAACTTTTACTAAAAACTAAAACCCTTATTTTTTTCCCTAATTAAGCCCACAATTTTATTGAAAAAAATAATACCCATGTTCCTAATCATCTGAAAGCTCTAATCTTTAGTCAATTCCTACTACCCCAATTTGTTTTACCTGATTTTCTTGGTTCTTTTCCATTATTCAAACCCTTTCTCTCTCTAGATTCTAATATTCTATCCACATTATTTGGCCTACTTCTTTGCAAATTGTTGTCAAAACTGTTAAAAGGAGGGAAATTTATATAAAGAAAAGCATTAAAGTTTTGTTCTTTTGGTTTGTAAATGACTGATTTTTCTTCCATTACAAGGCAAGTGAAGGAAAATAGATAATTTTCTGAACTTTTAGCAGTAGTATTGATTTGAGTAGTCTCCATTCTCTTTCTCTCTCTCACTCTCTCTCTCTCTCTTCATTTATTATTGATGGTTCAATTCAATTTCTCTTGAACTTTCCTACAAAAATTGTTCAACTACTCAAGATCTTGGGATTTGTTCTGAGTTGGGATTGGTTTTGGTTTTGGTTTTGGTTTATGGCATTTGTGGTTGGAGTGAAGATTGTAACATCAATTTGAAGTTGTTGTTAGTTTGGCTTTCTTTTATTTGGGTTATCTTCCTGGTAAATTAAAGCTCCTAAAATTAATTTAATTCATTGCCTGGGAGATTGTGCTTTCTTTTTTTCCCATTATAAGTCAATTGGGAAGTAGTTTTCTTCTCTTTGTATTCTCCCATATTTCATTGTCTTTGGATGTGATTGCAGATCTCAGTGGGGGCTTTCCTTGTAGCTTTTTTGGTTTCTTCTGTCTGAAGTTGCTTGCTTTTTTGCATGGTGGTGCTTAAAACACATGGGTATGTGACTTTCTCACTTGGGTTTGTCTGAAAAACTCTTAAACTGCAAATTGGTTTCTGGGTTTTTGTGGGTTTCATCATTAATGTTATTTGGGATCTGTTTTTGTTGTTGGGATTGTTGGTTTTTGGCAAACTTTAGTGATTTCTGAGCTGTTTCAAGTTTCCTTTGAATTCTTCATGTTTGGTTGTTTCTGGGTTGAATGACAAATTCCTCAATGTTACCTATGCAAGCTCTATTAAAATGTGTGATCTTGGTTTGTTTTGTGATTACTGTTCCTGGTTTTCAAACCCTAAGCCAGGCATGTGATCCTAGTGACCTTTTGGCACTGAAACAATTTGTTGGTAATCTCACAAGTGGTTCCATTATCTCCAATTGGGATAACAAAACCAACTGCTGTGATTGGGTTGGTATCTCCTGTGATACTAATAATGGTTCTGCTTCAAGTACAGTGATCAAATTGATTCTGAGAAACATGGGTCTTAAAGGAGTCATTTCGAGCTCTCTCGGTCAATTGCATTCTTTAGAGATGCTTGATCTTTCATTGAATTCTCTTGAAGGCAGATTGCCTGTTGAACTGTCCAATTTGAAAAAACTGGTTTTCCTTGATGTCAGTCATAATAAGCTCTCTGGATCAGTTTTGGAACCATTATCTGGTTTGCAAAATTTTCACACCCTTAATCTGTCAAGCAACTTTTTTAATGGGACACTTAGTGATTTTGGGGTGTTCCCTGATTTGATTGTATTCAATATAAGCAACAATTCATTCACCGGATCAGTCAATTCACGAATTTGCAGTTCGAGTAAGATTAACATCATCGATATCTCGAAAAATGATTTCGGTGGTGCTCTTCAGAGTTTCGAGAATTGTACCTCATCTCTTAAGCAGTTGCACGCTGATTCAAATTCACTTGATGGTGAGCTTCCGAGCTTTATATATAACATGTTGTTATTGGAGCAGCTCACAATCTCTTGTAACAATTTCAAAGGCGAGATAAGTGCGAAAATCAGTAAGCTTTCTGGGCTTACGAAATTAATCATTTCGTGCAACCGCTTCACTGGCTTGTTTCCTGATGTGTTCAGTACATTTACTAAGTTAGAGCAATTGGATGCACATTCTAATTCGTTCTCTGGGCCATTGCCCGCGAGCTTGTCTCATTGCTCGAAGCTTCAGACACTTGATCTTAGAAACAATTCTTTTTCGGGCAATATTGGTATTGATTTTGTTGGACTACCTGATCTTACAGTACTTGAACTTGCCAGTAATCACCTTAATGGAACCGTACCGAGTTCGATTTCTAGTTGCAAGAAACTTAGAACTCTGAGCCTTGCTAAAAATGAGTTAACTGGTGAGGTACCTGAAAGTTTAGGTGAGCTTACTTCGCTTTCCTTTCTTTCGTTGTCAAACAACAGCCTAGGTAACTTGTCCGGAGCACTAACAACGCTGCAGCAGTGCGAAAATTTGGCTACGCTCATTCTTACTCGAAACTTTCACGGTGAGGAGATTCCGAGAACTTTGTCAGGGTTTGATAGGCTGCGAGTTCTGGCAATCGGAAATTGTGCGCTACGCGGTGAAATTCCTGTTTGGTTGCGGAGTTGTAAGAAGTTAGAAGTCCTTGATTTGTCTTGGAATCGCTTACATGGGGTCATTCCTTCATGGGTTGGGCAGATGGAGAATTTGTTTTACTTTGATTTCTCGAATAATTCACTTTCGGGTGAAATTCCAAACACTTTGATGCAGCTTAAGAGCCTGAAGAATTCACATAGCTCGTCACAAGATTCTCCATTGGTGAATGGTATCCCATTGTTCGTGAAGAGAAACCAGAGTTCTTTTGGCCTACAGTATAATCAAGTCTCGAGTTTTCCACCTTCTATATTTCTTAGTAATAACAAGTTTAACGGGACCATACCATCGGAGATAGGAAAGTTGGTGCAACTTCATGTCCTCGATCTAAGCAGAAATAACATCACTGGGACTATTCCTGATTCGATTGCAAACCTGTCGAACCTAGAAGTCCTGGATTTGTCGTTCAATGAACTTTCCGGAGAAATACCTGTATTGCTTAATAATCTCACATTTCTTGCAAAGTTTAGTGTTGCACATAATCATTTACAAGGACCAATCCCGTCTGGAGTGCAGTTCCTGGGCTTCCCGAACTCAAGCTTCGAGGGTAATAGTGGCCTTTGTGGGTCTGTTCAAGCTCCACCATGTAAACTCGTCCCCGACATGAATAACCCGTCTTTCTCAAGCAAAAAATTCGGTAGAAGAAGCATCCTAGGAATAACAATTAGTGTTGGTGTTTGTATTGCTTTGCTACTGGCAGTCGTTTTGATTAAAATGTCGAAGAGAGATGTTCGAGCTTCAGTGGATTATCTCGATGAAGAGAATGGTTGCCGGTCTAGACGACTGTCACAAGGGTTTACTGCTGCAAAACTAGTGCTTTTTCAGAATTTGGATTGCAAGGAACTATCAGTTGGGGACTTGCTGAAATCCACTGATAATTTCAGTCAGGCAAATATAATCGGTTGTGGGGGATTCGGTCTCGTCTACAAGGCTAGCCTGCCGGATGGAACGAAAGTTGCTATCAAGCGGCTTTCTGGGGACTGCGGTCAAATGGAACGCGAGTTCCGTGCAGAAGTCGAAGCTTTGTCTAAGGCTCAGCACAAAAACCTTGTTTCCTTGCAAGGCTACTGTCTAATGGGTGATGATAAATTGTTGATTTACTCGTTCATGGAAAACGGAAGCTTGGATTACTGGTTACACGAGTGCATTGATGGTGGCTCAACACTTAATTGGACAGCGAGATTAAGGATAGCACAAGGAGCAGGTCGCGGTTTGGCATACCTCCATAAGGATTGTGAGCCGAGTATAGTCCACCGTGACATAAAATCAAGCAATATTCTTCTCGACGAAAAATTTGAAGCTCACTTGGCAGATTTTGGACTGTCGAGATTGCTCCGACCTTATGATACACACGTAACAACAGATTTAGTTGGAACGCTCGGTTACATTCCTCCTGAGTATAGCCAGACGCTAACAGCAACTTTCAAAGGAGACGTGTACAGTTTTGGTGTAGTCCTTCTGGAACTCCTTACGGGCAGGAGACCTGTCGAAGTCTGCAAAGGGAAAAACTGTCGAGATTTGGTCTCTTGGGTGTTTCAGATGAAATACGAGAAGAAAGAAGAGCTGGTGATCGATCCTTCGATTTGGGACAAAGAATGGGAGAAGCAACTACTAGATGTTCTTTGTATCGCCTGTAAGTGTTTGGATCCGGACCCAAGAAGAAGACCGTCGATAGACCAAGTAGTTTTATGGCTTGATGCCATAGGTGACAGCTGAACTTTTTTAATTGTAAACATAGGATTACTTAGCAGAAAGGATTATACCTTAATTCTGTAAAGCTATAGCATGTATTATGTTGGGGACAAGTCACATACAATGGGGTAGGTTTAAGTTTTACTTAATTTTATTTATACGAACGAGCTGAAATTATGTATACCCTGGCCGTTTTGGTCTCTTCTATGAGAAATAATCTCGATTATTCACAAATTGTTCAGGCTTTTACTCGTCGATTTGGTATTACACTCGCAATGTAAAACATGACGGTTTGCGACATTTTTGAAGGTTTGTTCGTGAGCACGCACTAGTCGTAAGAAGGCGTGTTCGTATGCATCTGAATGATACTCTTAATCTGATGCAATTTGCAAATGAAGTTGTGTCTATCTAGCTATTGTATGAGTTTTATAAAATCTTTCTTACTTGCCTTTTGCTTTTTCCTTTTGTCATGTCACATGAGGAAGATCTAGGCTTGTACTCCTATGGTTAACATTTAAGAATATCACAAATCTCCCTCTCTTTCCCCAAAATATATCCTTCTTTCACATATCATTTTTCATAGATGTGCTAGAATAGTAGGGGTGAGTGTGTGACTCTACTTAGGGGTGGAAACGGGTTGTTTGGCAAATGACTGGTTAGAGTAGCTGGCTACTGTGTCATGTTAGAAGTATTGACTGATTTAGTAGTTAAGCCTGCGACTATAGAGAAATTAGATAAAATTTATTAGTTTGTTATTAGTTTTATAATGAGGTTAAGACAAATGAAAAGGGTAGATGCAACAGAGCTAACGTAAAAGTCATTTACCAAATATTTTTTGAGCTTGTGTCAAATTAAGCATGTAAATATTTTGTGAGCAAAGCATAAATGTTAACAAAGTAAAAACTGAAAACCCAAACCCACCCTTACGTGCAAAAGTCTTGGGTGGATTTAATCAACACCGCGTATTAACTTAAAAATAACAAATATTGTCCAATGATTGTATATCATTGTACTTGTCAAATTAAAAAAATATTTTTTATACATTTTAAGATTAATACAAACGAAAATAATGTAACTCAATTTCATATAGAAAATCTCTTACTCCCTCCCATTTATTGATTTAGCAACATTTCTTTATAGGGTCAATTCATTGATTATGTCCCATTTCTATTTTTGTCATTCTTTTTTACCCATTTACCCTTACTACAACAACATAACAACACATAAATATCGATTCTCTTTATGGAAAAAGAGAGTTTCCATCTACTTTTAAGTGGTCCGTCATCTCCGTTTCAGTTTAGGTGCAAAATCCGAAAATCTGTTTATCTATAAATAGAAGAGAGTAATATGTACGCCCATCTTTTTCCTCCAAAGAGATGAAGCGTGTTTAAAAAGCTACTTTTTGAAAAAGGGAAGTATTAGGCGTTGAATATACGATACAATTGATGTGTGATCCTATAACGATTGGATCTCTTTTGCAAATTCAATGAAGTCATCATAAAGTTCCTTTTTGCATGCTAAAACACACATTTTTATAGCATTAAAACTAAAAGTGGACTACGTCATTGAGTTGAAAAAGATAAGCATATCTAACTAATTTTTTCAACCTTATTTTTTAATTCTAGCAAATCTAACTAATTATTTCAACCTTATTTTCTAATCGTAGCAAATCATCATCATCATTATATTTAATATCCCGCTCAAAAACAAGGTTTGGGTAAGGTAAGATGATAAATAATCTATTTGCATACTCCCTTGAAGGGAGGACTAGAAGAAAGTGGTCTATAATTATCCCAAGAGGAAAAGAGCCCTGCAATAGAGGAAATAAGTGACGTTTGACGATATTATCTACAGAGAGAAGCAAAGGTTATAAGAAACAAAACTATAAAAAGAATAAAAGAAAAGATAAAACTAAAAAAAGATGAGGAGGGAAAAAAGAGCGTATTAGCAGTCTATAACATGGATTTGACATCTCCAACTACTTCTATTCCTAGTCAGGTCCGCGGAGAGATGCATCTCACTCAAGTCATTCTTAATTTGCTCTACCCACGTTTTTTTTTTTTTGGCAAAGTAAATTTTATAAAATGCCAGGAAAAAATAGCCGAGGCTTACAAGCGATCCAAGAGACTAAGTAGCACACCCAAACTTAGCTTCTAAGGGACAGACCCCTCGTCATTCGCTAGAAAGATAGTGCTACTCCAAAAAACAAAATGGAAAATAAATTCCTAATGTCCAGGATGCTAAAATGAGATAGCATATACAAATGGCCTAGGACCAACTAAGCAAAAACAGTAAAATGTTCGATTTAGAACATGTACAGAGGCAGCAAGAATTCCAAATCAAAATAGCATGTTTGTTGTTTGATGCTCCAATTCAGTCCAAGAAGTATCTTAAGGATGTTTCAAACCAGCAGCAGTCGGCCATCAAGCATCCGGTGCATTCAATTCCACTAGCAGTACCAAGCAAGAATAGTATGCCATAGTCAAAATATTCCAGCTAATGTAGGCAAGAATAGATTCATACACACAGCATTTTCCAAGTTACAAACCAAAACTCTAACAGTCATCCAAAGGGACACAGTAGCAAGCCCATGACGTAGAAATCAGTCCATACACACAAACACAGGCTGCAGCACACCCATACGAATAGAATGCCTTGTAGGCAGCAGCACTGGGTTCTCATAGCTGCAATTTCGCGAACCCATTAAAGCAACTCACATTATATGATAGCAATAAGAGTGAGTCCATTAACACATTGATGCCAACAACAGCCCATCAGATTCCAGGGCATTATATGGCAGCAATCAAGTGCATCATACTCCTCAATTGGCATCGTAGTAAGCATTAAGGCAGTACATTGAGCAGCACCCATATGATCCCAGAGATGACCTATTGAGAAGAAGACAGTACAACACAAGGTTTTCCTAAGCCATCCTAAGGTGTCCTATGTCAAAGTCATAGCATGCCCTCAAGAGAAACCTGTAGGAGAGGAGGTGGGGACCAATTTCCCACTATGCTACCTCTAAGGTACCAGGTGATCCGGAGAGCAGGCCCTTAACGAATGAGACATAGACCCATCAAAGACTGACCTAGATCAGCAACCAACGAAAAAGGATAATGGGTATAGGAAGCTAAATTTGCTAACCTCCAAAACTAAACTGCTAGCAGTTCATCCATCACTAATCCAAGCGATACAGTTAAACCTTAATACTCGTAATCGAGTTTGGGAAGGGGTACCAAATTCGAACCAAAAGAACTAATACTCAACTATAGCTTAACCTCATGAACCAATCAAGACCAGCCCTAGAAAAATCTAGATATGGACTAAAACAAAACATAGAAAGGTAGATACCTTCCATAGCCATCTTCAACACAAGATTGGAGCACCGATTTAGGGAAAGCTCCAAGTCGAACGCCAAAGCCCTACTTTAATATACTCACACTCTAATACAGATCTTAAACGAAAAACCCCTAAATCAATTTAGGGTTTCATGAGAAGATGGATTGAAATCTCAGAAAGTGAGGGTTTCGACATCTCAAATGGGCTGGAATCGCGAATATGATTTCGCCAAGATAAAGCTGATATGGGTATCCTCTATAGGTGGATTGAAGGACAAAATAGCATTCCGGAGTTCTCCTCCTCCTCGGTGGTCGGCCTCGCCGCCGGTATGCCATGGCTGGGGCTGATTGCCCTACCGGGGCGATTCTAGAGAGAAGGAGGAGAAGGTAGCAGCTCCAAAACTTTTTTAATTATAATTATAATTCTAGTCATTTGTTTTCTCTCTACCCACGTTTTCTTAAGTCTTCCACAACTTCTTTGTATAGCAAATCTAACTAATTATTTCAACCTTATTTTTCAATAGTATTTAAGAATAGAATTTTTTTTTTATAGTTTATCCATTCTAAAATACTTGTTACATTTTAATTATGAGTACTATTCATCGGTCAAGTTTATTTCACATGTTGAGGCTAATGTGTAAGCAAAAATATAGTCAAGTGAGATCTTGTTTGAATTGTTTAATCGCATAGTTTTATAATATTAATGCTTTATAATTTTTAGGCGCGTATAGTCCAGTATATAAATGAACAAAAAACACATTGAATTGTATAAAAAGTCAAATGTAGCAAGTATTATGAAAAAGAGGAAGTATTTATTATATTTTTGTATCATTGAGATTTCAACATTAGCAAATTTATGTGAGAGCTTTTAAATGAAAATATTGCAATTTCAACGCAACGGAGGAAGTATCCCTTCTTGTGTCTATTCAACATTTTAGACTTAAAATGCTTCTTTAATATCTAAATACCTAGATGTAAAGCTGTTCAAAAGTGACCCGACCCGAAAACCCAAACGAAAATCGAAAGTAAACCGACCCGAAAATATGTTCCTTTTTTAGGTTTATCGAACTGTTAATACCCGAACCGATGTTCAATATGACAACCGAAAATAGGAAAGTTGAACCCGAACTGTAACCGAATTTTGTAACCGACACATAAACGTTAACTGAGATTACCCGAACCTAAACATGACCGACCCAAGTCATATCTGCCCCGAATCATGGTCGAAATCGAACTCAATCCGGCTAAAACCGGCTTAACCCAAAAAAATTTTCGATCGAATTGCTTTAAATTTGAACTAATTTTTAACATGGAAGTATGATATACTTATATTTAATCATCTTATTAGTTAATATAATAAAATTATAGATATTTTAATAAATTAAATTTTATAAATACATGATTTCATATATTTAGAGTTATTAATCAATGGTCAATTGTGTTTATTTAACTACATTTAATCGTATTAGATGAAAATTGATAGAACTTTACATTTTTAATTTCCGGTCAAACAAGTAAAAGTAACAAAGTAATAATGATCGATCACTAATAGATTTGCATTTTAACTATTTTGCTATAAGTAAAGGGAATATTGTCATCAATTAAAAATTCACTAACAAATTATTTTGATATTGACTCGATCGATAGAAATTAGTAATACGTAGCCGAATTCTGTTTTCTAAAAAAGCCGAACCCGATCTGTACCCGACAAAACGAACCAATTATTAACCGATGACAACACCGATTAACACTCGACCCGAACTTCAACCGATAACGAACCGATGCTAACCCAATAGCTCGAGTAATCGATTTTTAACCGAACAGTCGACTCGTCATAACAAACAACCGAAACTTAAATGATCCGAAATACAACCGAACCGAATGACACTCGTCCGAAACCGACCCGATCGATCACCCGAATGAACACCTCTACCTAGATGTATTCGTACGGGTCTTTTATTGGTCAGTTTCAAGTCGGCTTAAATCTAGTGAAATTATATATCATTATAACTTTATTTACAAAGTTGGTTAAAATCGATTTTTATACAAAATTAGATAAATGTTAGGGCTGATATGTTTTTGACAACTCTATGAGTAATTCTATTTTTTTTTAAAATTAATATATTTTTAGGTTTTTTATTTAATTAATATTTATTTTTAAATTTAATTATTTATTAATAATTTTTTGTTTAATAATAATAATTTTTTAAATTTTTTATTTTTAGTTAATGTGCAACTCCCTTTTTAATTTTGTCAAGAGTAGAGATTTCTTCTTCTAAAGCCTTTTCCACCTCGCATCCCTGAAAGCTACTTCAATATTTTTGGCACCTTATTAGAATAAAGAGCAGTACTCAAAGCCATGGCCGTATTAAAAAGAGATCTGTTGTGATTAAGTGGTGTGACTTGAGTACACCAAATAAATCTTATGAATAAGTGTGCGAAATCCAATGTGAAAGTTTAATGGGTGAATAAGTGTGTGATTTAGAATGAGTGTTTATGATGAAGGTTAAGAGTATGTTAAATGCATAAGTTACTTAAGTGTATTGATTAAGGTTATTATTCAAGGAGATTAAGGGAATAATGAATGATTGAAGCTGTAACACACCCGAATTTCCTTCCGTCCTTCACGGTTTTGGTTTCGTATCAGGGGTCGGAAATTCAGGGGTGTTACAGGAAGGAAATTCGGGTGTTACAGAAGCTCAACAGTTTGGTCCAGCAGTTGGTGCTCGAACAAGGCATCATCACTCAAACAAGCGCTTTGAACGAGCTGTATTGTCATAATCCCCTATAAATTAGTGGCTCTTGTGCCATTGAAAAATAATCCACAAAAATTATCTCTTATCTAATTGTAATTCTCAATTTGTTATATATAAGAGATACTACGCCGGAGGACGTAGCCAAAATTTGGTGAATCTCGTTAATATTTTGTGTCGTTTATTATTTCATTTTTATCTCTTACAAAATGAAAGCAATATATATACAAAATGGAGTGCATAAAGCACTTGATGGTAAGGAGAAGATGCCTGAAGGCACAAGTGAGGCAAGATGGGAAGAAATGGATGCGAAGGCTCTTTTCGCCATACAACTATGTCTCTCTAACGAAGTTTTGAGAGAAGTTGTAAAGGAGGAAACTTCTAAAGGCATTTGGGAAAGATTGGAATCACTCTACATGGAAAAGAGTGTTACCAATCGACTTTTATTAAAGAGTCGTTTGTATGATCTCCGATTGCAAGAAGGAAAGCCGATGAAACCGCACCTTGATGAATTTTACTCAATAATTATTGATTTGCAAAATATTGATGTAAAAGTGGATGATGAGGATTTGACCATCTTATTGTTGGTTTCACTACACCTTCATTTAAGCACTTTAGGGAAACATTATTATATGGAAGAGACACATTGAGTATTAGTGAGGATATTAGAAAGGCCTTAACTCAAAAGGACCTTATTGATTCTCAATTTGCTCAAAAGGAGTCTAAAGATTCGAACGATGCTTTATTTGTGAAGGAGTTGGGTAGGAACAAAAGGGGCATGACTTGCAACTTTTGTAAGAAGAAAGACACCCTCAAGAAATATTGTTGGAAATTAAAAGCCAAACAATACGATGAAAGCAAATCCAATAAAGCTATTGCCGCCGAAGCTAGCTATGTTGAAGGTGAAGTATATGATGTTTGTGCTCTCGTTGTTACTAATGAATACAAGGGTGGTGATGATTCATGGATTTTGGATTTGGGATGTTCGAGACACATGACTTTTAACTCAAATTTCTTCTCAACTTATCAAAAGGTTGATGGAGGGAAAGTCACTATGGGCAATGGGGCTAGTTGTCCGATAGTTGGCATTGGAAATGTTAAAATTGTCATGTTTGATGGTGTTGAAAGAACATTGACTGGAGTCCTTCATGTTCCAAGTATGAGTAAAAACTTAATTTCCCTTAGTATTTTGGATAAAGAAGGTTATAGATGAATTGGTGAAGGTGGAGTTTTGAAGGTTGGCAAGGGTCTTAATTTGATCATGAAAGGATCCATTAATGATGGCTTGTATATGCTTGTGGGTTCAACCTTAATTAGTTCGGCTTGTATGTCCACTACTTCAACTAAGCATAATAATGATGAAGATGGTGATACTTCTTTAAACAACGAAAGTTCGAGAATAATTCCAACATACCCCAATGAGTCCATGGGATATATGGACTTGATTGGTAAATGATTTCATACTCTTTTGGGAGCCCTTTGAGGGCATTTTAGTGCATGTGTCATGTTTGTGCACATGCGCTGTCTTTATTTTATTTTTGTTTTTATTTTGAGTATGTAATATGGTGTAAGTTGTTATATTATGTTTGGGGTGAATTAGAGAATTCCATTGACTTGGGTGAACTCAAGTCAAGGTGGAGATTGTTGTGATTAAGTGGTGTGACTTGAGTATACCAAATAAATCTTATGAATAAGTGTATGGAATCCAATGTGAATGTTTAATGGGTGAATAAGTGTGTGATTTAGTATGGGTGTTTATGATGAAGGTTAAGAGTATGTTAAATGCATAAGTTACTTAAGTGTATTGATTAAGGTTATTATTCAAGGAATTTAAGGGAATAATGAATGATTGAAGCTTAACAGTTTGGTCCAGCAGTTGGTGCTCGAACAAGGCATCATCACTCAAACAAGCCCCTTGAACGAGTTGTATAAATCAGAACAAACAGAAGCTCCTTAAGTAAAGTGCTCGAACGAGCGGTGGTAAGCTCGAACGAGTGGCCTGCTGTGTGGCTCTTTGGATTCCATTTGACGTGTGTTCAAGTCCTTGAAATTGCTTTATATGCTATTTATTCTTGGTCATTATTATGTATTGTCAAAATCCCTAATAAATTAGTGGCTTTTGTCCCATTGAAAAATAATCCACAAAAAAATCCACAAAAATTACCCCAAGCCAAACACTAGCCTTTTATCTCTTCTTTAATTGTCAATTTATTATAATATAAGAGATACTACACCCGAGGACGTAGCCAAAATTTGGTAAACCTCGTTAATATTTTGTGTCGTTTATTATTGCATTTTTATCTCTTACAAACATCGATTTATATTGTTTGCATAATTTGTTTCACATGACTTCACACTTTCGATCTTGGTGATATTAAAGGTTGTAGCGCAATTTTCGATCTCTAATACGTCATCGTTTTCAGTTTCATTACTTTCTTTACTAACTAGATTTCTCGATCTTTTGCCTCAAATTTGGGATCATATCTCCTTGGGGGGAATTCCCCTTGTACTCCTAAGACGAAACTTATACCTATTACATCAACAATCACAACATGATCAATTTTATTATTAGAAACTCTTGGGGATTATGAATAACCTCTTCTTGTGGTATAGGATGCTGAAGAGCCGGAGTGGTAAGAAGAGGAGATAATATGTCTTTTGTAATAACTTCGATAGTCTCGCCTACTTGCTCTTTTGCATCCGGATTACTCACAAATGGGTATATCAACCAGCTAAGGTCATCACTAACTCTTTCTCGCTGAGGACTAGTCTGGGAATAATAATAGATTTGTTCAAAGAAATCACAATCCGTAGTAGTATGCATGCGATTATTTAGTGGGTCAAAGCACCTATAACGTTTTTAAGTTACCCCATAGCCAAGAAAAACAAATTTAACTGCCCCTGGTTTGAGTTTAGTCCTAGTCTATTTAGGAAGATGAATATAAGCAATGGACCTTAAAACACAAGGGGGCAAGGAATGACAAGATGGAAGAGAGACAAAGTACCCCAAGGTTTCAAGAGAATTTTTGTTATGGAGTGGTTTAGAATGAAGACGGTTGGTGAGATAAGTAGCTGTAGCAAGGGCTTCAGGCCAGAGGGAAGCAAGGGAAAGAGATTTGATGGTGACTTCAAGCAAAGTGCGATTCTTACGTTTTGCAATCCTATTTTATTGTGGAGTGTTAGGACAGGAGGTTTGGTGGATCATTCCATAGTCGGAAATGAAAAGTTGTATGGCTAGGTTAATGTATTATCAGAGTGTAATATTTGTGGTATCACATTAAATTGAGTTCGAATCATATTATAGAAGGTAACATAAACTGAAAAAACCATAGATTTGTGTTTCAAAAATTACAAACAACTCAAACGGGTATAATTATCCACAAATTGAACATAGTAAGAAAATTTATAAAGTGCCAAATCAGGTTCAAATCCCAATACATCAGAATGTATTAAAGAAAAATGTCTAGCAGAATTGGTTACACTAGGCAAATATGAGTATTTATGAGTGTTTGTTAAAACACAACCTTCACAATTAAGGGATAAAGTAATTTAAAATGACGAAAACAAATATTTAAGATAAGCTAAAGAGGGATGGACCTGTCGTAGATACCACATCCAGAGGTGATAATCAGCTGATCCACGAGTAAGCATAGCTTGACCTTCTTCAGTCATCTCATCCACACAGTATAAACCTTCTAGTTCAGTACTATGTCCAATGACTGTCCCAATGAGAGAGACCTGCCCAACCACCATCCACACAACCACCAAACATCATAAGAACAATGCAATTTGATTTCTTAGTTAACTAACGAATAGACAAAAGTTTATGAATTAAATTAGGAATTAAAAGACAAATTTTTAATTTTATAGATGGGGAAATATCAACAAGTCCAGTTTGAGCCACATTAATACAATCTCCATTAGCAGTTTGAATTTGAGTCCGAGGGGTATGGGTAGTACACACAAGATCAAAGGATTCATATGTCATAGCATTGGTTGCCCTGCAATCAAAGGATTCATGCTCTTTACCTTTTTCTTTGATCTTATCTTTGTATTTGTGCGTATGCTTTCTATTCTATTTGTCAACTGCAGCTTTCTCTCTCTTGAAGACCGTTCTCGAGCTGAGGAAGTCTTTGATCGCACTCCCCTCTATGGGTATGAGCCAACCATCGTTCTTCCTTCCTTAGACCCTGATCATATTTTTCTATGGACGGGATACACTGGGTATGATGATGATGATGCGAAGGGTGATCTTACTTACATTCATAATATGTTCAAAGGGCTTGAGTCTTTTACTGATGCCTCTAGCCTCCATGCTAATTCCTCCAAGTCAGCCATCTATCTTGCTGGTCTTAGTAAGGTGCATCAATTAGACATTCTTAGGCAAATTAATTTGCCTCTTGGAAAGCTTCCATTCCTTTATCTGGGCGTTCCTCTTAATTCTTGGAGTATTTTCGCTTTTAATTGTGTATATTGGTTGATAAAATGACTAGCAAAATCCATGGTTGGTAGGTCAACATCTCTCCTATGCTGCTACGCTGCAATTAGTGAATTTTGTGCTTATGAGTATGACAACCTACTGGTGCCTGATTTTTCTCTTCCCAAAGAAGGTTATCAAACAAGTTGACAGTGTTGGTAGATCTTTTCTTTGGGCTTCTCTCTGTAAGCCTGATAATGTGAAGAGGGCTTCGCTTTGTAAGCCTAAAAAAGGAGGTTTGAGTATTGGCAATGATCTTGAAATTCGGAACCTTGCTGCCATTGGCAAGATTGCTTGGCATATTAGCAGTGTTCAAGAAACTCTTTGGGTTCGTTGGGTTCATAAAGTGTATAATAAAGGTGAAAATTAACTGATTTTTAATCAATCTGTCACTGCAAGCAGGACATTTAAAAAATTATGAAAAGTCAAGGGGGTGGTCTGTCAATGGTTGAGTGCAGTGCAGTGTAGCATTAGCTCAGTATATGATAGTCTCAGAGGTCCGTCTCCTCCTGTGAAAGGGGCTACATTGTTCTAGAATAGATTATTTTCTCCAAAACCTCTCTTCATCTTCTAGTTAGGCATGCTAAATAGGCTGAAAACTCATGACAATTTGAAGGTTGCAGGTATTATTGATGAGGACTCTTGTCCTTTCAGTTGTAGTAGAAGTGAATCTGTTGAGCACTTATTCTTTAGCTGTCACTATAGTCGGCAATGCTTTATTCAGATCACCTCATGGCTTAATGTGAATACTAAGTGTGTCAACACATCTATTAATCCTAGTAAATGGAAGATGTCAAAGCTTCAGTCTTCGGAGGAACGTTATCATCTCTTCGATATGCTGTCTCATCTATATGCTTTGGAAAACAAGGAATGACTGTGTTTGGAACTTGAGGCTTATCTCTGTTCAGAAGCTTATTAGCGATGTTAAGTTTATTGTAAATCATCGTGTGCAGAATCTGCATCCCTCTTTTTCCTTTTCTGTCTAATTAGTCTGTAATGCCTTGGGATAGGCTCCTTTATGTCTTGAAAGCTTTTGCCTTTGCTTAGTTTTGTATTGCTTGTTGGTTATTCTCAAAAACAAATTATATTTTATTAAATTAAAGTTTCAAATTCTTCTGAACAAGTTAGAATAGACTTCCCAACAAAATCTTACACAAAATTATTAGATTGATAAGTAGTAAAATTAAAAAAAAAAACTGAATTCTATCTATTTAAAATAAAATTAGCATACTCTCATACAAAAATTTAAAAACTTTTCAATCCGCTTGGAGTTTAACTAAAATATTAATTTACAAATTGCAATTCTAATATTTAGAACATCTATAATATTTTATTGTTTTACGAATTACAGCCATTAAAATATAAAAGTCTACAACATTCATGCCATATCACATAATTCAACCATTTTAATAGACGCAATTTTAGAATAAATAATTTTATATTTGGCGTGAACGCTATAGACTTTGATGACTGTAATTCATTATAACTGGCACATTATATCTATCTAATCCAACTAAAAAAATGAATTCTACTCAACATATTGAGTTGGTGTTGTGGTTATCCTTGACACGTGGAATTAATCATTGAACGTGGCAAGTTTTAGGTGCATTAAAGTGCATGTGCTCCCTTCTAGCTACGTGCCTCCATACTAATCTCTTCGATCAAACAAATGTATTGTGTTTGTACGTAGTTATACCTTCCTAAATCCTAATCCTTCCTTTCTGGTTTCAAACATCATAACAAATCAACAAATTAAAGATGAAACTCATCAATATAGTGAATTATGCTGCAACAACAACTACTCTTCTAAAGCCAAATATTCCAATTCCGAAGAATACCTTTCACCACATGCTTACTGTTATCAGTTTCTCTGCTGTTAACCACATTCCTAAAGTATGTCTATCTCTACTCTAATCTTCCCGTTACTGTTAGATTTCGGCCTTAACGATTACTTTAAATTTTTGGTTGAATTGGTGTCTGACTTGGTATTAGAAGTCAACGTAATAAGAGGTCACGTGTTTAAATCTTAATCACCTAGTGCTGAATCCGCATATTTAGTTTTAAGGACTTTCATATGTGAGAGACTGTTAGAGCATATAATATATTTTAGGCCTTAATCATTTGCATAAGCTGTTTTGGTCGAGTTGGAGGGTTCTTTTTTCCTTTTAATAAAAAAGTTAATTAAAGAAAGAAATACGTTAGTTCATTAATAAAATAAATCTTAAATAAGACGTAAAATAAAAGTTTTGTATATGACCCCAAAAGTTTCATTATTTTTAGGATGGCTCTGTTGAGTTGGTGTCGCTAACACTTAACTTCTTGTTCTTCGTGTTAGAGTATATAACATATTTTGGGACCTCAACCAAATTCGTTTAAGCTTTTGGTTGAGTTGGTTAACATGGTATCATAACCCAACGTGATAAGGGCTCTCGTGTGAGCAGTGGCGGACCTAGGATTTGAAGGATGGAGTTGCACAACTTAGTTACAATGTAAAATAAAAAGTTGTATGACTTGGAAATTCTTTAGTTGTAGGACTTGGAAATTCTTATTCCTAAATTATGTTGAAGAAATAAATTATCTGTTCCTTTTTAGTGTGAATTTAGTGAAACTCATTGGTTTATAAACTGGTATAGGAGTTTACAGTTGATTAATTTGCGGTGGGTCATTAATTTTATAATAGTGAAATTGTTATTGGTTTTATCCTTAAAATATAACGATTAAAAAAATATTTCATTGATCCAATGTCATTAAGTGACTCTCACCTAGAGTGGGGTTTAAAGTGCTAAATGTACACAATCTTATCCTTATTAGTGATATACTAATAAAAAAGTTGTTTCTGATTGACTATTGGTAGCAAATATATGTGAAATTTCACATAAATAAAAAGTGCATTTGAAATAAAGAGTCGATCGACTATATATGCCTATTATAATCCGAAATATTTTAGATTTTTTGCCCGTTTAAAATAAAATTATTATGAACATCAACTAATCCTTCAAAACTAAAACACATAAATTATAGTATGAAGGCTAATAAAATTTTTTTAAAAATATCTTAATTGTCACCAATTTATTTGAATAATAATTCACAACAATTTCGACTTTAGATAATAGTAACATGCTATTTAGGTTAGAATTAGTTTGGCTCAATGGTAAGAATTGTGCATATTTGGATTGAGAGGTTTTGGGTTCAAAACCCATATAACCTATATTTATTTGATTTTTTTCATGGAGGATGGTACGCAACCCCTTGCTTAATGCTAGATACGCCTATGCGTGTGAGGGGGCGTGTTTAGAGTATATAACATATTTTGGGGTCTCAACCAAAAGTTTAAGCTGATGGTTGGGGCCCAGAATATGTTATATACTTAACACTTTGTACTTTAGAGTTTGCTACTTAAAAGTGACATTCTGTGATATGTGACTTTTGACTTTTGGTAGCAAACTCGATACAAACTGACTAACGAGTACTTCCTCCGTTCCATAATACTTGCTACATTTCATTTTTTTACGCAATCCAATGCACAATTTTGATTATTAATATCTTAAACTACACTTATCTAAAAATTATAAAAATTTAATATTATAAAAGTATGCGATTAGACGATTCAAACAAGATCCCACATGACTATATTTTTACTTACACATTAGTCGCAATATGTAAAATAAGCTTGACCGATGAATAGTGCACAAAATAGAAATGTAGCGAGTATTTTGGAACGGAGGAAGTATTAATTACTATCGTTAAAATAGTACTAACGAGTAAGTGTTGATTTGTGATAATAGAACATCCATAGTAACAAAGTAGATGCACCATTTGCTGCAACGACCGACGAAGCAAATAAGGCTCGAAGCAGAGCATTGGAAGAGGATGATGATAAAAAGGAGGACAAATCTTACAATAGAGGAAGAAGGAAGAATGATATGGAAGAATTAAGTGAATTTGTAGCAGACAAAGCTGTGAAAGGTACAAAAAATGCAGTTGAAACTGCTTTCATTGTGGGGGAAAAACTAGCAGAAGGCATGGAACAAACATTTGGAAGCATTAAGGAAGTTACTCGAAAGGTTAAAGACACTGTCGTAGGTAATGATCAAACTGATCACAAGGACCCACAATCACAAGGACACAGAAAGCGAAGTTAAAACTTTTTCAACATTTTCATGCTTTCCATTTTTTTTTTTTTAAAAATTGTCCGTTATGAATAATCTTACCTTTGTTACGTATTTGCTTTATACCGAGTAATTTGAATCACCACGGCCCTATCCACGAACTATCACAGCCCCATGACCGATCCTTTCGGATTATTTATTAGCGGATGAGTGAAAGGTTGGATTATTGTTGTGTTCAATGGAAATCTGTACATTTAGTGGCTAAATTGGTTCAACAAATGAAATTCAGATGTTTTTGGTTGTATAATGTCTCAATAATCATCTGTTATAGTATGTTGAAGACTTGATCATAACTTTAAGCCCAAGATAGTTAGCTTATTGTTGAAGTAATTGTGACGTGCAATCAGATATGTTGAAGTGCCCATGTGTTACTCGCATCGGACAAGGAGAAGAGTATGTATTCAAACTCAAGAATAACTTCTATTATCACCAATTGGTTTTAGTAGTGAACCTTCTTTGGGTCACTAATTGGTTTTAGTAGTGAATTTTCTTTGTGTTTATGAGTGGACTATTTTGTCTCCTCCTTGTTTGGGTTGACCAGGCCTATTTTCTAAATTCTATCAGATTATTAAAGTGTTTGTTTAAGTGTGACTTGAAGACTTCAATGGTGTATGTTGCATGAAGTTATATTTTAATTTGGAAGTGACTTAAATATGATTGTAATGAAGATGTTTAATGGATGATGAATGAGATTAATGAGTGACTACATCAGTTTTTGATTCCGTGCTAAGTGATTGATTTTGAACATGATCGGTGCTCGATCGAGCAAGCACCTAGTTCAAAATGGGCCTGTTGGCCTGTTGCTGCCGCAGTGAGTAGCTCGAACGAGCATTCTATAGACTTGAACGAGAGGCACTGTCAAAGAATTCCTAGGATGTTTTTGGTCAATTGAAGTACTTGGAGCTGTTATATACGTATCAATTCATAGCTTTAAGTACACCTTACTCATTAAGGTATGAATCTCCATTATTATAGTACAAATAAAGATACTGGACGTACGTAGCTTATATTAAGTGAATTTTGTAAATACTTATGTTTTTTATTTGCATTTTAATTTTCTACAAACATTGTTATTTCATTGAAAGTGTTACATGTTCATTAAGGTACTTCATACTTTCGATTTTTGTGATATTGGATTTTAAGAATTGTTTCTTGGACTCTAATCTATAGCTCTCATTTCACTTATGGTTGGGACGATATGTAATATACTCTAAATAAAACAAAAAGTTTGAAACACATAAATTGTTGATGGTAAACGCGGCAGAATATGTTATATACTCTGACACGCTTGCTCATATAAGAGCCCTTTGGGGCTTTAGACTAGAAGTGTGGATGCAGAACAAACTCTCCTCATACCTAGTGCGAAATGTTCACTTGAATTTGAGGGATTATTGAGGTTAGAAATGTGACTTCTTGTCACGTTAGTTTCAAATACCATGTTAAGGAACCAACTCAGCCCAAAGGTTAAGTTAATGATTGAGGTACTAAAATCTATAACTATTACTAAAACAAAACACCCTGACATCATCACTAATTAATAATGCTTACGTGCCACAACCTCAACCAGTCAACCAAATAATTTCCCTCCAAAACTCAATGATGACATCATCACTAATTAATATATTTGACTTAATTATTTTCTAACTATGACTATAATGTATTCATATTGATGTTATATTTTTTAAGTAACATCATTTAATATATTAGAAATTTATATATTTTATTTCATTTTTTTCGATTATTTATAAAATCTTATTAATTTTATTTATTCAATGAGTATTATTTAAGTGTATTGGATATTTTAAGTTGGTTAAAAGATAATATACTTTTATGAAGATGTTTTATTTATACTAATTAAATTGATTACTTAAATGCAATGCATAAGTCTGATATGGTTTTTAGGTTGTCACTACAAGTGTCTTATTTTTTTGATGTCAAACAAATATTTTTTAAAATTTTATAAAATAATTTTACATAAATATTTATGTTAAATCTATAACTAAATTTTCACAATCATCGACGCACGATGCAAAATATGATACAAATCAAACAATGTTTGTAATGTATATAACTATTCAGGACGAGATGAGATATAAACATAATGTAAACTTTATTTCTTAAAATTTTAATTTCTTAAATATTATGTCAGTAAATTTAATAAAGTCGTGCATCGTACGGGCACTATCTAGTATGTTATATACTCTAACACAGTTTAATGTGATTCATATTATTTGAGGGATTGTTAAGGTTAGAAATGTGACCTCTTGTCACGTTAAAAAATAATCTTAAAAAATACTCTTCAATCGCACACATGTATTATTTTCTGCTAAAATGTGATTCCGTTGTATGATCTTTGTATTATTTAGAAGAAAAAACTATTTGCGTAAAATCTGATCTTAATGTATTGTATGACCTCACAAATTACAAAGAATTATCGTTATCATTTATCTTTAGATTTTGAGCATCAGGGTAAATCAAGAATTTTTATTCACTACAATTTACTAAACTATTTATAAAAGTAATTATCAAATGATAATAATTTGATGTTTGATAACTAAACTAATATTAATAATGATGATGAGTTTTGTCATTTAATTGAACATGCCTTGTACTATGAAGAGGAACATTGAAGATGTGTCATATGTGAGTGAAACAAGGTTTGGAACGATTAATGAGGTGCTTAATGTGAGGCAAATGAGGCTTCACTAAAAGGTGGAACCATGGCTTCAACAAGGCAAGGCATGGTATAAAGGTTGCTCGAACAAGGCAACACGAAAACAAAGTAAGAACAGAGCTGGAGAGGTGTGCTCGTTCATAGCACTAAAGTGCTCGTTGTGCACATTGAGATGCATCAAACAGTGGGTTTTGAACTGATTACTCATTTGAGTACATGGGGAGCACGTTCGAACACTTTGCCTAGGATTTTTTTTGGGACGCTGGAGCTACAGTATGACATTGATAGAACATAGTACTCCATATTTAATTGCTAATTTTATTGTTGGTTATTGTCATACTTATTGTGACGGTTAATGTTTATTGTGTGGATTAATGGTGAATAATGACGTGGTTCCAAAATGATGTATTCTTCCTCTTTTAAAGGATACATCATTCGTAAAACAAATCACCACACACACAAATTTTTGAGAGGGCTAATTTAATTGTTAGAAATTTGAGTGCTCCAATTTTGTTCTAGTATTGTGATCTTGAGAATTTTTTCTTAAGATAAGGAAAATTTATTACACTTGTATTGTTGAATATAATATATAGTAAAACGACATTTAAGGAGATGTATATATACAAAATACCTCAATAAACACTTGTGTTCATATTTTGCTTTTGTTTTTCAATCTTGTTTTTCATTGTTAAACCTCTTAAAAGCTTTCATTTCATATAGATATGGATTTAATAAATCTAGACATCATACAAAAAATCAAACAAGAAAAAAAATAAAGAAATGTAATTACTTAGCCCAAGTTAGGCTAAAATCTAAAACATCCATTTTGTTTTTAGTTGGATACTACTCTTAGATGAGTTCAAAACTGTAACCTTTTTATCACGTTAACTTTTAAAATAATATCTAAGTGACCAATTCATATGTCACATTTACTTGTTCCAAGTTAGGCTAAAATCTAAAACATCCGATTTTGTTTCGAGTTCGATACTACTCTTAGATGAGTTCAAAACTGTGACCTTTTTATCACGTTAGCTTCTAAAATCATATCACGAGACCAATTCGTATTGTTTCAACTTTGTATAGCAATTAGCAAATAACTCAACAAAGAACAAAATGTTCACAAGTAGAACTGGCAATGTTACATCCTTAAATCGAATACAAAGGACAAGGTGAACGGCCATTAGGCAATTTTTTCATACAATAAGAAAGTTCAGTTGAAGTTCACAACTACTACGGAGATATCGTCAGTACTGTTCCTTCTCAAAGCTTCCTCGATTAGAGCTTTCGCAGCTGCCCGAGCCTCCTTCACATTCTTAACACAATCGACCGCTTCTTGATTGCTCATTACCTAAAATCCGAGTCGACGATCAGTTCATAACTATTATGTACTTCGAACAAAAAACATAATACTGTATTCTTTATGCACAAACTAGGGCTTTGAGATTAGTAAATAAGTGACTTACATGCCATATCCCATCGCTAGCCAAGATAACAAATTCAGAATCATCGTCGATCATCTCAACAGTAATGTGGGGCTCCGAACTAAGATGGCGCTTTATGGTCTTGTCGCCAAATGCTCTTGCCACAGCTAGTTGTCCATCAACACGCGCCACATCCCCTAATACAGAAAGGAACCAATGTAATTTTGAGAATTCACATAATCCATGTAACATTACATTACTCGCTGGTTAATTCGCTTTTTGAATTCGCGATTCGGTTAAAATGATCACAAAATAGCCCAAAACCGACAATAATTGGTTAATTATTCGTGATTCGCAAGGAGATTAGTAAATCATGTGACAGGGAACAGACTTGAACAATCAGGCTATTAAACGCATCACCAACATTTAAAAGCTCATGTTTAGAGAAATGCAGTATAGTATAGAAGGATTCGGGACATACCTGGGAACTTGGTAACAAAGCCACCCCGATCCTCAATATCTTTCCTCTCACTATCTGGTTCATGGTCAACTGATAGCTGTTTCGCCTTTCCATTCCGGCTAATGACAGCCCTAGAGTCACCGAGGTTTGCCACGACCAACTTTTGGCAATTAATAAGAATTGCGGTAACTGCGGTTGAGCCACCTTTTCCCAAATCAGCTGATTTTTCCAAAATTTTGTCATCAGTTATCCGATATGCTCTCCTGACCGCATTTTCAGTCTCACTCCAAAAATCAGGCTGTTCGCAGCAAGCAAGAAATGATCATTATCAATACATAACTGCAGGCTTCATGTATAAAACACAATTAATTAGGCCTGTCAAACAGATCAGGTCAAGTCGAATTCGGGATCGAATCATATATAAACTAGTCAAAAAACTATTGACCCAAACCTACATCCAATAAACATGAAACCCATTTGCTCAACCCTCTCGAAAGACGTTTCTAAACATTCCACAACATTGAACTTTTCAAAGATGCATGGATCATACTACAATAGAAAATAGTGAGTACCTCTTTCAGTATGTTGTTGAACAAATGAGATCTCAAATAATCAGGAACGTCTTGACTAAGATGACCGTCAAATATTGCAAACAAACCAAGCTCATTATCTTCCACCTGCTTGAACTCTGCGAAAACATAATCCTCCATAGGATGGGCCGATTTACCCTTGACTGTGTGGTACCCATGTGTAACATGCTTTGACAACTTGCTCTTTCCTTTCCCTGTTTCTACAGAAGATCCAGTGGGACTCAACCCAATCTTTTCCTGCCATTGGGTCAAATTACGATGTAACGATCGTCATATATCTATTATATGCTCTACCGTTGACATGAAATGACAGGACAAGGAAACCAAAAGGTCGTTCTTTTTGTAAATAGATATATGAACACATCGGGATTCAAAGGATACTTAAAAAAATCTGTACGTCATGAAACAGAATATAATGCCGAAATTCTGTCGAGCAATGAGACTACAGAGATAGGAGACATGATGCTCAACTAAAAAAGAACTTAAAGATATGTGTGTCTAGTGTCGATCAATGTGGAGGAACCTAACTAAACTAAAAGCTTAATAGTTTAGGCATTAGGGATGGTATATATACTCTATCCCGCACCCTCACAATAGTCTTTTGGGTTAGAAATGCGGATACAATGCTAAAAATATCACTTAGGAGCGTTGAACGAGATTCGAACTTATGACATGGGTACTGATACCATGTTATAGAACCAACTTAAGCTTTAAGTTCATGGTTGAGGCTCCAAATCATATTATATACTCGGTCAACGCACTTCAGTTTCAGGATAAGAATACAAATATGATGTCTCATAGTACAATGGGGATACTATTATGTTTGGTAAGCATATGATATCATGTTCTTCATACCTTCAACTCTAAAATCCTTCACAGTACATAGAAACTTAAATCATAGATTCATTGTATCTTACATGAATGAAAACTAACGAAATGGAAGTATCTTCAGAAATTACTGCAATCGGAGTATACCGTATAACCGATATGGTAAACTAACAAAATAATCCTTTAATTCAAACCAGTTACCATGACTATTTTTTATATGCTTGCAAAACCACTATACAGTATTACTTGAAGTGCAGTGTTTGTTTATCTTAACATTAACATCATAACAAAGTGATTCCTCGTTCAGTAGTAATCACATAGAGATACATACATAGATCATCAACATCATTATCAACCCGATTTCCTGCCAAGTGGGGTTCCGAGGTATAGTGTAAAAAATGCTGTAACAATTGCGATCTCGATCTCGGTAATGGAATGGTGATGCGGTAACGGAGTAATGCGGTTATCATAATGTTTAAATATCGGTCGAATCCTAAGATATCCCTTGAAAAGGTCCAAAACGTGGTTTTTTTTACACCTTTAGTCCTTTACGGTGCGTGAAACATCGGTTCGTTATTTTGAAAACCTTTACAACGCGACCAATGCGATGCGTTGCAGCCTTATTTTTACACTCTATTGAATTCGAGGTGTAGGAAGATAGCAGACAAATCATACCCGTATTCCCTCCAAGAAAAGGGAAACAAGGACATAGATAGATAATACAATATACCATATCCATTAAGTACAACCTTATGGGACATGGAATCCCTTTAATCTCAACAACCATCAATCTCGTCTCACATGAAGTAAGCAATACCATATACTCCCAAAATTTTGTTTTGTGGCATTTATTTTAAACATATGATTAGTATCTCCAAGAATATTCATTAATTCATATTTTATCCAACATATATATATATATATATATATATATATATATATATATATATATATATATATATATATATATATATATATATATATATATATATATATATATTATATAATTATATAATATATATATATATATATATATATATATATATATATATATATATATATATATATATATATATATATATATATATATATATATATATATATATGGTCTTTTTAGAGGTGATTATGGCCAACCCCTAATAATAAAGGATTCTATACATTTTATTTCTCATTTTTTGAATAAACATTTTATTGTAATTTATTTTTGTTCTACTTTTTTATTGAAAGGCATTTTTGTTCTACTTCAGTTTAATACTTTAATTACTTGCCTTTTTTAAGGCCCAATTTTTCAAAAACCGAATAACAATTCAAAAATTATGTTGTATTTTCTTACTCCCCTCAATTTCTTTAATTAGTCGCAAGATTGCTCTATATTGGAGACAAAGGGCTTGGCCACTACACAGAAATTAAGGAGCCCATTTAACATAATAAATTCAAAGCTAGTACATATAAATATATAAATGATTGTTATTGATTTTGCATCAAAAAATGCTTCTTACAAGGTTTTTAAAATACTAAACCACAATTTTTGTGCATTGAGAACAATCAACATAAACTTATTTTAGTATGTCAACGCTATAAATTAATTCATTGATATTAATTGTTATTGAATTTGAAGACACATAGCAGGTTCTGTCATATGATATGAAACCCCAAGAAACTAAATATAAGTATGTGGGTCCTAGTGGCGTCAATGTGCAGCCTAAATGGCACGAGTTCAAGTCTAAGTAATCGTATGGTAGGATGCATTTCCAAGCCTTTGCGGATTGGTATGTGCACCAGATTGCCTATTTTCAATTTACACTAGATTCACATTGTTCATGTAATAAAAGACATGATATTATAAATTAATAATGTTAAATAATAGGATGGTTTGTTCTAAGTCGATAAGTTATAGATGGTGTATACATTTTATAAGTGATTGGAGCCCTTTCTCCCAATGTCGTAAGGTTTTGGAATGGTATCTCCTTTGCTTATAGGGTGTGTGCACGATTTGTCTTAAATGAGACAAGAAGGGGAATCGATGATGAAATTTTATGGAATTAAAAAAATAAGATGACCAAGCACCTTGTACCATGAGTAATGAAATATATAACTTTATGATTCAAATGCAACAACAAAACATTTCATCTACTTCGTAATCTAAAAAACTGAAATCTGATTGCCACCCTCTCAATTAAAAAATTAGGCATGGACAATTCGTCACATAATCTCACCACAGCGCACTCGTGTGGACATGTGAAGTATTTTCAACAAAAAAGAGATGGACTTTACCTTGTAGAAATCTCAATCTCTTCTTCTCAAATTTTATCATTCCTTCTAAACAAACATATATTTCATATCCTACATCTCAATTCTCATAATTTTTTACTCTAATCCCATGAAACAAAAATCCGTATGGGTTGTTTGGCAAATATAAATAGGAATTTACACATAATGATTTCAAACTTGAGATAAAAGTTTAGGTGATGAATATAGATAATAGAAGATTGGTTGAAAATTAGAATAGTTATGTGGCAATGTCTTAGAGGTCTTAGAGGTGTACATTCTGGTGTTTAGCGGGATTTGGGATATGATAATTTGAATTAGGTTAATTTTGGTTCTAGTATGTATGTAAATATCTTGACAATCTGATTTGATTGATTTCATATAGGGTTGATTCGATTCGAATGGATTTCGATTAATCGGTGCAATTCTAAGCATTTAGGATTTTGTTTCCTTGGTGTATTTATTTTCTTTACTTCCATCAATGAAAAATATGTCATTTCTCAAACAGGTGGTTTCAAAAGACGACTTTCAAAGTCCAACCCAAATCTATATGTAGAGTTATAACAATATATATTTAGGATAGGACCGGGCTTTTGAGAGTCAAGTAAGAATTTGTGTTTTTTAAATCTAGTCTTATCTTCATGTACCAAGTTTTCCCTAGCCAATAAAAACTTCCATTTCCCAATTACCATTTACCATTCACCCATCCTTCTCAAATTCCATGTCCCCTCAAACAAATAACCACCCTAATGTTACACTTTTTCTTTTTGGATAAAACATGAAAAATAATCACATTTAACATGAGACAATTCACTAAATTACAAAAAGAAGGATAAATTGAAAGCAAACATAAATGGTCGACCAAATAATTATCAACTTTTAACATATTTTATATAGGTAGGAATCAAAAAAATTGACCAAAAACATGAACCAAAATCACCAAATCATGACAAATAATGAAAATGAAAGGATCACCTGCAAACTATCCATGATGAAAGTCCCCACCTAAAATATAATTCCAAACTTGTTCCTAAAATATATAATTGATCAAAATTTGATTATATTTAATAAAATGCATCAAAAACCCAACAAAATCAAGCAATTACATAGCGTAAAACAAGGAAAATAAATGGTAAAAAAATAAGAATCTAAATATGTATTTATGATAGAAATAAATAAGATTAAGAAGCATTACCTTAACTTTGGTAAGGATTTCTTTACCATTAGGCATGGCTTCTTGTTGTAGTTGTTTTAAAGGTTAATAATAGTTGTATTATGTTGGAACTTGGAACATAAGGATAGGAACAAAGCTATGGATTAGAAAGAGGAAAAACAGAAGAAAAGACAAAAGTTAGAAATGTTAATAATAGTGAGTGAAGGACAGGTGGGCTTAACATACTTCTATGCTTGACACGCCTAAATCCATATTAAAATTGTTTATAAAATTGTTTATATACTTTTTCGAATCATTTTAGGTGTTCCATTTTCTTATTTGTCAAATTCATATTAATTGTCCTATTTTCTTTTTTGTCTATATTTTTTTACCTAAATACCCCCACTTTTCGAATTTCCAATACTCAACTAATACCTTTACAATTAATTTAATCAATTAAAATACCTAACTACTACCTTTTTAATGGACCCCACACTATCCTTAATAACCGTGAAAACCCAAATGGAACATATATTTAAAATGATTTGGAGGAAGTGTATTTTAATACTCTCTGTTTTCATTTGTTTATCCCATTTGTATTTTAGGCGGATTTTAATATAAAATTAAAAGTTAAATTATTATAATTGTACTAAAATGAATCTATTTACATCCCAAAAAATATGTTATTTCATATAAGTTGATGAAAAGAATAATAGTTAAGAAGAATAAGAATTATTTTACATGAGCTTTCATGAGAGAATTTTGTGAATTAGGATCCTCTTTATTACTAAAATGTAATGGAGAGTCCATTACTCAATTTAGTGGCTAAAATTGCCTGATGGAGTTTAAATAGGTGGATTATAACATTTTATTTTTTATTCTTAATTATGTGTCAGTATTCTATCATGAGTAATAGAGAAAAGTAATAAAGATGATCCTAACAGAAAAGTAATATAGATGATCCTAATACAAATTTTGTAGTTTTGCTTATGTGACTTATGTCACATGGGATTTACCTTGTCAATGGAGTTGTTGGATCCTTTGATTAACAATATATCTTAATTCAATGGTTTTCGACTTTTGAGCAGAGATGTTGCAATGTTTTGGATGATCTAATTATTCTAGTAGTAGATTAATAAGGTATTTATGTCATTATATAGTAAATAATTTATCATTTAGGTACAACTTTTAATGAGTTTGTTTTGATTTTTATGATGTTATGAATTAGGAAGAATATATAAAAGGAGAAAGAGTAGTAGGAACTTAATAACGTATTGTAATATTGATATTATGTATTGACAATACAAGAAGTATGTATTTTACAGTGCAACATACATTATTCAGCACTAGTACACAATAGTATTCCTAGACTATTTACTAGAGTTGTTAATGGGCGGATTTGAACGGGTAGCGAAATGGGTAATGCATTGAAAATCTACTCGCAGGCTCAAATATTCAAAAGTTTGCCTGAATTTGTGAACATATTTTTTTGTCGCTACCCGCGTATTTTCATTTCTCTTTCTAACTCTCTCTCCCTTAGTCCTTTATCATTAGTTTTTAAATTGTCGGGTACAAAGCTAATTCTCTTTCCTGCTACTTGTTTCAATGTAAACGAGAAGAGCTGTTCAAAAGTGACCCGACCCGAAAATCCGACCAGAAACTGAAAGTAAACCGATCCGAAAATATATTTCTTTTATGGGTTTATCGAACCGACAATATCCGAACCGGGTGACGAACGAAAATGGGAAACCAGAACCCGAACTGTAACCGAATTTCTTAACCGACACATAACCGTTAACCGAGATTACCCGAACCTAAAAATGACCGACCCGAGTCATATCCGACCCGAATCATGCTCGAAACCGAACTCGATCCGGCTTTAACCGACTTAACCCGAACGAATTTTAGATCGAATTGCTTTAAATCTGAACCAATTTTTAACATATAAGTATGATATATATATTCAATCATCTTATTAGTTAATCTAATAAATTTATAGATATTTTAATAAATTAAAGTTTATAAATACATGATTTCATATAGTTAGAGTTAATAATCAATGGTCAATGTTTGTTTAACTACTTTTAATCGTATTATATGAAAATTGATAGAATTTTATATTTTTAATTTCCGTTCAAATGAGTAAAAGTAACAAAGTAATAATGATAAAATTCGTTTCTCTGTTGGCGATTTCTTCAATTGCCCAGCCATGGAGCGCAGAAGACGTGATCGACCACCGAGGGAAGGGTCAGCAGGATGTGCTTCCTCTTCTTCCTTGTGAAGGTTTAAGGTGAGAATTTGGGGTTGGGGTTTCCCTAAATTAAAGTCGCGTTATTCTTCTGTAACCCAGAATTGTTATGCGAAAAACCTAAAATTGAATATCGATTCAAACTATTGTCTTAGGGGAGTGTTTCTCTTTCAGTCTTGAATGAGATTTAACCCATATTGATAGCTCGATTATCCCTAACCTGAGATTTCGATTTGCCTCTTGATATAACCCTAATCGAATTAGGGCTTGTAGATGTTGATTGATATTTTGCTGTAGGGTCGAGCTTAGTACCTGTTAGGTTTCAAATTCCATGTATGTTTCTTGAATCGACCCCCCAACTCACCTTGGGTGGTGTTCGATTGTGATGTTTGATGTTAGTGTCCCTGACCTGGGCTTGTTTTAGCTCTTGTATGAACTGTTCATTACAGTTTTGTCTCTTGAGGGTAGCAATTAAGGTTGCTTCTCCTTTTCCTCTTTCAAGCAAAGAGAATTATCCTGGTGGCTTCAGCTTTAGGTGTATTGGAGCCGATGAATGAGTGAGTGTACTGCTGGCATACTTTACTCTGCCATATATCGGAGAAAATGTTGTTGATGTGGAACACTCAAATACTGCTAATGCTAACTTGGGAGTTTTTGGTTGTCTGCTGCTCGCACGGTGCTGCTATCATGGTGCTCCTATGCTGTGCTCAACTTTGCCTTAGCCTTTGATATGGGTTCATGGGGAAGCGACGCACAAAGGGGCTGAGGAGGTACTACTTTTAGTGTCCAGCTGCTATTGGGTTTGGCTTGTATTTAGTCTCGTGATTGTTGGCATTAGTTTGACTTCCCCTGAGTCTATTGCTGCTAATGGAATTTTTACTGCTGGCGCTATGGTGCTGTGTGATGGGCTGGGCTGCCTCCTCACTGAGGCAGCCTGCTGCCACTTGCAGCCTGCTGCCGTCTTGTAATGGTGCCCTGGTTTTGCACGGGGCTGCTGCTGCTAATCAAGCAATGGATAACCAATGTTCATCACACCCCATGTGCTGTTTGAGCTGCTGGTTTTGCTGAGCACAGAGGAGGTGCAGCCCTCTGCTTTTTGTTTTGGATGAGATGCTGTCTGTTATGCTACATGGGAGGTTTGCCTACTTTGGTTGCTGAGTCTAATGGTATGCTTGGCTTGAGAGTGTGTACTGTACTACATATTACACAACTGTAGTGGTGTACACGTTTTGTGAAGAAATTGCGGTTGCGGAACCTTTGAACTAAGACTGGGATACTGAGCTGTGAAATGTTATACCTTTTATTTTTGCACAGATATATATATTGTAATGAGTGTAGTTAGTAATTTCGTCTATTGGTCTAATTAGATTGAATAGGCTTGGTTAGTAGTTTACACAGTATTGATGTAATGAGCGCTACATGTATATGCTTCATGAACCAATTGTTTTTGGCTAGCTAGGAGGTACTTTCTCTTTTTGGAGGCGTCGTTCCAGACTTCGCGAATGATAGGGGTATGTCCCTTGGTGCTTCGTCGGGCTCGACCTCTTTGTCTTTGACCGTTTGTAAGCTTCGGCTATTTTTCTGGCATTTTATAAGATTTACTTTGCCAAAAAAAAAAAAACAAAGTAATAATGATCACTAATTGATTTGCATTTTAACTATTTTGCTTTAAGTAAGGGGAATCTTGTCATCAATTAAAACTTCACTAATAACTTATTTTGATATTGACTCGATTGATAGTAATTAGTAATACGTAGCCGAATTTTGTTTTCTAAAAAAATCGAACTTGATCTGTACCCGACGAAACCGATCCAATTATTAACCGATCACAACCCGACACTGATTAACATTCGACCCGAACTTCAACCGGCACCGAACCGATGCTAACTCGATAGCTCGAATAACCGATCTTTAACCGAACCGTGACTAACCGACTCGACCCGAGTGTGACCCATCATAACAAGCAGCCGAAACATAAGCGATCCGAAATACAACCGAACCGAATGACACACGTCCGAAACCGACTCGATCACCCGAATGAACACCTCTATAAACAAGTAAAGAGCTAATATTTGAATTTGATTCATGTATTCAATTTCATTCCTTTATCGTTAGTTTTCTACCAATTTCAAATCCAAATTACCCATGTTTTATTTTGAAAATTGATAATTTGATCTTATTTTCGACGGCACATCAACCCTCTGAATGGCCATTGGCGTGCATCTCCGATCACTGGACTCAAGTGACCAGCCCACTCTTCTTCTTATTCTTCTTCCCTCTCTTCTTTCTTTTCTTTCTTTCCTTGGGTTGATAATCCATTTCCTATTTTTTTATTGAACCAGCTGCTGATCAACGTGCCCGGTGTGACGCACAGTAGCTTGCATCCCTTCTCATGCTCCCTCAAGATTTTTAGTATATTACGTTGCGTTTCTGTTTTGCATAACAGAAAGTTGTTATTCATTATGCCACGTCATAGTGCTATAATATTCTAGCCCTTTCTTGTATTCACATTTATATAAATAAGAGACCCATGTATATTGTATGCATTCAAGAATTAATAAAATCTTGCTCTGATTCTTTCCTCTTTCTTTGAGTATAAATCTTGGATCATGAATCTCATCATGGTATCAGAGCCAAATCCTAAGGCCCGAAATTTTTCACCATTTTTTTCCTCTCGCCATTTTCTTTCTCTTTCTCACAACTTTCTTTTTGGTTCAACAATGGCTGCCTAGTCACAAATGCCGACCCTACTCAAAACCCATCTAGCCATTATTACCTGCACCCTTCGGACCATGCTAGTGCCAAATTAGTCTAAACTCTTTTTGATGGGACCGGTTACACCGATTGGAAACGGAACATGATAATTGGTTTAACGGCCAAAAACAAGATTTGCTTTGTTGATGGATCGCTAGAGAAACCAAGTGATGATGCAAATGAAGCTAAAGCATGGGAACGGTGCAATAATATGATAATCAATTGGATTATCGCTTCACTCGAGAGTTGCATTGCAAGGAGCGTCATGTATTACATCACAACCCATAAGATGTGGAAGGATCTCGAAGAACGATACGGTCAAACATCAGTTTCACTGGTTTATTCTCTTCATACCGATTTGATTAATGTAGTTCAAGAACCTAATATGTCTATTTCGGAATATTTCACTAAAATCAAGTCTATTTGGGAACAATTAGACGTTCTTAACCCGGTTCCGATTTGTACATGCCATGGTTGTTCTTGTGGGCTTACTAAGAAGGTTTTAAAATCTCAGCAAAATCAGAGATTAATAAGGTTCTTGATGAAATTGGTTGATCCTTTTAATCAAGTAAGAACCAACATCTTAATGATGGAGGACTTACATAATGCTTCCTTGGCATATAGACTCCTGTTACAAGAAGAAAGGCACCATACCATGAGCAATTTTACTTCACAACCCACTGACTCCATTGCTTTCTCTGCTGAAAAATACCATGACAAGGGTCGTACTATTACTCGTACCGGTTCTGGTTTTCGTTCTCAAAGACCTACACACGTTTCTAGTACCAAACGCATGAATACCTCCTATTATTGTGATCACTGTCACGTGAATGGTCATACGATCGATCGTTGTTACAAGCTCTATGGCTACCCTTCTAAAACCAAACCATACCATCCCAAAAGACTTACTGTTGTGGCTACTAGTTCCGATGACATAGCGAAGGATGAAGTTGAGAACACCGGGCTATACCTGGACCAATTTAATTAGTTGTGTGCTCTTCTTGGCAAGAAAGAAACTCCTCAAGACACTATTGTTCTTGATTCGGATGAGATGACTAGTGCTAATGTGGCAGGTAACTTTTGTTTCTCCTCCACTCTTACTTCTCATACATGGATTATTGACAGCGGGGCGTCCGATCATATGTGTAATTCGCTCCATCTATTTCTCCATCTGCGGCCCATTCAAGCTCATACTCATGACATCACTATACCCGACGGCAGTAAAGTGAGAGTGACTCATATTGGTGATGTGCAACTTACCATTGATCTCTTACTTACCAATGTGTTGTTTGTGCCACAGTTTTGCTTCAATTTGATCTCTGTTAATAGATTATGTAAAGCACACACTGCTCAAGTCTTCTTTACTAATCAATATTGTTTTATGCAGGGCCATTCAATGACAAGGCCTTTACTTCTTGGTAATCTACATGGTGCTTTATATACCTTTGATAGCAACACTTATGGACTCCATTCACATATACCTACTACTTATGCCGAAAATAAGACTTTTTCCACTTGCTATGCTATTCCTAAGTCTACTCATGAAGAAGCCAAATTATGGCACCTTAGACTAGGACATATCCCATTTCCTCATATGAAACTAGTTTGTCCTTTTCTTGATGGATCCCATATGCAAAGAGAGATATTTTGCACTATTTGCCCTCAAGCTAGGCAAACTAGACTATCTTTTACTTCTAGTAGCATCAAAACAAAATTCCCTATTGAAATCCTTCATGTAAACACTTGGGGCCCTTTTTCTTCAATTACTCATGATGGATGTCGTTTTGTTTTTTTACTGTTGTTTATGACTACACAAGATGTACTTGGGTTTTTATGATGAAATGTAAGAGTCTATCTCTTTCTTTTGTACAACAGCTCTCCAATTATGTTGAAAATCAATTTTCCATCACCATCAAGATTATTCGTTCTGATAATGCGTGCGAATTGTGTGCCAGTGATGCTTTAATTTGGTACCGTCAAAAGGGCATTGTTCATCAAACTATTTGCGTCGCTACTCCACAAGAAAACGGAGTAGTCGAATGTAAACATCGCCATTTACTCGAAGTCGCCCGTGCTCTTTCTTTCCAAGCCAATCTCCCCTCTAAATTTTGGGGCGACTCTATACTTTGTGCTACTTACATTATTAACCGTCTCCCTCTCTCGTGTCTCAATAACGTGTCTCCTTATGAGAAACTTTTTAAACACAAACCCCAAACTGATCATTTCGAGCGTACGATTTGCTTCGTTTCTACTCTCAAGCATCCTAGAAACAAATTTCAACCTAGGGTTACTTCTTGTATTTTCATAGGTTACTCTTCCACTCAAAAAGGCTATAAAGTTTATAACCCTACCACAAACAAAATATTTGTATCCAGAGATGTTTTCAAGGAACAACACTTCCTATACCATTTCAAAGATATGTCTCAATCACCTTTTCCCCATTTTTATCTCCCACATTATCACCTTTTTTGGATACCCCACCTACTAATCCCAATCCTTCTAGTGACAATCCCACACCTCCTTCTTCTCTTACTGACCCACCTATTTCTATCACTTTATGTCCCCTACCTTTGTCCTCTTCCTCTGATTTGTCTTCTCCTTCTACTGACCCATCTAGCTCTACTCCCTCATCTCCTTTATCTACTCCTTCTTCTACCCCATCTCCTTTACCTCCTACTTTGCCTATGCCCTCACGAAAATCAACCCGCCCTCATAAACTTCCCACCCATCTACATGATTATGTATGTAATAATTCCACATCCCATTGGTTCAACCTTGTCTGGTTCAATGCTTTACCTCCTTCTCAACAGGCCCTCATTGCTTCCCACCCTGTTTGGAAAGAGCTTACCTCCTACAAAGAGGCTGCTCTCAATGATGCCTGGTGTGATGCCATGAACACCGAGTTGCAAGCCTTACAACATAATAATACTTGGGATCTAGTGCCTTTACCCCCGGGCAAGAAACCTATCGGGTGTAAATGGGTATACAAGGTGAAACTTTCTCTCCTGTTATTAAGATGACTACTGTCTTGTTATTAAGATATACGCAACAACATGGCATTGATTTTCAGGAAACTTTCTCTCCTGTTATTACGATGACTACTGTCCGATCTATCATACCTCTTGCTGCTAGTCGCAATTGGCCCTTGTCTCAACTTGATATAAATAATGCCTTCCTCCATGGGGATTTACATAAGGAAGTGTACATAAAAGTTCCCGAAGGACTTCCTCATCCTCCAAATGTTGTTTGCAAAAAAGTCCCTTTATGTCTTGAAGCAAGCCTCTCGCCAGTGGTTCGCTAAACTCACCATAGAACTCCTTCATCAAGGGTTTATTCAGTCAAAAAACGATTATTCTATGTTCATTAAGCGCACTTCTACATCCGTTATTATCGTCGCCGTATATGTTGATGACATTATCTTAACGGGGAATGACTCGGTTACTATTCATGCTCTCAAAACGCACCTCCACAACACTTTTAGTATTAAGGATCTTGGTCCTTTGAGCTTCTTTCTTGGTATCTGAGTTACATATTTACCTACTGGCATTGCTTTGACACAAAAGAAAATTACTAATGAGCTGCTTCATGACTCGGGTATTCCCATAACAAAGGTTGTTCATACTCCTCTTCCTATTTCTGTAAAGTTACATCACAATGATGGCTCCCCTTTGTTCTCCGATCCTACGTACTATCGTAGTTTGGTTGGTAAGCTGAATTTCCTTACTCATACTCGTTCGGATCTCTCGTTTACGGTCCAAACCTTGAGTCAGTTTATGCAAAATCCATCTGAGACACATTTTAATTCCCTCAAGCACACTCTCGCCTATGTCGCCTCTACGGCTGGTCAAGGTATACTTTTGAAAGCTACTGACTGCTTAAAGCTTCATGCATTTTCATATTCTGATTGGGCCGCTTGCCTCGATACTCGTCGATCCGTCACTAGTTACATTATGATGTTGGGTAACTCCCCGATCAGCTGGAAATCAAAAAAACAGCATACGATCTCTAAATCATCATCAGAAGTTGAATATCGTGCTATGTCATCGGCTGCCTCTGAAATAACATGGCTTGTACGCCTTCTCCATAAATTGGGTATCTCTGATCTTGCCCCTGTTGAATTACACTGTGACAATCAGTCCGCTATGCATATGGCTCATAATCCCGTCTTTCACGAGCGGACCAAACACATTGATATTGATTGCCACTTCACGCGTGACAAGGTCCTTGAAGGGCTCATCCAACTTACCTACCTCCCCTCGCAGCTCTAGTTGGCTGATATTCTTACAAAGATCCTCCCCTCCACCCAACTTCAATCTCTTCTGTCCAAGCTTGGCATGAGTTTACTCACCCCAATCTTGCGGCGAGGGGGGGGGGTGGGGTGGTATTGAAGCAGCGTCTGATCAACGTGCCTAGTGTGACGCACAATAGCATGCATCCCTTCTCATGCTCCCTCAAGATTGTTAGTATATTGCATTGGGCTTCTGTTTTGCATAACATAAAGTTGTTATTCATTATGCCACGTCATAGTGCTATAATATTCTAGCTCTTTCTTGTCTTCCCATGTATATAAATATATAAGAGACCCATGTATATTGTATGCATTCAAGAATTAATAAAATCTTCTTCTGATTCTTTCTTCTTTCTTTGAGTATGAATCTTGGATCTTGAATCTCATCATTTTTATTGTATTCTTTGAGTTCATTAATTATATGACAAAAAATTTCTTTTTTTTGGCAATTAAAATGGAATGTATTAACCAAAAAAACATTTTTTCAACCGAGACTTAAAAAGAAAAAAAAACACTGCCATAAACAGGAAAAAGGGAGGCACCAAACAGAATAGACCCACCAACAATGATGGCCAAACAAACCAAGCAAAATAAAATAAGGCCAAACTGAACGACGAGGCACCTCGGACAAAGAATACCAAGGGTTAAGCCACAAAAAAGAAGCCTATTAAGAGTCAAAACAATCTAGATTAGCCAAGCCTAGGAAGGCACCTCAGACCAACCTCACACAAAACTTCATCGAAATCACCAAGATAACAAAAGGAGAAGCCAGGAGAGCTAAGCTGATCAACCCACTAAAGCTCTAAACGGTTCACAACTACTAGCAGGCTCATTAGATACCTTTTTACCCTTGGATTTCTTTTTACTAATCACTTGGATCCATTCCCTCGACTCTTCATTGGAGGTATCACCCATAAATCTTTTACCAATCGCGCAATTATTCACTGTCTACGCAACATTACTCTACTTAGGAACAGAGGGTAAAGAATAGCGCCCTTCTTTAGAGCCTTTGCAATGTGTCTATTTTGGGGACCTGACTACTTTCACCACACATATGTCCTAGGACTTGGCATTTTTGATAAAAATAAGGCAACCATTCAATAAAGAATGCCTGGTCATTAGCATGACGCTCCTCACCTTCCACCAGATTAGTATAAGGTAAGGGCTTAGAGACATCCACCTCGATCAAGACTCAAGCATAACTCACCCTGCGTTGCTTAATAGTACATTTATCTGCAACAATAGGCACCCCAAGATGTTTATCCCATTTCCTAAAATTTGGTATGAAGGTTTAAGAACGTAGCCCACACAGAGACGACATGAAGGATATCTCTCCTAAAATCAAAATGTTTATCTCATTTCCTAATCAACACCAGTCTCTTTCCAATCATAAAACTCCCTCCTTTATAATCTATTAACATCAGCTTCAAAAACACACTTAACCAAAACTATCCATAGTCATAAAGAATTGCCGAAATGTTATCAAGTAGTGGCCATTTAGCCTTAACAAACAAAGTGAAAACTGTCAAACTCGGTTAATACCCAACAACAAACATAGCACTGGAAAATTGTCATTTTAATTTCAATTTCAAATTAGTAACCTAGACCTTATCTTCAACTGCACGAGCAATACCATTCGAAACGGAAGGAGGGATAAAGTTAAGTGTCATACCATCTGAAATCAAAAGCTTTTGTGTATTTCCATCTCTCGTCATACCATCATTTTCCAGTAGCTTAACAGCCTCGGACAAGCTACTCATACTAGGCACAACAGAAGTCGCACTCCTTGAGCCAAAACTCTATTTTTGTGCAACCCCACTATTATCAAGGCGTACCTTCAACTAAGTTAAATGCCCCTCACGGTCAGCCCTCTTGCTCAACGATTCCGGGAGGGTTAAGACTTGAGAGTCTTTCGATTTCTGCTTGGACTTTTATAAGACCACCAATAGTGGTAGTGGCAGTTTCTACAATGGGGATTGGACTAGCTGACCCACTATTCCGGATACGGGAAGGAGGGTTATCATCCCCTTTATTGCTTATGATGGGTGATTTAAAGGGGTTTTTCGTTGGCCTTCCCATGGAAGTAGTCGAAAACATGCAGCCGAAAAATGTACAACTCACTCAACAAGCTACCGGAGTACAGAGACTCGCTCAACAAACAACTTAACAACCTACTAAGACCTAAACGCGGCCGTTGGGATTGGGTGGCAGACCTAGCCGCAGGCGAATGAGCCCTCAACAAACCCTAGCCGCCATCTGAATATGAACCAATAATAAGAACACTCAAACGTGCGAATAATTAATCGTTGTGTTGGAGGCCCTCCTACCAGCATTTTCTCATTAGCTTCTTGATTTTCTTTTGTTTTTTTTTAAAAAATTCCTTTTCTAACTATTGTTTTAATCTTTGTTCTTTTCTTTTAAAAAACATTGGAAAATTTCATGTGGTAACTCTAAAGTTTTGGCTTTTTCACATGGTAGACAAATATTTTTTAATCCACGTAGTGATCTTGACCTTCGAAGTTTTCCACATGGTAGATAAAAGGAAAGTTTTTTTGTTAACTTTCGTTATTTTACTCAGTGTAATGACACTTTTTCAAAAAAACAAATAAACGTCGTTATCACCCAAAGTGACCACATGCTTTAAAATCAATTGAAATAAGTCTTTAATTTAACCAAAAACTGAACATTTTGTTAATCACATGAAACAATTGGAAACTCAAGGTTACCACGCGGATTTAAAGAAATATTTGTGGAAATGCCAAAAACTAGGGTTACCACATGAAATATCCCAAAAACATTTATACTATTAAAATTTTTAGCTACGTTTTTTGAAACTACATTTTAAATTAATTATATTATATAAAAAGAAAAGGAGTTTTTCTTTTATGTATTTTAATTGGGTTGACATGGGTATTAATTTGAGATATATTATTTTATCGTGTAGACGATAATTTTGTAAACGAGGATTCATATGAGTGTACTTTTATATTATAAGGCCGTTTCACAAGGTGATTCAAAATGTTCATCCAATTAGAGTTATTCTATTAGTATTATGTGCTAAGTGATAATGTGTTTAAATGATATGCATGATTTTGTTTTATTTTTTCTCTATATATATTTATCACTCAAATTATTATATTATTATTTTTGTTGCAGGTTAAATTTGGAATTTTATTATTTAAATTTGGGAGAAAAATATTTATGATATTAATTTTTGTTGCCACCAGTTGATGCATAAATCGTGTTTTAGAAAATAATGAGATTTCAATTGGATATTCTTGAGATATATATTTGTTGGAAAATTTTATAATCGTAAAATAACATATGTTTGATATGTGATTTTGTGCTCATGAATAATTATTAAAATATATCAAATCAATTAAAGTGAAATATGAGGGAAATGAAGCTTGTATAATTGTTGTGATCCAAGTATAAGGGTAATGAATAGGTTACTCGGTTTGGTTATAGTATAGCTGTCGATAGGGCTGAACAAAGTTTGGTCTAAACCGTAAACCAAATCGGACTAAACCGGAATTTCAATATTTGGTCTGGCCTATGGTTTAAATGGTCTGGTCTGGTTTTTTTTTCAAATTAAATTACGGTTTACGGTCTGGTCTCGGTTTTTTATTTTTCAGACCAGATCGGACCGCAAACCATTCTATGATCGAAAATCATAATTTTGTATTCAAAAAATTAAGTTGCTACCTAGATATTTTAAGATATTGTTATTTTTGTATAGCAATATATACATTAATGATGTTAATACTATTAACTAATTACAAATCATTATATTTATTAATTGTAGGTGTGAAATATTTGCATAAATACATATATTAATTTGGATAAAACTATAAAAATGAAAACCGTAGACCAGACCGTTATGAAACGGTTTGGTCCGGTTCGGTTTGGTTATTTAAACGGTCCGGTCCGGTCTGGAAAATTTCTGGTTTGGTCTGATTTTAGTGTTAGACCAAACCAAACCGGACCGTGTTCACCCCTAGCTGTCGACATATTATATTTTCGATACTTGATACGAAATCTGGTCTTCCATTGATTTGTTGTGTTCCAAGTAGAAGGGGTATGTGCACACTAGGGTTAACCGAGACTACTCAGTTGGTCGTAAATTATTTGAGGTGACGATCTCTTAATAAAATAGTTATAGGAGTAAAGCCCCGCCCTAATGGCATTCTCGTCCCCTTAAATTAATAATTGAATATGTGTTTGTCATTATCAAATATCAAATTAATTCATTAGTTTATGTGATTTTATATTGTTTACACAAATTGAACTTTAACTAAGTTATATATTATTTTCTAAAATTATTTTCAAACTTACTTCCTCTGTTCCAAATTAGTTGCAATATTGGTAAAAATGACACTATTTATTTATCACTCTTAATTTGTGATTAGTTTTTAATCTATACGTTAAAATATAGTCAAGTGAGATCTTGTTTGATTCGTCTTAATGTAAAGATTATTAATATTAAATTTTTGTAATTTTTTATTATTCATAATTAGAGATATTACGGATTGAATTAGTGCATTGAACTGCGTAAAAAATCAAACGTTGCAAGTAAATTTGAACGGAAGTAAATTGGAATGGAGGAAGTATTATTTTACGTGATGGAGTTGAAATTACTCAAGTTTCTGATTTTATGAGTTTTTCTTTGTTTTTCTTGCATTCTTATTGTGCAGGTTAATTATTGATCGCTTAGGAACTATAGAGTAAGGATCTCCTAAAAATTAGTTTTATTATAATCATGTCTCAATTGTTTAAGGTTTATACTCCCTCCAATTTCATTTCAGTTGTTCCATTTCTTTTTTTTGGGCAATTCATTTCAGTTGTTTCATTTTCTTTTTTGCTAATGATTTTTTTTAGGGAAATTCCACATGGTAGCATTCAGTTTTAATGAAATGCCACTGGTAACACTTTTTTAAGAAAATTTCACATGATAGCATCCAGTTTATGCACTATCTAATTGCCGTAACATTTTCCGTTAAGTTCTTGATAGATTCCGTTAAATTAATCATTTTGTAAGTTTTTTTCCACATGGTAACATTTAGTTTTTGTTTAATTCACCATTTTAAAGTTTAATTTACCATTTCAATGTTTAATTCACCATTTAATTCATTAACGCTCATAAATGTTTAATAATTTTATTACAAAATTATCACTATCTAATTCGGTCGAAACAAGTACTTATTCGCTAATTTTTCGATACATAAACCGAAAAAGATGTTTAGCGTCATTTTTACCTATAATAACGATTTTTTTTTTAAAACGGTCGTTGCAATTATCCTTATGGGGTAACTCTTTCGAAAATCCGGTCGAAACAAGTACTTATTTTTTTATTTTCCGAAATGTAAACCGAAAAAGATATTTGACGTCATTTTTACCCATCATAACGATTTTTTTTTCTTTTGAAAAAATAGACGTCACTACTTGTTGCGACCGATGAATTAAACATTAAAATGATGAATTAAATGTTAACATTTTTCCCGTGAAATTATTTAACATTTATAATTTTTCCATAAAATTATTAAATATTTATGGACGTTAATGAATTAATCGGTGAATTAAACAATAAAATGGTGAATTAAACGTTAAAATGGTGATTTAAACAAAAATGGGATGCTACCATGCGGAAAAAACTTACAAAATGATAAATTTAAACGAAATTTAACAAGAACTTAACGAAAAATGCTACGACTATTAGATAATGCATAAACTGGATGCTACCATATGGAATTTTCTTTAAAAAATGCTACCATTGGTATTTCATTAAAACTGGATGCTACCATGTGGGAATTTCCCTGTTTTTTACCTAATTACCTCATGTTCACACAAGTAATGACCAATATACCCCCATTTTTAATGCTTATGATAACCTAACTACCACCTTTACAATTAGTTTAATCAATTAAAATACCTCAACTACTACCTTTTTGGTAGACCTCATCCCACTTTTAATATCCGTGTCCAACCAAATGGGACAATTCAAATGAATTGGTGGGAGTATACATTTAGATTCAGTTTTAAAATTTCTTAAGTGTAAGACCTTTTAGTTGGTTTACTTTTATTAAGTTATTTCATACCTTTTAGCGGGAACATTCACATGAGTAGGTTTTTGTTCATCCTTTTCCATAAAAGCGTTTTTGAAAATTAAACCTAATTATGGGAGTGTTACAACAACGATTGAATAAGCAAAATATTCATTAGGAATAATCCTTCTCAATTTCCTTTGTCTTTTGAAGAATATTTGTTTTGTTGAGGTTTTGTTATTTCTATTTTCTTCTTTTACAATGTTGGAGATTTTATTTTCATGAATTCGAGTATTATTGGTTTCTTCTTCAAGTTTTCTCAATTTTATTGGGTTTAAATCATTTAAACCAAGTGGCCTTCTAAGCTTTCTTTGCACAAAAAAGTCCATTCTTATTTGTCATTTCATCTGGGATTTAAATTAGGGCAAGAGCATTTGCTGCTAGTATATTTGATTTTATAACTTCTTAACTCTTCATTCATTAAATAATTGGTTAGCAACGCTTTGTATTTGTAGGTGACCATTTTGCTATACTTCTTATTCACATGAATTTACTTTTTGATCTAAATACTACCTCCGTTTATTTTTATGTGCAAATTTTGTACCAAACACGATTGCCAATGCAAAACTTTGTAGGGGAAATTAGAGAAAGTATGTATAGGTAATTAAGGGAAAGAAGGAGAGAGAAAATGATAGAAGTAGGGATAGGTAAGTAAGAGAAAGAAGGAGAGAGGAAGTAGTGATAGGTAATTAAGGGAAAAGAACGAGAGAGAAAATGATGTGATAGGTAATTAAAGGAGAGAGAAAATAATGAGATACGTAATTAGATATGTTATTTTTTACTAAAAAAGGAAAGAAAAAAGTGAGTTGCACATAATTGTGAGGGGACAAAAATGGAAAGTATTGCACATAAAAATAAGGGAAATTCCACATGGTAGCATCCAGTTTTAATGAAATGCCAGTGGTAGCACTTTTTTAAGAAAATTCCACATGGTAGCATCTAGTTTATGCATTATCTAATTGCCGTAGCATTTTCCGTTAAATTCTTGTTAGATTCCGTTAAATTCATCATTTTGTAAGTTTTTTTCCACATGGTAGCATCCAGTTTTTGTTAATTTACCATTTTAACTTTTAATTCACTATTTTAATGTTTAATTCACCGTTTAATTCATTAACGCTCATAAAAGTTTAATAATTTTATTGAAAAATTATAAGAAACTATCTAAACGGGTCGAAACAAGATATTTGACGTCATTTTTACCTGTCATAACGATTTTTTTCAAAAAACGGACGTTGCAAATACCCTTATGGGTACTTCTTTCGAAAATCCGGTCGAAACAAGTACTTATACACTTATTTTCCGATACGTAAACCGAAAATGATTTTGACGTCATTTTTACCCATCATAACGATTTTTTTTGAAACAACGGACGTGGCTACTATTCTGATGAGATAACTCTTTTGAAAATTCGATCGAAACAAGTACTTATTCGAAAGAGTACTTGTTTCGACCGATGAATTAAACATTAAAATGGTGAATTAAATGTTAAAATTATTTTTCCGTATAATTATTCAACATTTATAATTTTTTTCAACAAAATTATTAAACATTTATGAGCGTTAAGGTGTTCAAAACAGACTCGATGACCCGATAGACACCCGACTTTATAACCGAACCCGATTTGACTCGGCTTAAAAATGGATCTACTTTTATGTAAAAACCAATGTGAACACAAAACCCGATTTTGAACCGACCCGAAACACCAGACCCGAAATCAAGCCGATGACCCGAATCAGCCCCTCTTAATGAATTAAACAGTGAATTAAACATTAAAATGGTGAACTAGAAGTTAAAATGGTAAATTAACAAAAACTGGATGCTACCATGTGGAAAAAAACTTACAAAATGATGAATTTAACGGAATTTAACAAGAACTTAACGGAAAATGCTACGGCAATTAGATAGTGCATAAACTGGATGCTACCATGTGGAATTTTCTTAAAAAAGTGCTACCATTGACATTTCATTAAAACTTGATGCTACCATGTGGAATTTCCCTAAAAATAAGCAGATGTAGTATTTAAAATGTGTTACTTTCTAAATAAGTTTCATATTCTTTTACTGTGAGTCCACTTTCTCTTTCCCAAAGAATCAGAATACACAACAACAAAATACAGAGTGTTTAGATGTCAATTTACTTATTTTTTCGACAATTTTTCCATCTAAATTATTTTTTTGTCCCTTAGACATATGTCTAAAATACTTACCATCACAAATCTTTTTCAACACTATATTTTAGACGTGTTATTGTGTCTAATTATGTTGTTTTTACCGACACCTATATGTGTGTAAATTGTGTTTTTGCGCCTTATAAAACAACTTTTTAAGCTTTTGTTTTTAACCGCCTAAAAAAGTCTAAAAGATTTTTAGACAATTTTATGTGTTGAAATAATAGTTTAGTTGATTTAGACACCTTTATTCGTATTAAAGGGTTTTAAATGCTTTTTAGTGTTGAATTAAAGAATTTAGTTAAATCTGAATATCAATATGATATCTCCTATTCTGATAAATTCTTTATCTTTCTTTCCCTTTATTTCCTTCCATACAAACATAACGTTAATAATTCTCTTTGATATTCTCGAATTATGGTCACATTTGGTTCTTTAAGATAAGCATGTGAGTCAAGCTTCACAAAGAAAGTTGCTAAATCTTTATGTTGTAATACACCTTATGTTCTTGACCAAGCACTAATAAGCATGATTAGGGCCAAATATGGTTGACCGGTGGTCCCTATAACATAATGAAATGGAAGGGAAACAAAGGGCCCTCCTTTGAAACCTAAATGGGAGACAAATGAAGTAATGTCCCCTATCTTAAGGGAGTGAGAGCCTTGAGATAATTGGGATTTGGCATACTTTAACAAAGTGTATTTTTAAGACTTTGCTTCCACATCTAAGAGAAACTTATGCTCCATTCATCATTACTAGGTCTTGGGAGAAAGTTCTAAACTACTTAATTCATGATTCATGTGAAGTACTATTTGTGAGATCTACTATGGAATTGATTAAGTCAAAAGAGTACTAGTGAGATGTACTATCAATTCATTAAGTCAAAAGAAATTTCTTTGCTTTGGAAGGACTTTAACTTTCTTAGATATAGAATCGCTAAGCCAGTAAATAGGAGGATCAGATGAGATTCAATTTCATGATCATATTTAAAAAGATTGATAATTAGTTCAACTGAGATAAGAGACAGAAAAGACTTACACCTTTGAACACTACATCATAATTTGCTTTTAATGGGATATATTTAGCGATATTTAATTTAAATGTCTTTATTTCTAACTTCTTATAGTGTATATAGAGGATTTAGTGACATTTATTTGACTTTTTAGCAGCATATTAAAAAGTCGCACTAAAGCTTTTAGCTACATAGATCTAGTGACATTTCTCACAAATGTTACTATAGACTATAGTGAGAATTACATATGTCACTAAAGACCAAATTAAGTATCGCTAAATCACTTTTATAGTGGAACTTAAAATAAAAACCAAAAATTATTACACTAGAAATATGAATCAGTGGCACTTTTTTGATGTCACTAAATCTAATATCGCAAGAAGCTAAATTTGTCACAGCGAAAAGGCTCTCTTCTTCCTTTAGGTACCTCATCTTTGGTTCTTGAGACTTGAGAGTCAAATCACAAGTAGCTTCCTTCATTACTCATGTAATCATGTTAAAGCAATGTTTCCATATTTTTATGGAACTATGGGTCTGTATAAGTGATGTAGGGATGGGAAATCAACTAGTTTAATTGTGCATAAGATTATCCTTTTAAATTTTGAAAATGTTAATAAATAAATCATGATATTATTGTCATTTAGATGTGAATAGAAAAAAGAGTGATTGAATTAATTTTTTTTAATTGGGAATATTTATTGATCGATAACACTGAAATTTGGAGGATCCAAAACCGTCGGAATAAAAAAGCTTATTAGAAGGATAAGTAGATATGTACGAATATACTTTATTTCTTTTTTTTTTTACTGGCACGTTTGGTAGGTGGTAATAGACGGTCGTAATGGGATGAAAAACAAGTGTAATTTTGGTTGAAAATTCTCTTGGTTACCTTGATGGCTATGCGTATCCAACTTCAATCATCTCATTGTCTTCACAAAATTCATTCCAATGCATTACCATTGGGAGAGATGGTATTATGTGGTAATGGAAATTTGTAAACAAAAAAAATTTTTTGTGATAAAAGTTTCATTACAATGGGAATGATATGAAACTTTTGATGAAATTCTCTACACTATAAATCATTCCCATTACCAACATTTAGTACCACTAACCAAACGGGCCATTAAGGACACTTTTACACTCCCCAATGCATTAGTTGAATCATTAGTATCTTTAATAATACACGTTGAAAAATTGTAGAAACTAAAAAGAAATAAAATTCACATTGCGATGATTCTAACAAGATCCAACATAACTATATTTGAACATATAAATTAACGATAATATGACAATTAAGTGACATTGATGAATAGTGCCAAATTGTCCTTGGATGCAACTAAAAAAACGGAGAAAGTATAATGTTTCTTCGGTATATTATTTTTGCTATATTTGAATTTTTAGTCTATCCGATCCATTGCGTTATATATATTTAACTTTGTACATTTAAAAATTTAAAAAAAAAAGTTAATATAACGAATTAAAGTATTAAGTATGAAAATAGACGATTTGAATAAGATCTCACTTAAACTATATTTTCTTTTACATATATATGTACATTCGGCTTCATTTTTTCGATAGATTTGGTGAAAGAAACACATCAGTGGAGCTTGCTCCAACTTTAGCTACCACATCCCAGCAGGTTCCAAACATCACCCTCCTGTCCTGGCAAGATAATATTAAGTGATAATAACCGTTAGTCATGTGATCATGTCTTTGAGAGACGTATCTCAAATTAAGTCCATTAAAGATAAATGTCTACTTACATTTTTAATGCCTACTTTTAATATTAAAAAAATATATAATAGGTCAGTAGCCCAATTAGAGATGTTCTCTCAAATAAAGAACATCTCACAAATAAATATCTCAAACTAAGTCCATTAACCCACCTATATATCAAATTAATTCCTCCATACGTCCAATAAAGTTATTTCCATATGTGATGTTCACAGTAATTAAGAAAAATATATAGAAATTTTTAAGATGAAGAATTTATTATTTTATTAAATGATAAATTTAATATAGAAAAAGTAGGGTACGGTCTATTAGCCTTAAAATATATTAAAATAAAGTTAGTCGGAAAAATATGAGGACCAATAATCAAAAATTTCAAATAAAGATATTGAGAAACATGAAAAAATCATACAAAAAATTAATAAATATAAGGAAAAATTACCCAGAATAATACGACCTTTCACTGATTTTCCAAGAATAATACGAACTTTCAATTAACCACCAATAATTGGTGGTTAATTGAAAGTTCGTATTATTGTTGGAAAATCAGTGAAAGATCGTATTATTTTGGGTAATTTTTCCTTAATACATAAATAGAAATATTCTACGGAAAAACAACAAAAATAAAAAATCTAAAATGACAAATAAAAATAGAAGAGTAGTTATAATGACTACAAGCATTATCCGGTCAAAGAATAAAATTACCCTCAACAATACAAAATTTTTTGCTAATTATTCAATAATAATATTAACTTTTGATAAACTATGACTAATATCAATTTGGGGGCGTATTTTTCTAGAAACATATCAACTTTTATTTAACTATTAATTTACAATAATCTACAATCAACAAAAGTTGGTATTATTCAAGGCAAACATTCCTAAGTTGATATTATTCATGGTCGTTAATAAAATGTTGGCCGGTATTATTGAAGGAAAATTAGTATTATTTTGTATCATTCACGATAAATTTTCTTAAATAAAACCTTGTTCCCCTTATCTCAGTTAACAGTTCGACATTTGAACTATTGATTTATTAGCGTAATTAAAAAAAAATTCACTAAATAAATATTCAAACATTATTATTATGGAGTATAAAAAATAATCTGAGGCATAAATTATAGATATACTTTTTTAAAAAAATAAAGAAGCATTTTCATTCTTTTCTTTATTTAATTATAGAATAAGCTAAAGAAAGGGGGCTAAATGAGAATCTTGCATCAAATTTTGCAATTATTTAAAAGTAGGTTTTTTAGGAAATTAAATCCTGCGATTAGTGAATGAATAATAGAAAAGGCCAGAAAAAAAGAATAGATAAAAAGTTTGAGTTTAATTATATATAAAGCCAACGGCGCCTTTTATAAAGGAAAGGGAGATGAAAACAATAAAGATACTAATATTCTTTATTATAAATATAATTCACTACATATAACAATATTTTAAAATTTACAAAAGTGAAATTAACAGAGGCAGCTTAATCATGTATATCCACTAAACCTAAGGTTTCCACTATCTTTTCCTATGATCGAAACCCAAAAGTTGGTGTTTAATTTTTAGTGACACATTAACAAAGGTTTATTTTTATGGTTTAATTTTTAGTTTTATTATTGTTTTCACTTATTTATTTTATTTATATGGATCGTATTTATTTTCCATATGGCAGTTATACTTCTCTTAATCTTTCTCAAGTTGAGGGACTCTTTTGGTTGCACTTTTTTTTATGGGTATGAGTAAGCCTGTCAAACACATCATGTTGGATCAGGTTCGAGTTCAGGTCATATATAAACAGGTCAAATTACCCTTGACCGAAATCCAAACCATTTAGTTAATTGGGTCGAATATTACAACTTTAGAAACAATTCATTTCAAATTCTAGATTTTAACTATAAAATTATAAAGAAAAAAATTTTAAATTGACAAGGCATAAGAAATCATTGTTAATTAAATTCTCGACTTTTTATACTTAAAAATTATAGTGGAATTGGATCAAATTCATAATTGAATTTCATTAATCTACTAAACATTAAATTTAAGTCAATTTTAAATTTATTGAATAAAATCATTGTTCTCCACTAATATAGCATAATCATTTTATCATTTCAAGCACAATAATCATTATTCATAACGGATACCCCTAAACTCAGTTTAAATACTTCTATAAGGTAGTGTAAACTCACAGAACTTATCAACTTTATGGTATACTTATGTGTGACTAGAGACCGTCATATTGGATTTTGCTAGGCAAATAATAACACCTTAGCTAAAGGATGGTGACGTGGTGTTAGCGCCTAATGTCAAAGCATGATTATACCTCTGTACTGCGACGATATATACATGATTCATGTCTTTGGTAGCTAAACCAACTGGGTTACCATCTAGTGGAGTTGAAACTAAGACTTAGGGCGGTAATGCGCATGTTGGCACGCAATGCGCAATTATAATTTTATTACCCCTGTACATCAATCATATATATCGATAAACCATACCCTCAGAAATTAAACCAACTAGAAAACAAATCCAACAAAGTCACGCTAATTAAACATATTTCAATTAGAAAGGAGAACGCACTACAACAAATTTAACTTTCGCGACATTGAATTTAATGACATTAATAAAATGTCACTGATTCACATTTTTAGTGTAATAATTATTGGGTTTTCTTAAGTTCCACTATAAAATGACTTAGCGACACTTTATTTGGTCTTTAGTTACATATTTAATTGTTCCTATAGTCTATAGTGACATTTGTGAGAAATGTCACTAGATCCTATATCGCAAAAAGCTTTAGTATGACTTTATGCTGCTATAAGTTATAATAAATGTCACTAAATTCTCTATATATATCATAAGAAATTTGAAAATATATCCCACCAAAAGCAAATTGTACTGTAGTGATAGGATTATGTATATTTTTAAGTTAATTAGGAATTTGATTAACATTAGCAATAAGAAGGGCCTACAAGGGAACACAGAGCAACAATTTATAACCCACCAATATCAGTACGGCAAATTGCGTATGTTAATTAGTTGTACTTCTAATAAGATTTTGTAAGCTGTCACATGCCTATTTAAAGTTGCCCACTAAAAGAATGGCTTGGATCTCATAAGATGGCTTCACATATGGAGTATTCTTTAACTTAATTTACACCCAGATCTTACTCATTTTACGGAGGAAAAGTATGCAAATCATATTCTTTATCTTAGTCAATTTGTCAAACATATTCTCTCTCGTCTATAATCTATAAAAACTACTAAAAAAGAAATAGTTTTAATGCCTATCAGACTATAAGCAATATCATTTCCTGCTCATTCTTCAAGCTAATGTGGTATAAAAAAGATTGACATTTATATTTCATTTCTTAATATAGTAAATATGCAACCACGTACACCTTTCTTATTTCCATAATCAAAGTGGATGTCTATACAACTCTTAATTAATTATTCATTTTTTATTGAACCAATGTAATAATTTTCTATAAAAAAAGATCTGCCAATTTTTGAAAACACAAAATAAATGTCTTATTTCTATAAGCCATTTATTAATTTAATACAATATTTTTTATTAGTTAATAAACTCATAATATTTACAGAAAACATCTTAAACTCTTTGAGACAACAATAAAAATAATATTTATTATTACAATAACATCAAACTTTTTACATAAATGATTTTCCGGCCTTTGAATAGTTTTAATATATAAATAAGCCAATGACACACTAAATGAACTCAACTACTAAATGATCTAAGATATTGAAAATATTACAAGTTCAATATCTGACAAAATAATTAGCTAATTTCTAATTTCTTTCACATAATATCTTTCCATTATCAAATACTAGTCTCATTGAATGTTTGGATTCAACATGCCATGCACTTATATCTTTTTATTAATCTATTTTCTTCTTTATAGAAGAAGATATAAATATTACAAAAATAACTATATACATATAATTACTTTTAAATTTAAAATGGGATATAAAGAAAAATCAGTAAAAATAGTAAAACAAATTTATCTAATTGGAAAATGATAGAAAAATACAAATGAGATTAAAATATAATATAAATATATAAATGAAAATTAAAGAAATAACGCAGCTCATCATCAATAATAATAATGAAAATATTAAAAGAAAAATTATAATGTTTAAAACATTACATAATAATCTTCATATATAAATAAATAAATAATTTTACAAATTTTTGTACAAGTAGGTAATTAAATCAAGAATAATTTTTCAATCTCCGTACAAAGCACGGGCATCTATCTAGTTTCTAATTAATTTGCCTCATATTTTATTTTAGTTGGTGTCAATAAATTGATTTGAATGTAAATTTTTAGCTAAATAACTTTTATCCTTGTCCTAAATCATAAGTGTAGAGTTATTGCTGATGTTTTAACATAGAATTTTGTACCCTAAGTTATTCATGAGACGTCTAGGTGATATTATGACATTAAGTTTTAGCTCATGCCCAATGTTTCAAGTCTACATATGAGGCTCTAGCTCCCGGCGTTTCACAAGTAGGGAACCTGACTGCGGATGTTGTGGTACCTTTGCTGCCATTGAAGGTGTTATAGGCTGATCAACTGACCTCATTAGCTAATGAAAATAAGTCGTTGTCTTGTTTTGTTCTTTTTGGTATGCAATGGATTGATAAACATCTGTGTTGTTTTATAATAGGAAATTGTATAGGATTAAAAACTCAAGATGTATTGGCTGGATATAGCTTTTGGACTTTTGAGATGATCGGGCTAATTGAGTGTAGGATTAGGAGTTAGGCCTCCTCAGAGCTCGGTTCCTTGGTAGCTTTTAGTTTTTTTGAGGTGTCATTACATATGATATACCCCTCCGAGTGTATGACGAAGGGCTTAATTTTGGCCTGTAGGAGCTTGGTTGGGATAGGACGCGTATGTCTTTTGACCTAGGATTTAAAGCTTCGGTTTTTTTTCTGCCATTTTATAAAATTTACTTTGCGCAAAAAAAAAAAAATTAACCTTTTTTTAGCCCAATTAGTGAAACTATCGATCGATTTTCATATCGATTTAGTTCTAGATGCAACTTTATTTTGAAGGCACCATATACCAAATGAAATCCTCAGAATTAATCGAATTCCATCTTAAGCTTAATTAAGGAAATATAGAAAAAAATGATTTATTAATTTGAATGTGTGTCTGTGTGGGAGTGCATATATGTTATTGTAACTAAGAAGAATAATGATCCTATCTCAAAAAAAAAAAAAAAAAAAGAAGAAAAATGATCCATGAGAATTAAGATCATGCTACATAATCATTATCCTCTTTCTCGAACAGATGACTAATTAATTTGATAAGTTTAATAGAGCCTTTGTATTTTCAATCTTCACGATACAACTATTCTTCTAAATCCAAAAGTGATCTAAGAAGGCTTCTTAAAACATTATACTCCCTCCTATTCAGCTTAAGTGTCCCATTTCCTTATTGGGTCAAGTCACCTTAAATGTCCCATTTCTATTTTTGGTATGTTAACTTTACCAATTTATCCCTACTAAACTTAACTTTTTTACACCTTTATACCTACTAACCCCACTTTACACCTATAAAGATTCAAAAACTCTACATTTTCTCTTACACATGTGGTCCCATTTGACTTTTCTTAAAATCCGTGAAAAGTCAAATGGGACACTTAAGCTGAATTGGAGGGAGTATTATTATAATTATTCTTAGGGATTGCCTGGAATGGGAGTACTACAGGGTAAATATTAGAGAAGTAAATATTTCAGAAGTTTATTAAAGCCTGGATTTTGAGCAAATACTACAGGAGTACTCTTATACACCCAATTAATGGGTAAATATTTACACTAACCCCCCCTGGAGTGAAATTTTCCCTTATCAAGGTTGACTTGCAAATAGTTTAAAATGGTGGAAGAAAAGATCAGGAGAAAGAAGTATGCCAAACCAAGTACTTATTATTCCCAAAATATAGTTCTCCCTTTGTAATATTTCCAAACATTATTTTCCTTGAATTATTTATCCCATACTATTTCTCATGAGATCCAGGCGACCCCTTAGTAGTAATTTTTATAAAAGATTGACCTTTAATTAACAATTTTAGATTTGACAAAAAAAAAATAATAATATCGATAACAAAAAGAAATCCTATGTATTTGTATTGTACACAAAATACAACCCTAAGAAGAGTAGAAAAAAAGGCAAGCATTGGCGTTATATTGAAGTAGAGTTTATGAGTTGGCAAGTAAGACTCACAATATTTTCTTAGACCATTATTAAATTTCACCTTTCTAAACCGGCCCGACACTGGACCCATTTTACTTTTCTCCCTGTTCCCCGGTTCCACTCACTAATCATTTTTATTTAAATCAAACTTTTTTTTAAAAAAAAACCAACTCATTTAATTTCTTCCCATATAAATAAACCTGCTCACTCCATCCCTCACTCAGAACTCAAAACACAAACACAGTAAAACTAAACATGTCGTTTCCCAACCAAACCCACCAAAACGACACAGCTTTATCCTCTCCATCACCTGAAATGTTCTCATTCCCTGGAACACCAACCGAAGATAATCAATCAAAACAAACCGCCATTAATGAATTATCTTCAACTTCCCCAGCTGATCAATTCTTCTTAAATGGGCGTCTCCTCCCACACGATTTCCCCGTGCAAACAACAAGCAGCACACGCTCATCCTTCTCGGGTCGAGATCAAATGACTTCTATTTCTCATACTCATTCTCCTTCTCCTAACACTGTAACCTTATCAAGAGGAACAAGTGGAGGTAGCAAAGAATATTCTCTGGTATCTTCTAGAAGCAATAGCACAAACAGTAGTAGAGGTAGTACATGTAGTAGTATTAGTGTAGAACAAAAGAAAACATCATCATCATCATCTCATAAAAGAATGAATAGTTTAAGAAATAACAGTACAAGTTCAATATCATCACCATTGAGAAAATATTATAAGTATGGAAGTTCATCATCAGGATCATCACAGAGATGGCAGTTTATTACAGCTGTTCCGCCTGTGTTGGGTCCCAGTCAATCACGGCGAGGGAGAAAAGAGAATCATGGTGTGGGGTCCACAACAAGTCCTAGAAATAGGATGATGATGATCAATAATAATAATAATACTAATAAAGATGGAGGAAGTAATAATGGTACTAGTTTTTTGTATAGAATGTTGAGATCAGTTGTCGCCACTTGTAAAGCTTGTCATGCTATGGAGGGTCAGGATAAAGAGTTTGAGTTGGATCCCGTGGGTGAGGTGTTGGGACATTAAGTTATCAAAACTGTTCTCTTTAATTTGCTACATTATCATATTACCTAATTTATATATTCATAAGAAAGTATATATGATCTGGGTTTGAAGATGAAAGAAAGGCGGCAATTCATTCTACTACAAAAAATGCCATTTACCGACATCTATTTACCTACAAACCATTTTTGTAGGAAGCTACCAACAGATTTCAACGAATTCCCAACAAAACACCTTTTGTTGAAAATTACCAACAAGTTTGAATTTGCAATTAGCCTGCATCTTATCACATAAACTTGATCCTTAATTTGCTATATTAGGATTTTTTTTATAAATATTGTTAGTTTTTTTAATCTTGATGTAGCAAATTGTGTAGGATTGATATTGAGATTCTTAAGGGAATGTGTTTGCTTTTTGATTTTTTTTTAAATTTTTTTTTTGGATTTGAGTACTTTTCTTGGAGATGGAGATTAATTGACTTGTAAAATATGATTAATTATGGGAAATTTGGTACTTGATATTAGAAAGAAGTTTGCTTTACGGAAGGGTTAACATGGTTTTGAGTGATTAAATGCATTGATAATGATGGAATTGCTAGCTCATATAGAGGATTCTAATTCTTTTGTTATTTTATGTCTAGTTATTATAACTTTTTATGGATTCAAAAAATTTGATATAATCCATATATAGATATATTTTCTTTGGTACATATCACTAAACTAATACTTCTTCCACTATAACAAATTAACTTTTCGTGACATTAGATTTAGTGACATTAAAAAAATGCCACTAATTTATATTTTTAGTGTAATAATTATTAGTATTTATTTTAAGTTCCACTATCATGTGAGTTAGTGATACATTACTTGGTCTTTAGTAGCATATGTAATTTTCACTATAGTTTATAGTGGCATTTATGAGAAATGTCATTAGATCCTATGTCGTAAAATGCTTCAAAGTCATTTTTTATTATGCTGCTAAAGGGTCTAACAAATGTCACTAAATCCTCCATATATATTGTTGTGAATGGGCTAAGAAAATGGTGAATAAACAAGAACAAACTAATGCAAAGAATAACCAACAAAAACAGAGTATGCAACAAAAGAACAACACACAACAATATAATGAGGTATCTAATGATACCTCCCCCTCAAAACAAGTATCTTGTCATTTATATAATCGACATTACAAAATAACTCACCTTACAATGCTCTAGATTAAGTCTCCAAAGATTAAAACCCTAGTAATCTCTATGTATTTGGTACTCACATAAACCCTAAATGACTCATAAGATCCTTATTTATAGTCCTAAGACTTATTAGGGACTCTTAAGACATGTGGCTTATAAAGCCCACAAAACATACACGATAACAGAAAACGCAATCTGCTGCCCGCATATTTCGCTTGGGTCGAGCATACCCAGCTCGCCTGGTCGAGCCACTGACCAGAGGCTATTGGAAGGCTGCTGTAAGCCTGAAACATGGCTCGATCGAGCCCCAATAGCTTGACTAGTCAAGCTCTTCTCAAGACCTGCTGCTGTTGACTTCACAACTCCCTCACATGTGCATACTTCTTGAACTCATCATCATCGATCGTCACGTGATCGAGTGACCCAAACCTTAGCATTCCATAACCCATGATATGCTCCACACCATTCTCGAATGTGCATGGCATCGTGTAGCGAGAATTTGGTCTTGATTCAACAATCTCCCCCTCAAGACCAATTCCCTTCCCATCATCAAATGTCACCTTCTTGGGTGACTTGCAAACATCCTTGTGGCTTAGGAAACCACCTTCTACTTGTAGCACATACAAGTTGCTCTTACTCCTTTTTCCTCTCATGAGCACCATGCTCCCCTTAATGACTTTCAAAATGCCTCCACTAGCCTTGAAAGACCATCATTTAGACTCCAACCTACCAAGTGATATGAGGTTCCTCTCAAGCTTAGTAACATACCTCACACCACCTAGCCTTCTCTTGACACCATCATGTGTCATAATAATCACCTCACTAATACTCCCTCTGTTCCAGTTTACTTGTCTCATTTCCTTTTTTGGCAATTCCTCATTACTTGTCCCATTTCCTTTATTGGCTATCCTTTTTTTGCCTAAATACCCCCACTTTTCCAATTCCCAATACTCTACTACCACATTTACAATTAATTTAATCAATTAAAATACCCAATTACCACCTTTTAAATGGACCCCACTACTACCTTAATATCCGTGTTTGGTCAAATGGGACAAGTAAACTGGACCGGAGGGAGTACCTTCCACCTTCACCCTTTCATCATTGGGTAAGGTGACAAGGCCTCCATCACAATGGCTAAGCTTAGAAAACTTATTGGCTATCCTTTTTTTACCTAAATACCCCCACTTTTCCAATTCCCAATACTCTACTACCACATTTACAATTAATTTAATCAATTAAAATACCCAATTACCTAAATACCCCCACTTTTCCTTTATTGGCTATCCTTTTTTTACCTAAATACCCCCACTTTTCCAATTCCCAATACTCTACTACCACATTTACAATTAATTTAATCAATTAAAATACCCAATTACCACCTTTTAAATGGACCCCACTACTACCTTAATATCCGTGTTTGATCAAATGGGACAAGTAAACTGGACCGGAGGGAGTACCTTCCACCTTCACCCTTTCATCATTGGGTAAAGTGACAAGGCCTCCATCACAATGGCTAAGCTTAGAAAACTTTTCCCTCTCACAACAAATATGGAATGAGTAACCGAAGTCAATCACCCATTCCTTACTACAAGTCACTCCCCCATCAACAAGAAGCGCACCCTCATAGTTATCATCATCTACAAAGCCTAGAGCGGCACTCCCACTACTCTCACCTTCTCTTCTACTAACCCTCAAGTATTTCACTCTCTTGAAGTCTTCCTTCATCTCCTTGCACATCATTTGAATGTGCCACTTCTTCTTACAATAGTAAGACTCCTTGTTACTAAAGTCATTTCTCCCTTGAGACTTCCCCCTAGCTTGATACCCACTCTCTTTAGATCTCCTTGTCGAGCCTTTCCAAAACAAAGCCTCACTAACACCCTTCTTTTTATCCACCTCATGCCTCTCCATGAACCGATCATTCTCTCTCAACGCCGCTAATACTTGATCAAGAGTGATTGATTTCCTACCAAGAAGCAAAGTTTGAACTATATTCTTATAGTTCTTAGGAAGTGAAGCCAAGAGTAGTAGTGTCGTCCCTTCATCGAAAAGCTTCTCATCGGCATTCAACAATTGGCACAAATATTGATTGAATGTGTTGATATGATCTTGCGTACTTGTATCATCCTCCTTCATGAGTTGATAATACTCCCATCTCAAGCACAACATGTTGGTCAAATACTTCGAAGCATACACCTTGTGAAGCTTTTCCAACAACACACCGGGGTCGGTCTCACTCAACTAGTTATATTTAATCTCAGGTGCAATGGCGTGCCTAATAGTGCTCACTGCCTTCTTCTTCATGGCCACCCATTTCCCTTCATCTATTATTGTGGGCTTACTCTTCTCAAGAGCCTCATAAATCCTTTGTTGCACCAATAAGTCCCCTACGGTGCTCCTCCACACCGAAAAGTTCATCCTTCCATCAAATAATGGGATGTTAAACTTTGCACCATCACCCATCTTGTTTTCACACCAAAGACACAAACTTTCACCCACAAATCTAACCTAAAACTATGATACCAATTGTTGCGAATGGGCTAAGCAAATAGTGAAGAAACAAAAACAAACTAATGCAAAGAATAACCAACAAAAACAGAGTATGCAACAAAGGAACAACACACAACAATATAATGAGGTATCTAATGATACCTCCCCCTCAAAACAAGTATCTTGTCATTTATATAATCAATTACAAAATGACTCGCCTTACAATGCTCTAGACAAGTCTCCAAAGCAAAGATTGAAGCTTTACTTCAATCTCCCACAAAATACCCCAATACAATAAGAACACTCTCTTGGTTTAAAACCCTAGTAATCTTTATGTATTTGGTACTCACATAAACCCTAAATGATTCCTAAGACACTTATTTGTAGTCCTAAGACTTATTAAGGACTCTTAAGACATGTGGCTTATAAAGCCCACAAAACACACACGAAAATTGAAAATGCAATCTGCTACCCGCATATTCCGCTCGGGTCGAGCAAATCTAGCTCGCTTGGTCGAGCCACTGACCAGAGCTTACTGGAAGGCTGCTGTAACATGGCTCGATCGAGCCCCAATAGCTCGACTGGTCGAGCTCTTCTCAAGACCTGTTGTTGTTGACTTCACACACTCCCTCACATGTGCACTTCTTCAACTCATCATCATCGATCGTCACATGATCGAGTGACCCGAACCTTAGCATTCCATAACCCATGATATGCTCCGCACCATTCTCGAATGTGCAAGACATTGCGTGAGCTACGAGATGCTCAAAGCCATCATCAACGTAACGGGAATTTGGTCTTGATTTAACATATACTATAAGAAATTTAAAATTGCGACATTTAAATTAAATGTTGTTAAATATATCCCACTAAAAGCGAATTATGTTGTAGTGTTTGTTCCAGTTAACTTGCAATGTTTGTTTTTTCACGCAGTCCAACGTACTAATTCAATTATTAATATCTCTAATTACATATAATAAAAAAATATAAAAAATTAATATTAATAATATTTGCAATGAGACAAATCAAACTAGATCTCACTTGACTATGTTCTAAAACCTATAGATTAAAAAAACTAATCACAAATTAAGAGAGATAAATGAACAGTCATAGTCATAGAGCATGCCAGAGATTAAAGCAACTCTACATATAACTTAGCAAATCAATTCGTTACAATATAATTTACCAAGCATCCAAAATAAAATAGTTTACTCTAAAAATAATTATTAAAAACATAACCAAAGATTAAGTTTAATTACTTATGTTTTTAAACAATTTCAAAAATAATCAGCATAAACTACTAAGAATCTAAAATTTAATCACTGTATGCTAAACTAGGCTAAACTAGGAACACTAGGAATAATCAAAAACGAAACAATAACTAACATATATTAAAAATTATCAGAACTTTAATTAAATATATAGGTAGAGCATACATAAACTTAAGCATAACATGATCAGAGCTACAAAACGAATTTATAATCAACATACACACTTATCAACCATAATCAGAGCATATATCAAAAATATATTATCAGAGCATCTCAAAAAACCTTTACAAAAATATTATATTAGATCTTCAAGAAAATTAAAAAAAAAAAAAAAAACTTTTAAATTATCAGCGCATGTCAAAAATGTTTACTGGAACATATCAAACATTCAAACACCACTATCCTTTCCTAGAGAGAATTAGAAACTATGGTATTTCTCAAGTACACCTCTTAAGTTTGTGCAATATTCTTTCCCTTTTTGACATCATTCAAAAAGAAGTAGGACAATCAAACCACAGTGCTAAGCCGCTAACTATATATGTATGGCTAAGGAAGATAAACAAGAAGCAGTGTATGAGAGCAAATACCACAAAACACAATCAAGATATGCAAAGATTAAACATCATAGACCATAGCAAAAGAAAAGATAGTAGCAACAATGTTCAAAGTTTAGCAAAAGAAATATTAAAGTACAACATTGGTACCCCAACTAGTACATGAAAACATAAGAAATATTGTTTGATAAACAGACAGACAAAAGGTTGGGCCAACAAATCATAAAACTTAGTAGGAAGAAGGATCAAGCAGCAGTCTCTTCTTCATCTACAAACTCGGTCTACACTTAAACTGTCATTCGTCATTTAGTAGCAAAATTATAGTATTGTATGATATGATTACAAAATACGTTTGACTAAAACAAATATCGTATTTAAAATAAATTAGTCCTACAACTTTTACATTGATCAAACATTACTTTAAAAAAAACAAATCTAAATAAATTTCATAATAAAACGTTTTATCGTTAAAAAATATAATAACAAAAATAATAATAATAATAATTATTATTATAATAATAATAATAATTATAATAATAATAATAATTATTATTATTATTATTATAATATAATTGGATTAACTTAATTCGAAATCCAAATTAACTTAATTAATTACTACTCCCTCCTATTCATTAGTATTGTCCACTTTGGGTTTGGATCGGATTTTAAGAAAAAATGATAGTGGGGTATTTTAAGTGATTATAATAATTGAAAAGGTGGTAGTGGGGTATTTTAAGTGATTATAATAATTGAAAAGGTGATAGTGGGGTATTTTAAGTGATTATAATAATTGAAAAGGTGGTAGGTGGGGTATTATTAAATAATATAAGTTGGGATAGTTGGGGGTATTTAGGTAAAAAGTTTTGCCAAAAATAGAAAGTGGACAAGTGAAGTGACTTTACCAAATAAGGAAAATGGACAAAACTAATGAATAGGAGGGAGTATTAATTAAGCAACTAAATAGGGGCTAGGCCAGACAACATTTGAGGTTGCATCCTGCATTTACAATTTACATACAAGTTTCGGGAAAATTTGAAACAAATAAGATTATTAAACAAAAAAAGTAATGGAATAAGATTGAAATCAAACTTTTCCAAAAAATAAGCGTCAAATGCCCAGGCCTCAGGTTTGGAGCTGTTCGCAGTTACTAAGTGCGAACAGAGGAAGAATTTTGAAAAAAATAAGCCAAGGCTGTTCGCACTTAGTAACTGCGAACAGCCCTGTTGACTGTTTTGACCTGTTCGCAGTTAGTAACTGCGAACAGCCCTGGCTTATTTTTTTGAAAATTCTTCCTCTGTTCGCACTTAGTAAATGCGAACAGCTCCAAACCTGTGCCCAAAGCTAACAGACGCTTAGTTTTTGGAATAGTTTGATTTGGGTCTTGTTTTGTTATTTTTTTGATTCATAATCTTATCTATTTCAAAATTTCCAAGTTTCGGTTCACTCTAAATAGGTTTTTGAAATGTAATTAGGTTCAATTCACTTAGGCATTTAATACTTCTAGTTTTAATTTGGCTTTTAAAATGAAAATTAAATTTTGTTTGATTCATTTTTGTTTTGTACACTATCACTTTGCAAGAATACGGCATAAACAAATAATGTATGTAGCTTATTCACTTATTAAGTAAGCGTCCATGGCTCATAAGCTATGTTTGGTATCAGTATGTATTTGCTGTTAGTAACAACGAACTTAGAAAGCAGTTTAAAAAATAGTCAAGTCTCTGTTCGCTGTTACTAACAGCAAACAAAAGCAGACCTGGTCAAAGCAGGTCAAACCTCTATTCTCTATTGCTACTAGCGAACAGAAATTTTGACCTGCTTTGACCAGATTTGCTTTTGTTCGCTATTAGTAACAGCGAACAAATTTATTGTCTTCTTTTTACCAAAGTTTATTTATTGTAACTTACAACGAATAAATACTTGACTTAATTTTAGCTGCTACCTTGGTTCGCTGATATTAATAGCAAGTATATAAAAAAATTAGGTTTGGAGACAATAACTCTTATTTTAGGATTATAGTTTGCCCAAAGCTTGAATTTTAACTATTTTGTTAAAATGACTTTTTTTTCAAATTTTCACAAGAATCAATACCCCTTCTCATTTTAGCCTATAACCCAATATAAAAAACAGACTTCATTTTACTAATCCGTAAAACCAATACAACCAACATTTCACGATTAAGCTCATTGGTAGATCGAAGATCATTTAGAACGAATAGGCCATCTGTATTTGGAATAGTAATACAGCACAACCCTAGCTGTACTAATACGAGAATTAAATGATAATGCTTTCACACGTCCACCGAAGATATAAAAGGATAAAAGAAAAAAAGAAAAAAAAAGAATTGGCTTAGTAAATTAAAATTAAGGAAACAAAAGAACAAAGAAGCAAAAGTTAACTTTATGTACATCAATCAAAAATAAACTGCATCAACAAAAGCGTAACAAATGCTTATGTGCATATATGGCTAAAAAAGCATCTTATGTAGGATTAAGATCACGAGAAGCTTGACCATGCCATCTGCATTTCGGAAATGAATATTTGTCAATAGTACTCCATCTTCGACTTGCACACATGCTAGCACAAGCTACATAGTAGAAAATGAATCTAAACTTACCTTGAAAGCAAAAACCTGGCAAGGGGGCTTATGTTGGGATTGGAAAGAAACTCTTTGCTCTGAAGCTTCTTTTTGTTATCAGAATCAGAAATCATATTCTGATTTTGATCCAGATCTTTGCTGGTTTTTGAGAATATGTGAACTGCTAACTCCTGCAGATCCCTTAACGAGGGATCCCTTGTACTGAAAAATTAGAATGCCTTAGAATGATGTACAATGAACAGTTCGGATACAAAACGGTCCAACAAACTGAATGAAAGCTCATCAGTTATACCTTCCAAGTCGATGGAGCAGCCTACTCACAAAGACTTCAGAGGAACCGGGCTTTGTCCGCTCCATGTCAATAAGGGTATTTATCACACCATGAGCATACCCTTCTGAGTCATCAGCTATTACCTATATCATTTTTATGAAAATGATTAACGACGGTTCTCACTAATAATGATTCAAATGCCAAAAAATAATGTTTTTGTTACTTGTTAAATGGATTCATACGCCTATTCTGTTAAAACAACAGCCAACCTTATTCTTCTGTCACATTCAGAGTAAACAGTTCTAACATTTAACTGTAGATCTATTTCAAAGAACAGCTACTCTTGTGACTTGCGACTTGTGAGAGACCCTCTCTCAAAGAGACGACCTCAAAACAAAAAGCCCACATTCTTATTTTTCTCTTTAGCCCATATATCTAATACGTCTCCCGGAGAGACTGTCTCTCACAACATTTTGTGTTCAAAGAAAAGGATAGATCTAAAAGCTAACATTCCAGTACACTTTCCAAGTGATTTATCGGTACCACAGTGGCCAGTAGTAAAGCCAATGACAAAGAAACTAACAGGTGAGTAGTAAAATGAAACTTGAACAAAGAAAAAAAATGATATGAACCAACCTCCTTCAGTGACGGGATGAGAAGGGAAGATAATGAAGCTGATGATATCACAGTTGAAACTTTTGTATTTTCCTCATCATCACTTTGTGAACGTGACCTCAAAAAAGCTTTCTGAGCATCCAAGTAGTCATCACCCCTAAAAGAGAAGTGATCGCTGTAAGCATCCAAACACTCCAGCAACAATTAAAAGCAACAATTGCCAGTCATACCGGGCAGATTCAGAATTATTGGACATTTGATCTGTTCTTCTGTTTTCTTGCACATCTTTATTCACTTTGTTCACTATTGGCCTTTCCCGACTCAAACCTTTCTTCAAACCCTTTTGCATGGCCGCCTTTGCCTAAGCAACAAGATATGGCTACCTGTCAAATCTTCAAAACTGAAAATAATGCATGAGCCTTAATGAATAAATGATGCCAACCTCAGCCAAGTTAATAGCACTGTCTTCAAAAGAGGAGCTAGAACTTCTTTCTGGCATCCCAAGTTTAGACTTAGGCGTTAGAGGAGATTCCGGGTCATCACGTTGCCCCCGAAGAACAATAGTTCCACTAGTAGAGGTGTCCTCAGCAAAGGTATATGTGCTACCAGACTGCATCATGACAACAAAAAAAATTAGATTTTCTCTCAAATTAAGTAGAGACCAAAACTGAGAACTTTACAATCATCAATTAGAACAATTGTCATTACTAGAGTGCTTTGATCACTGCGAAAAGGAGATGACTGACGCCCTCTTGGAGATCTTACAACAACGGTCCCTGATCCCATGGAAGTTCCATCATCCTGTAAAATAGTACATAGCCATAGTACAACTTTTGCTTAGTGATCCAGGAAAACAGGGGAATGAAAAAAGAAAGGGAGGAGCAAAGGTGTCAATTTAGTAATGCAAGAAAAATAAGTAAGCAAAAAGGAGGGAGATGGGGGAGAATTGTCAAAACATCGAATCCAAAATGTAAAATCATTTTGAACAGTCCCATAGCAGGCAACTTTTAATTTTTGCTTTCATAAACCTTAACATCAAAAAAAAATCAAAAAGGTAGTGTAAACTTGCAAAATCAAACTAATATTTTAAATCTATTTCAGAGTGAATCAGAGTTTCATCACACCAATTAAACGCAGTCTAGATGACCAAAAATACAACATAAAAGATACCATAGAAAGCAGACTTAATGATGTTTGGTCAACAATATGGAGATCTAGAAAGGTACCAAGCTATGACAAAAACAGTTGCATTAAGTCTGCCTGTGAACCCAGACTAGTAATGTTAAGAGCATAAAACAGTTACCAAGCTATGACAAAAACAGTTACACTAAGGGTGTGTTTGGATAGAAGGAAATGGAGGGAAAGAAAAGGAAGAGAATCCCTTGTTTGGATAGCAAAATGAGAGGGAAGGGATTTTGAGGGGAAGGAATTGGAAGGAAAATGTGGATAAATTTTGTAAGAGTTGTAATCCCTCCAAAAGTGGAAAGATTTGGAAGGAAAACACAATCTCCCTTCCTTTCTCTTCCATTCCCTCCTAGACAAACAAGAACTAATTTCCTTCCAATTCTCTTCCCTTCCTTTCCCTCCCTTCCCCTTCCCTCCCTTTCTTTTCGTTTCAAACTTGCTATCCAAACATTGTGTAAGTCTGCCTGTGAACCCAGACTAGTAATGTAAAGAGCAAAAAACACACTTTGTTTGGAAAGAAAAAATTGGAAGGACATGAAAGGGAGGTATTTAAAGGGAATAGGGATACAATTTCCTTTGTTTGGATTACAAATTTGGATGGGAAGGATTTGAAGGAAATAGTTCCCTTAATTTTGCTGATGACCAAATCTCTCCAAAAGTAAAAAGATTTGGAAGAAAACCAAGTTGTTTAATCCTCTCCCTTCATGTCCTTCTTGAACAAACAAGAACATCTTTTTTATTTTTCCCTCCTCTTCCTTTCCCTTCCCTCCCTTCCCTTCCCCTTCTCTTATTTTCCTGTTCCTCCTGGATTCTTATCCAAGCAGTGTCAGGAATTGGAGGAGATTTGAATAACTGCATTCAAACATCCATACCCAATACAGCACAGTAACATTGTATAGGTAGTACAAACATAAACCTTCCCGGAAAATGCAAAAAAAAATTAAAAAAATCAATTTTCTTAACAAATTAATAGGTCTATAGATAGTAAACAAAGCCATAGCCCAAAAGACAACACAACATAGGATAATAGAGAGGTGGATAGAGAGAAAAATCATACATAATCATGAACCCTATTCTGTTTATCCTCATCTCTGGAGAATCTCCCAAGAGAAACTTCTGATGATTCATAAAGTCCATTTCCTGATGCAGATAACCATTGATTGTCACCATCAGAAGTTTTTCTTGGACTACCTTCATTGTTCGAATTTTCTTCACGTTTAGCTCTCACAGGAGGTGGTCTTACAACACTTCGAACAGTTCCTGTGCTCTGTGATCCTCCAATACTGAAGTCCCATCCTGCATTCCTGAAAGTTTTTCCCTGAATACTGAGGCAATCTATGTCAGTCAAGAAAAATACTGAGAAAAAGTCAAAAGTTCATGAAAAAATTTCAGCCCACCTAGCTCGGACAGTTTCTTCTTTTCTTGGCTCTTTAGTTGCCTTAACAGTGCCAGATCCTTCAGCAAAAGCTTTGAGACCATTTCTAACAATATCAGCATCATCCTTAACTGGATACTTGGGACGTTCCCTAAACCAACAAAAAGAATTAATATTAATATAAATCCAAAGCTACACAAATACAGTATAACAATTATCAAAACAATAAGATTATATTAGCACAAAATTCACGGGGAAGAAAAATAATACTAGTGTTTAGAATCATCAAAATAATAAATAAACTCAGATTTACAAATAAATTAATCACCTTATTCTTTCAAGTAGCCTGGGACTTTTCCTGGCATTTCTAATAAACCTGTGTTTTAATAGGTCCTTGGCACTAGGCCTCTGAAAAGAAAAGCAGTAGAACAGTCAGCAGTTGCTATCTAGTCCAAGTTATAATATGTATCATAAACCATTGCCTGGTATTCCAGTTGAAAGCATATCCAAAATTTAGTGATTAAAAGGGAACTTGCCTCCGCGGGAACTTTCCGCAAACAGAAAGAAACAAATTCTTTCATGGGACGAGAAAAATGTTCATCCAGCTGCATGTTAGAAACAAAAAGGCAAGCTTAATAAACCATATATCGTACTCTCTGAAATTGATGCAAACAAATAATCAAATAAATAGATGCTCCCTAGACGCAAATATTCTACTCCCTTATCCAATCACCCCAACAAAATGTACACCCAAGTGAAACCCTAAAACTTAAAGATAAGAGACTTTTAAAACATCAATATGAGTCTGAATCTATCCTTATCATACGCAATTAAAAGCAGACGCATATTTCAATTTTCAACTTTTTATCTTATATGCTTTATTCCCAAATGTTTTAAAAATAGAAGGGCAAGATATTGGAAAGGAGTAATTATAGGTCAAAAACTAAATTGCGTTTAATATATTCAAAAAGTGAACAAGAACTAGGTGACCTGAGGTGGATTCTCCCGAGGTATTATAAAAAGAACTCTCATGGGGTGGAGGTCAGCAAGAGGAGGCTCTCCTTTTGCCATTTCAATTGCAGTAATGCCCAGGGACCATATATCTGCCTGCAATTAAATATAACCAAAAATGTGTAAGCCAGATGGCAAATCATTGATGAGAAGCAAATCTAAGGAATTGATGAAGAACAAGAGGCACCGTGTATATACATCATGATCAAAGGTATAATTAGCAGAGAAGTCAATATATCAAGTAAAATTAACCTTGTAAAGTTACCTTCTCATTGTAGCCTTCTGAATTCTGAATCACCTCTGGAGCCATCCAGAATGGTGTTCCAACAAAAGTCTGCCAATAACAAAAACATTTGAATAAGGTTGTATCCATAAATACATGAAAAAAATAAAAATCAATTTGCATCCACAACATAGTGAAAAAATACGGCTTCCGTCACGGTCGATAACAGTAATAGTAAAATCAAAAACCTTTACAATACGATCAAGAAAAGAGTCCTGCGGCTTGTTTTTGCACTATATACACAAGTAATCTACAAAACGTAGACCCTAGAATACACATGCTGGTTTGAACCACACGCTACGAAGAGAAAACTGAAGGGTGGATTCAAGCATGATGAATTGAGTAATTGAAAGCATTCAACTATTTTGAATTCTTATAGCATGAATTCAAAAGGAACCATTGAGTCCTTAAAAGTCATTCAACATCCACATCCTACAAAAGCTACTTGTAAATAACTTACAGGACACAATATATAGATTCAGCAAATGAATATAAATAAATTATCTAGTTCCAAATACAGTGGAACGGAGTTTTATCATGTTTTCATCAATGAAACATACCAGCAATTGTACCAAAGAGATACACACCACAAAGATGAGAGGTCTGTTGGAAGACAAATGAAACCAACAATGCAAGAGAAAAGCTACAAGTTAGGAGTTGGTTATGGTATGCAGAATACTGACTTATACCTTAAGAGTTACTATAATATTTGATGATCCATAAATAATAATCCCAGAACTTGCCAATATTGGCATATCTTTATCAGTATAATAACAAAATTAAAAATGAAAGTTGGACAATTATGAGCTCTCTGGAAAGACAGCTTCCAACCAATACATTTATCAAGATAATTAAAAGTTTTCAGCCAAGGTGATCATAATTGCTTGAAGTGTGATGGCTAATTGACCATCTTACTAGGTGCATTACTAGTTGATTAGATTCCAGAAACCCTTTCGACCAGCAGTTCAAACACACTTATGTTTTTTTAACTGCTGATAAAAAAAACGTCAAAAAAACACCCAAAAAAATAGGTGGGAAGCCATTGTTGATCATAAATGAGCAATTTCATAAAATGACATCAACTAAAAGGATGGTAGTGGCAAAAAGAAAGATGGACCATATGATTTGTATATCCTCTATAAATACCTGCACTATAAATAAAGTTTAATTTGTGCATAACATAAAACATAAAAATTGAAAATATGCAGCACAAACATTGCTTTAGTATTATTTACATAAAGGATGAAGCATGTAACTTGTATATCCTCTAGAAATTGCTTATATAGTCTTGTCTTGTAGATCTTAATATTTGATCAGCTTGAGTCTTTTTCAAAAGAACGATTCCTTAATAAGATTTTAAAGACAAAATTAGTTTTGTATATTCTGGAGAATATGGCTTAGCAATGTAAGATATATGGCTTTCAGATAAAGTACTTATGTGGTATTTTTCAAAGTGCCTTTATACAAAGTCAAGTGATATTCCAAAAACTTCTCCGGCATATTTATGTTACCAGATAATGATACAACAATGACAATGTCAGAGCCTTAATCCCAAAAGATAAGCGGTCGCTATATAAATTATAAACCAAAACATATGTTCTAATGGTTGCACACATGGATTCTCTTTCTCATTTCAATTCGAAATTCTACCATTCCGTCCTCTAAATCTAAACTTTTCATATCATTTTCAACTACACAAACCCAACTACTCCCTTCATCCCATGATCACATTTACACTTGTGTTTTTTATGAACTCCGGTACATATCTTTGAGCTTATTTATCTACAATCAAAAAAACTAAAATACTATGAATTTTATCGTTTGAAAGTTAAAACAAGCAACAAGAAAGGTAATCTGAGCTAAAGCCATTTTAGGTGAGAGTAGAGCCGAAAAAAAAGCAGCTAGAATCACATGAATGAGAATACAAAATTAGTGAATAGCAAACCATGCTCCATTATGTATACTACCTTTCTCCGTGATATTGTCTTTGTCAACTGAGCAGATACACCAAAGTCTGCAACCTAGAGAAAGACAAAAAAATACGTAAGAAATGAAACAATTTAAAGACACCAAAACTCTCGAGTACACACAACAAAGCCATTGAATAATAATATATCCAAGTGAGAGTTTAATACCTTGACATCACCATTCTCAGTCAATAAAATATTTGCCGCTGCCAAAATACAATGGAATGGTTACAATATATAGCAAGGAAAATATATATAATGCCTAGACCCCAACTAGTAATAGTAAATTCCAGTTTCTATAGATTGCGCATAGAATTAAATTTGTACAGGAAAGGTTTAAATAAAAAGATATAGAAAATGCAATCACAAGCCTTGATCAAAGATCGGTTTGTGCAGCACTAACCTTTTATATCTCGGTGGATTTTTCCTTCGGCATGAAGATAATCAACAGCATGTAGTAAGTCACGTAAGATGCAGGCTATTGATATTTCATCAAGAGGTGGACCTGACTGCAGCTGCAGAGACGTGAAGAAATTAGCAACCAAATTAAAAAATGCATCCAGTAGGAAGATGAAGTCTTAAACCAAACAACAAAAAAGAGAATCCAAAGTACTCAAACAGCAATAATAACTTCTGGTTGTATTTGCAAAAGAGGAATAAATAATCATTTTCATTTGATCCAACAAAGAGCAATAATATGAAGGCAAGTGCATGGTGAATCACAAACTCATCAATCCAATAACAACCAATTACTAGACTGTATAAGTTTGCTGTCCACTATCAACCTTAACTAGTTCCAATGTTCCAAATCAGATTTGAGCAAAAAAATGATTCCGAAAACAAATAAAACAATGTAAATTGTGCTCAGATGAAGACAGTATCCTTAAGTGTGCTTAACATATGCCTGAAATTCAGCAACATATGGCATAGAGGACGATAATTTCACCGATGCCATGTGGCTTTAATTTCAAAAAATAACGGAAACCAGTTAAACACAATTATTAATCTTTTTAAAGCATTTATGGGTTGCAAGGGGCAAATTATCAACCCTAGTATTCCTATGATTAAAAAAATGGCAGGATGTAAATTCTAGAGTGAGGCATTACTACAAAAAAGCAGCAATCCTTGTAGCGTATACTCATCCATCCCATTATTACAAGAAATTTACATTAAAAGCTATTTCAATGATGAGTTATATTGTACAAATGGATAGTACCGTAGTAAGCATGCTAGAAAAAGTAATGATCTTGCTTAGATTTTACTTTTTCCAAATACCCATGCTAGTTGGGTGGACAGTACATGACTTTGTTCAAAAACAATCTTAGAACACTTTCTTTATGAGGATATATGCACTTCTTTGCTAGAGCATGCACCTTCTTCTTCATCTTAAGCCTAGGATGACCTAAAGTGAAAGCACTTTAACGTTGTTTAGCATTCAAACACACATGATTCATTTACTGACACAATAACATTCAATCATAGACCCAAGAATGGATTAATTTTCAAATGGATCATGTCTGTAACTCATTGTTTGAGCTGAAAATATTGATCTAATTAAATACTCGAACAAAGATTAGCACCATCTAAATACCACACAATCAACAATGTACAGACAGCAAGAACAAGTCACAAGCGGATTAGACTTCATAAACAATGTATTTTTCTCTTTAGCGGAAACACTCGCTTGGATGCACGCACGCATACACAGACATAAGCTAGGGCAGTCTGTTCAACAACACTCCATACAACATTTCATTACCCCAGTGTCATAAAGTGACTCCAACCTAGGTGGTAATTGGGGGGCAAACATACGCAACCTGACCCTTATTACTAATAAGTGATAACAAAGAGGTTTTTTCCAATTGACTCTTGGTAGGGGCAGTTTGTTCGAAGTCAGAAAATTTTGCTCTCCAACATAGAATATATATGTCCAAGATCTTCAATATTTTTCTGCTATTACTAGTGTTTGCACTCGTGCAATCATTCTATTAGTGTACATCCACTATTACCAGTCATTTCAAGAAAAGATTTTTTTAATATATATATATATATGTGTGTGCGTGTGTGTGTGTGTGTGTGTGTGTGTGTGTGTGTGTATATATATGAGGAAGTAGATCTGCTTCACAGAAATATTCACAAATTTGGAGTAATTCTTCATTAGCTCATTAGTAAGGCTGACGATGAATGCCCATAGATCAAGCAATTCAATACAATTGACAATATTGGCTTTAACACTGCATAGAACTTAACCATTCAACCAATATATACATAACTATGCACTTCATAGAATGTTCAACATAGACAGTGCAAGGCCGCAAGCCAACAATAACATTGAAACAGAAAAGTGAGCAATATGACGCAAGATATGGAGATCTGTAACGTACTAGATCAGCGACAGAGCCACCAGCCATATATTCCATAATAATCCATAATTTTGTTTCGTGGAGATAAGAGCCATAATACTCAGTGATATATTGTGAGCGACATTGTGATAGAACTGAGATTTCCTGTTAAGAAAAAAATTCTAATAAGATAACTGAAATCAATTCTTTCAAACATTGTATAGTTATCACAGTTTAAGGCTTTAAGCATCTGCCAGGATATACCTTTTGAATGTCCTCAATATCATCCTCACTGAAAATCATCAAATAAACAAGGAAAAGAGACTGAATCAATTATATGAATCATATAACTTTAAGTAACAAGTTTGAAAAGTAGCATTAAGCATTGACTCATTGTACATGGCAAGCAAGAAACAACAGCAACATGGCATAGCAATTGTGCAGCAATAGAGCAACACATATTGTCCTCGTCAGCCTTTTTCACCATTGCGATTTGATTAGTATATAAAAAAGCAAAGATGATACTGTCAAGAGAAAAGGAAAAAGTTCAAAGAGCTATATGTTGTGCAAATTAGCATCAAAAGCAAGAATTCAAAAGTTAATCCAACATAGGGACCCAATCTTCATAAATAGAGTTTGCATTCCTCTATGAGACTATGACCAGGCAAAAAGCAACTTTCTTAAATTTAACTAAGGTGAAGCTTTCCAAAAGACAGGCCTAAACAAGCCTAAGAATTTTTGAAAAACGTACCATCAACGAACCAACATTCTTTTCCATTGAAAAATACCCAATTCCAAAAATTTCGCAAAAAATGTCAATATAGTTTAAGAGTTTGACATTTAATTTATAAAGCATAAAAAAAAGTAATGTTATCAGATAGAACAAATGAGTGGTAACATTTATCATGTACTAACAATGAGATATAATACGAGATGATAATTATATCCCAAGTACAGAAACATAATCAAGTGCCACAGCAAGACAAAAGATTGGTAAATAAACAATGACGAGAGAAGCAAAGAGTGCACTTTCAAGCATCTCCTATGACAGAACCCTCCATTTTATCATCATTAAAAAGTAGCAACCAGACAAGCGGCATCATTGAAAAGTAGCAACCAGACAACCATTATCTTTGTATCTCCTTATATGGAAAGCACAAACACGCAATTATGTAACTACAGTGTATTCAATCAACAAATAATGTTATGCACTATACATATACCTCATGAATATTTTTGATAGCCTCATGAAATATGGTGTCCAAATAATAATTGTTTGTTGTCATTAAATTTATGATCTATAAATAAAGTATTTCATACTTAATCGTAAACTAATCACTATAGTTTGCATTGTATCGCATCAGTCGCGTTTTGAAGGTTTTTAGAAAAAGCGAACCGAAAATTCACCACATAGTAAAGGTGTAAAAAATCGGTGTTTTAGGTCGTAACAAGGAATAACTTATGCTTTTGACAAATATTTAGACGTTACGGTAACAACATCATTCCAATTACCGTGACCACATTTGCACTACAAGCAAGATTGTCTTTCTCCTCTTTGCTTTTATTAACGAATATGTATTTTGATCGATGCTACATAAAACAAATTTCAATCCGATATGAGAAACGGAAACAAAAATAAAATACAATAATGTTGTTGAGTTTCAAAAACGTAGAAAACGATCTCATGTTACAATATAAGAGTTAAACAAATATTCTTCAATCCCTTGTCAAATTTTTATTTAAAAAGGGCCTTAAACAAAGGGAAGAAGGATGAAGAAAAGAACAAAAAGTTTCAAATTTTACATACTAACTGGATATGGCAATCTCGGTAAGTTTTCTTTACTCGTTGTGTCTTCTACTTATTATTTATCCTCCCCTTCTCTTCTTCTCTTCATTTTTATTAATCAAGTTTGGATGGTTAAAAGGTCTCCAATAACAGCAAGACTAAAATGCTACCACCATTTTTCGGATTCACGTTCCAAATGCGTTCAATAAGAACTATTCGAACAAAACGATAGAGCGTTTCGCATTTTGCACTTCGATGATACTAATGCTTGGGGAAGACATTCATTCAATTATTATGCCAAAAATGAGATAGTTAACCTTACCTCTCTTACGTGACCTTCACTATATAATGTTATTAGCTCAGATCTAAATTCTATGGGTCCTACTCCTAACATTCAAATATTTTGGAATTTGGAGTTAACATTTAAATAGAAACAATAAAATTTGAAAGTTGAGTAAATTTGGAGAACCGAGACTCTAGTTGATTGACCTCAGCAAGTAGACCTTTTGTAGCCAACGTTTCATTTTATCCCAAAAATACCTAAAACAATTTGCAATTTGCATACAACTTAAACAAGGATGCAAATATCAAGTTCTTAAGGGCAAGCTATAACTCATTAACCTTACAAATATTAGTTGTTTTTATAAGAAGGGTCGAAATACAATTACTATTACTACAACAAATAATATTTCTTATATTCATGTCAAAAAAATCACGCAGTGATTTGATGAGTACTTATAGGGATTGGTTAGATGTTGAAAGTTTAAGAGGCTACATAACACACGTTTATGACAGTGAATTTAAACCAAAAGCTCCATATTCCATCTTTAGGATAGAAGCCTTCGCATTGTAGACTAATTGACTTCGCTATAAAAAATCTTAATTGCCAAACAAGCCGGAGTAAACATACTACTATCAAGCAATTCCCTTTCATTAAGCCTCCAACACTAAGCAAGAAAATTGTTATTCAGCTAGTCTCTTGAGAGACAGTCTCTTTGGGAGACGTATCTCAAGTCCATTCCATTAAAAGATTAATGTCTAGTTACCGTATTCATAAAACCTACTTACATATTCTTAATGTTTACTTACAGTATTCTTAATGCCTACTTTCAATATCTTAAATGTCTACTTACATCATTCTTAATGTCTACTTACAATATTTTAAAATATATATAATGGGCCGACCCAACTAGAGATGGTCTCTCAAAGAGACCGTCTCTTACAAGAATTTGTTATCGTTATTTGGAGTTGAACCAATCCTATTCTCTAAAAATTCCATTCACTCATTCGCAATCTCCTTTTGTAAAACTCTACAACATCACATTACCTTGAGGCCATAAAAAAGGCTTCATCCTACGAAAAGTAAGGGAGCTCGCAGAGAATAAGATAAGAATAGAGAGAAACGCTTTAGGTGCATTGGGCATGTGCAACGACAAGAGTCAGCGACATGTAATGAAGAAAGAAAAATAAAATTTGAAAATTTTGAAACGAGAGCAAGAAACCGTAGATGCCCTAGAGGCCAAGTGTGGAAATTGATATGAAAAATCTAGAATTACACATTCAGATGGTAAAAAATCGAATTTAATGGAAGCAGAGAAATCATGTAGACGACCACTGAAACTAATTTACAGATGCATAATTAAATTAATGTTGATGTCATCTCTTATATGATTATCAAGTATATGATGGCTTTCCAACTTAATATACATATACTTCTGTAATCATAAAAGACCACCACTATCAATCCTGGTATGATTGATTCAAGACCAACAACAAATAAAATTAGACAAATAAGACCGAAAAACCCATACCAAATTTAGAATAAGTGTATTTTGACCTAAAATTTCATCCTTATAATTCAAAAGTATAGAAGAGATGATAAAAAAAAAAAGTTCTATGATGAATTTCCTTTTTGAGTCCAAATGACTTCCTTCATACATTAAAAAAAATTGCAAGCAATCACAAAATATTGGATAAATTATTACAAAATTATCAAAAATGAAATATATCATTATACTAGGTTTTCACAAGACAAAGAGGCAACTATTGCACCAACAAAGCCAACATTAATTTACGATATTTGAAAATAACCAAAGCAACACAATTTACCTATCACAATGCAGCACACTATCTCATGCTATATAATGAAAGCGAACATCTATACAACAATGATATATAACTTTCTATTAAAACAAGTGGGGTTAATAAAGACTCACGATTCCTCCAGATCAATAACTTTTATGGCAACTACTTTGTTAAGCTCCTTGTCAAAGCTGCAAAATAATGAAGCAGGAGATGACACATAGTTATTAAAAATGAACAGATGAGTATACAACCTTAAAACATTACTAAGTTGCATCATACAAACACTTAAACTATGCCTATCATAAATTTGCCAGCATAAATGATAACCAGAAATGTCACCAACTGCCTTTCACAGCGCAGACAAAATTCGAAATTGTGAGTCAAAGACTCAAAGTTCATCCATTTTTATAAATTAACATCTCAAATATGGGAAACAAATTAAAAAACCTCAACATTAAACTCTAATTTCTTTGAATTCGGGATTTACGCCATAGTGCAAAACAAGGTTGCATTGCATAGCATCGGCTGAGGGGTAAAGATTTTGAAATACTGAACCAGTATTTACCGTGTTATAAAGGAGAGAAAAAAATGTGTTCCGCATCACCGTGTTATTACCGCGATCACAACATTACCACATTTTTGCACATGATATACGTTGTGACAGACTTTACCAAGCAGTTTTGACTCATAATGCCAGAGTCCTTTTCATTACTCAACATCAGAAACGATACAATGAGAAGTAGAAACTAAAACTTTTAGAAAAATGGCACTGAAAAGTTCATAAACAATTCTAAATTAACCAGTTTGCAACTAGAATTAGAGGCTTTTTGGCAGAGCATATAATGTATAACCGATTAAAAAATAAGAGTTCCATACCCTTTATACACATCACCAAATGAACCTCGTCCAATCAGCTCCAAATCGCTAAATCTTGACCCAGCAGCTTCAATAAACGCTGCCACATCCGCCATTTTCCAAAAAAGAAAACTCTAAATCTCTGGAAATACACCAGCTATCACCTTAAATCCTTTTATCAAACATCCTCACAATCATCACATTCATCGCCACAAACATCCATCTAACCCTATCGCGATCCACAACACTCCTAAATCCACAAAAATCACAAAATGTACTCTTCTCCAACACTCAAATCTGCAAATTATAAAGCCAGAAAAAACTCAAACAAAGAACAATGCGTAAAGACTGGAGATCCTTTTAAATCAAATTAAAAATGCGACATATCAACAAACAAACAAGAAATAAGAGAATATTAAAAACAAGTAACTTATACTTTAGAATGAAATTGAAAAGGAAAGCTGAACAAAAAGCTGTGTAATTCAAAGAAGTGTCTAGGGTTTCGGACTTTTCAAAGGCGAATATAAGGAAATCATAATAAAGCTTTGTACCTGAATGAATGACAAACAGAAGAATTGCGAGAGAAGAGAGTTGATCAATGGCGATCGATGGAGAAGAAATGAAGTAGATTAATGAAGAAGTGTGGAGGAAGATGGAAAAGAAGCCATGGAAATGAATGATATTTCTCTCTCCTGGGAGAATGAAGCTGGCAAATGTAATACAGGATGAAACTGAACGTCGTCTCTATTTTTAATTTTATTTTTATTTTCTTCAACTTTCTTTAGAGTGGAAGTAAGTTTTTCCCCGGTTTAAGAAGCTGTAGAAGGTAAATGACATAGACGGTTAATAGTTAATACTTCCTCCAAGCCAATTAAGTTGTCCCATTTTCTTTTATAGGCAATTTAGTCAAGTTGTCTCATTTTTATTTTTGGCAATGACTTTTTATCTAAATACCCCCACTTTTACTACTCTCAATATCCAATTGCTACCTTTACAATTAATTTAATCAATTAAAATATTTAATTACCCCCACTTAAACTACTCCCAATACTCAACTACCACCTTTACAATTAATTTAGTCAATTAAAATATCCACTATTTCACTCCTAAAAATCGTGCCCAACCCAAATGAGACAACTTGGTTGAGTCGGAGAGAGTAAATGGCAAAAAGCTACTCCATAAAATTATCATCATCAATTCATCATCATTATCATCATCATCATCATCACCATCATCATCATCATCAACAACCTAATATCTTACTCAAAAACACGGTTTGGGTGAGGAAAGGTAACGGACAATTCATACCCGTACTCTCTTGAGAGGAATATTAGAGGAAAGCGGTCAATTTGACCCCAGAAGGTGAGAGCCTGAAATTCGTGCAATGAATAAATTTATGAAAATGAAATTGTAAAAGTATAACGTTAAGAATAGTGCAAGTATATAGTATTGTGATTCACTTCATGGAATACATGATTTTTTAAGATAAAAATTAGATATTAATTTTCATTTAAATAATTTATCAAAAATAATACATTTTCATTCAATTAAATATACATCAAATACTCAGTTTGATATATAGGACTGATATAATTGATTATATAAATATCTGTCTATGTATTCTATATAATCATACAATTTAATAAAAAGAATGTTCAATTTCACGTGTCATTTCCATATTGATTTGCCATATAAAGAAATTTTTACTAAAATTAATATCAATTTATTCCTTAATATCACAAGATATGTTCTTATAAATTTGCTTGAAATATTATATTTTTGAATTTAAAAGCTAGATAAATTTCAAATTAGAGTTTCTTAAAATATATTTGTTTTTTATTTATAGTATAAACAGATTAATAAAGTTTCTTCCTTAAAATTTTAATTTCTAAAATATTTCATCATGAAACAAAGTTACATGATAATCAAAAAATGTTTTGAGATTGACAAATAGTCATTATGATTACGTTAAAAGAATATTTCTCATATTTGCCTTAATAAGTATGACAGCTTTAATTAATAATCATTAATAAATAACAACCATATCTTTTTAATAAAGGCACTATATATTCTAAAATATTTATCTATTTTATAAGAAATTAATAATATATTACTTTTATACTGATAGTATGTGTATATTTGCATTTCTATTTAAAATTTATATTTATATATACTTTTATACTAATAATTTCATGCATTGCACGATTTTTTACAATAGTATATACTAATAATAAAGAAACAATTAGAACACATGTCGACCTCACAATAAAAATTTTCTCGCTCATTCTTATTAGGCAAATACATTTTAGCATATATCATGTAATATCTTTCTGATTATATTGTTTATAGATTAGTTATAGAAGATTTTAAAACTATATCTAATTTATTAAGTTTTACCATAAACAATCGATTAAGATATCTATTATCTTTTATTTAAAACGGATGATTATCGGATAACATTTAAATAATTTATGTAAAAAATTTATTTTAATGAAAATATTTTTGTAATAAATAAAAAAAAGAAAATAATTTTGAAATAGTATTTTTGTAGATAATCATATACACTACTTACATGGGTATATTTATAAAACTACACAAGTCAAATAGATTACACATTAATTATTTAAGTAAATAATAAGGAAAAGATGTTGGTGAAAAAAAATTTCAAATGATAATTCTATCGCCTATGTTTGACAAAGTTATAACACATAAATAAATAAATATGGTTATATGTTGATTATTATAGTAAAAAAGTACTTCCTTCGTTTCTTAATAAAGTTCTCACAAGTAATGTTCACATGAATTAAAAAAATTAAAATCTTTTAAATAATAGACATATTATTTGATCAAATAATAAATTTAACGGGAAAAAATGAAGACCATAAACATTAAAAAAATATTAAATAAAAGTAAGTGAAAAATATATGGGGACCACCACTAATAAAAAAATATATTTATAAAGTTAGTGAAAAATATGTAGGGGTCATAAAAAATAAAAATATTAAAATGTATTTAGTGAAAGATATGTGGAGACCATAAGTATTACTGAAATTATTAAATTGGAATGAATAAGGTTATTTTGTTCAAAATTTGTGACAAAAGCAAAAAGATTCTTTATGAGAACAACTAATATATAACACCCCAAAATGACAAATAGAAACTTCTTTAAGAAATGGTGGGAAGATGTTTTTTAGGCAGAAAACTTATTTTTAAGGTTTCACAAAGACGTTAAACATTTAAATTATTATTTATATTTTTTTATGTGTTGAAATTTTCTATTATTTTAGGAAAACTAGTTGTGGGGCCGCTCCCAAGATATCCTATCGACTATCATAATGATATATCATGTAGTGGTATTAACGAAAACTATAATGAAAATATTCATGTTGTCTCTAAGCTATACAATATGCGAGTTAAATGAGTAAAGTTTTTACTTTAGAGATTTTTATGCCGATAAAAAACATGGTAGCAACAATTTTTATAGCACTAGAAGATTATATGTAGTAACATAATGGATCAAATTTGAAGGCGTGCATCTTAAACATAAGGCAAAATTGTGTTTCCTGTGGATTTAGATATTGCTTGGCGCAAGAATTCACTAAGGTTGCGTTTGGGAACATGTATTTCATTTCAAATTCATAATTTCAATTATGGAATCATAAATGGAGAATTTGAAATGACAAGGTTTGACAAGTCATTCTCAAATTCTCCCCCTTTAACTACTTTGGAAACAAAGGTGGAATTCACTCAAATCCAAATTTGAAATTTTTTGATTTACCAAACACTTAATTTGATCCAATGCTAGATTTCCAAATGAAATCACCATTCCCAAACATAGCATAACATTCTTTCTTATCCAAAAAACAACAATTTGAAAGTTAATCTAAGAGTAGTAGAACATTTGATCAGCTAATACAAAATCTAATATTTTAATTGTTGTCGATCACATTTAAGTAGCTATATCTTCATCATAGTTACAAAGGCGGCATGAAACAGTCCATGATTCTTAAGTTTGATTTTGTAAGGTTCTTCATCAATGGTTTTCCTTGATTTCATGCATGCTTCAATCCCTAAACAAATCATTCAAGGAATGTTCGTAAGTTTATCTAAGACTGCAAATAGACACACTGCGGAAAATCACAAGAGCGTGTACAAATGGGTATGCAGAATGCATGTTCAAGATGTCTTATAATAAGCCCTTATGATCGAGTCATCATCAACAATAGTGAAACACCATGATAAAGACAAGGAAACTTACAATTAGGTTTAAATATCCATCTCCCATTAAGAATAGCCATAAGAACTTTCAATGTCCTACAGCAAGCACCATTTGTATCAGTTGCATCGATCACATGAGTAACATTTGGATTCTAAGAACTTGTTACCGTTGCTCCACACAAATTAGCAGACTTGACCAACATACGCTACATGTCATGGAATTTCATGATTTACATTACATGGAGTAATCATTGTAGAAAAGCGAAAACATTACCTGCCCATTTTTTATTTAATATTGATACTTTAGTACGCTACAAGAAAATGATAAGAAACCTTTAGAGGAAAGGTGTATGTTCTAACCTTTTCACATGCAGATGTTCAGATCCACAGAATACCCAATTCTTTGCTCTAGAAGGTTCACCTAGATTTTCCTTCTCTTTTTAACCTTATATGAGGTTAATTGTTTTTCCACATTAGCAACAAATTTCAATAACTTCAAAGAGCACATCAATCAGACCCTATAATGAAAACAATCAATCAAAGTATGTACTAATCCTCCAAAATAACTAATTAATACTTGCATAAAGGTGGAAAGACTACTTTAAAATGCATACCCCACTTATTATGCATCCTGGTCTTCAGAGATAACTAATGAAGAAAAATACACAAGTCGGTGGAAAGACTTTCTTTTTAATTACAATAACGTTTGTTTAATATCGTCTTTTAGCGAACTATGGTTGAATGGGTTAAAAACACTGAACAATTCTATGATAGTTTATCAATATAATACTTTCTTTTTAATTACAATAATTCTCAAAATACGTATGTCAATATACTTTAAACTACTAATGTATCTATTATCAAAGTAATAACACCTAATTTCTCCCATAATATGAGTTTGATTTTCCAGCTCAATCATTAATGCCATATTTTCAAGCAATTAAAACAAAAAAAATTGTAAAAATAAAAGTATTTAAATTTAACAATCAATATCAAGATTTCCTTGTTTCATTTGAATCCATGAAGTTACATACTTAAAGGATACACACAAAAGAAGCTAATAGGTAATAACTCTGAATTGCAGTATGAATAAAAAAGAGAGGGAAATGTTATACCTCCTTTGAAAATAAAGAGGCCAAAATCAAAAATTGTGCGACAAATATCCAAGCCAAATCTAGTTTTATCAGGGAAATTAATGGTAATCACCCAGGGGTCACCGAGTTTCTTCCCTTTGTCAATTGAAATGTGTCGTCGCTGTAAGTCCCCATTGAAGATTACAAATTCTATTTGAGATTAACGGACAATCCACATCTAACTTTCACATGTAGCAAATATAAAATGCGTTAAGACATTTTAAAACACTTATCAGGAAAAAATGCACCTGGAAAATAAAGTACAAAATGCAATTGGAGAAGAAAGCAAAAGAATGAGGAGAGTAGCCACAGATTGAAGATAAGTAAGGATAAAAGATTGAATAAAATTGAAAGAACAACACTAATTCTCAATTTGGAAAACAAATAAATTCTGGAAAAATCATTTTAGCCTCTAGGGTCCTAACCTAACATCACTTCCTAATGATCCTCAAACATCACCTACTGTTCAATCCATCAACTTTGTTCAGGATTAAGACAGAACCACAAATATTATTAAAATTTATACCAAAATTGCAGATTCCTAAAGAACTGCAGATCTTAAATGAAAATCAGAAGACAAAAAAAAATTCTAATAAATAAATAGCATTCAAGATAGGCAGATTGTGAAGATTAAATATGGTTTGGCAATTAGATAGGGACATTTTATCATCAATACCTTGATCAATGAGTTCAATCTTAAAAGCATGATTAAAGCCGTTGATTAAGATACTGAAAACAAAATTGTAGCAGATTAGAAGTAAAATTAAAAGAATCAAATATAAAATGAAAATAATAAAAACTAAAAGCATCAAAACGAGAAAAAAAATGAAAAAAAAGCGAACCGAAAGAAGAAAGTCCCCAGAAAAAACCCAGTAATATCGCAACTAAATAAGCAAAATGAAGCAGTAAGCAGTAAAAACAAAAAAAAAAAACATACAGAAAGAAAATAATCAAACTGAAAGTCCTAAGAAAAAACCTAAAGTGGAAAAATCTGCACTCTTCATCTCCAATTGATTCTGAATTGAAAAATGAAAAATCAAAACTAAATCAAAATTAAAATGAAAATTAAATGAAAAATCAAAACCAAACTGAATATCAAATGTAAAGCTAAAATGAAAACCAAAACTTAGATGAAATCAAATAAAAATAAAAACTGAAATGAAAAGCAAAGCAATGAAAAAAGCTCTCACATTAATCAGTTGTTTCCAGCCTCATCAAACTGATTTTCACCAACTTTCATCCTAAAAAAATAATTAACAATACCCTAAAAAAAACTAAAATCAGGACCTTATTTTCGAGAATAAGGACGAAAAGATGGTTGAGAACCATCAATTTCATCCTGAAAAAATGATTAACAAAACCCTTAATTGTCTTAAAAAAACAAACGAAAATCAGAACCTAAATTTTAAGAATCAGGAAGAAAAGATTATTACCATCGACAATTAGGAACGATTTTGCTGAAGATCAGACTGAGAGCAAATTCTGAAATGGCGTGTTGAAGGAATCAAAACCTGCAAAAGAGAGAGAAAGAGAGAAAAGAAAAGAAGGTAAGTTGTCTGAAATACAGAGAAAGGATGCAGGAAAGCATAGAGGGTGAAAGAAAAATGAGAAAAGCAAGATTTCAGATAAAGGATTCAGTCTGCAGGAAAAAGAAGAAGAAGAAAGGAAAATAAAAGTGATGTGGCAAATTTACTGTTGATTTTCAAATTGTGAACAGTAAAAAAATGTTACTCGCTTTTTATAGTTTATAGATTTGATTCTACACGTATGAACTTTGACTGATTTGCTTCTAAATCTTAATGAGATCCCACAGCAGGCTGAGACAGAATATCAAGGCTCAACACATAGTTTGTTAATGCCATCTGCTCAACCAACAAGAATTGAGAGGCATGGAAGGAGTATAAGGAGTGGTATATAGGTGCAAGGGGAGGTAGATCAAGGAGAGAAAGATCTGGCCAGCCTAGTCAAGCTTCTCAACCCTGTCAGTGTTCACATCCAACGCAGGGTCAGGAAGTTAATGATTCAAGAATGCCCTAGTATGTAGTTTATGTATATATGTATAACAATGGTAAAGGAGTTTTTTTTTTTGGGGGAATGTATTATTTACACCTGTAGCATTTTGGTAAATTAGGGCGGATGCATGTATTTTGTTAAATCAATCAAACAATCCAGTTCAACAATTAAATGAATGTGATGAAATCATTTTGATGTAAGTAATATTTTCTTACTTAATCAGCAATTCTTACAAAATACTTGTTTCCTATACATTACAATACCATGTTCTTCTCACTTATGGATTTTAGTTTTTACAAAGGGCAATATACATTACAAAGACAACCCAAGACATACACAAGCCCTTTTAAGGTTGTTAATTTCTGCCTTGTATTGTTGCTTCTTAAGTAGGGCTTTGTTCATCTTGTGTTCTGATTTTTTCTTCATCTCAGCCAATTCCTTCACCATCTACTCTTTCTCTATCAGCTTCAATTGCAAGTCCTCTTCTTATGTATAAACACATTTTTTTTTCCCATTTGAAAATTGAACAATCATCATTATAAGACAACAAAGACACGGAATTAGACCAACTAAACCTAAAAATTGCTTAACCCTAAAAAATTTTAAAATACTTACAGGCCAATTAGGGCATCCAAAAAACCTTTCTCCCAAGTTTGGACCCTTCCTAACTGTACAAATTTTTGCGTTGAAACAATGATGACAATGAATGCTGTGAGGATATGAACTTCTCAAGGTTGAAGAAGAAGAAGCCATTGAAAACTGCTTGCTGCTGCTTGCCTTCAACATTTACAAGAATAAATAGCAAGAACATAAGGATGGTAACCAGTTACTATGAGTTAACAATTACCTGAACACCTTTAGATGCAGAGACCCTCCAAAGTTCAAGCCTTTAAAAGATAAACGTTAGTGCGCACCTTTAGAAGCAAATAATGCAAAGTTCATACGTTTAGAATCAAATTTTCCTTATTTTAAGTAGTTACTTATAATCTATATCATTTAGTGCTAATTTTATGATTATGTTTTATATATATTAATAATATATATCTCAATCGAATAATACTTTTACAGCTTTTATAACAAATTAATTTATAATTTCAATATGAATTAGCAGTCATACAATAACTTAATTACATATCTAAAATTAATAATTTTGTATTTAAATAATTTATAAACCGTGCTTGACACGAGAATCTATCTAGTTTTACCTAATTTAGCTACAAGTCAATAATAATTCAAAATTAGGTTAATATTTTCATGTAATCAACTATTACACACTAAAATAATTTCATTTGTTAAGGCTTTCTAATAGAGCTGTTCATGGGCGGGCTACCCGCCAGGCCCGGCCCGCCCGGCTCGAAAAACGGGCGGGCGCGGGTAGCATATTTAAAAAAAATTTAAAGTTTGGGCGGATAATACCCGCCCGCCAAGATAAATGGGCGGGTAGCGACATTAAAAAAAATACCCGCGGGTATACCCGCCCGCCCGCTTATTTTAATATATTAATAAATAATAATATTCTTTGGGCTTTTTTTTAATACCCAACAATTTCAGTCCACTATTTCATGAGTCCATGTCCAATACATTTTAATACTCCTTACTTATTTAGGGTTAGACTATTAGAGTATTCTAGGTTTTTAGTTTTTAGTACATACTACATACACTGCGCCGTCCCTCATTGACTCACTCCCCTCCATTTCATTTCATTCCTTCGACTTTAGTTTTTTAGTTTTTTCATTACCATTCTAATTTCTAGAGTATTTTAATATATATGTAATTTGATTATTTTGAGACGTTTTATGTATTTGTAGTATTTTGGACTATGTATTGTATTTTAATTATTATCAAAACTTAATTTTATATTTTCTATTGTATTTTTGGTATTTATGAGAAAATACCCGCGGCGCCCGCGGCACCCGCCCGCTTTAAAAATGGGCGGGTAGCGACAAAAAAATATGCCCGCAATCGCGGGCGGGCATTTGAATTTTTCTGCCCGCGGGTAGATTTTGTAGCAAATACCTGCCCCGCTACCCGCGCCCGCCCGCCCATGAACAGCTCTACTTTCTAAGAATGAGATTTGTCAATTTCCATTCTTTTTGAAATAAATTTCCAACATTTTTATTAGTATGTAGTATGATATAATTATTACCTATATAATTTCAAATTTAAGGTGTATTCTAATTTCCTCCATGAATTTGATTTATATCTTTATTACTATGTGTTTTTGGGATTAAATTGAAGTAAAACAAATGTGAATTTAAAAATAAAAAATAAATTAACATAGAACATTAAAATAGGAAAATTGCAAATGTACCTAATAAAAGTGACTTTTTATGAAAAGTATTTAGAACATTTTTTATCCAAGAGTATTGTAAAAATCCATTAAAATATCAAACGGTACCTAATGACGTTAAAGCATGTGTTTTGTATTTCTCTGTTTTAAAGAAACTAGTGTATAATCCCGTGCAATGCACGATTTTTTAGGATTGACATATACAAACATATGAATTATGATATTAAAAAAATAAAGTTAAACATATTATACAGTACAAAAACTCAATTTTGATGGCTATATGTATAAACTAACTCTGCAATTTTTGAAATTGTAAGCGATATTGATTAAGATTAAATGTTATGTTATTTTTCTTTAGCCAATAAATAAATTCTATTTATCAAACATTTTATATTTTTAAAATTAATTTTTTTCAATAAATAAATAGTTGGTTGTAACTTTTAATAAGGCTATTATTCAAATACTATACTAACTTGCTATTTTTAGAATAATTTGTTGCCTCCTATAAACATTTGATATTTGGTATATTTCTTGAGGAGATGACATGTGAATTTTTACAATCCTTTTAATAATATTTATGATTCCGTTTTGCACCGTTCATCCAGTTTCTTTTTTGAATACCGTTTCAATTGGTTTTTGGATGTTTTTTAGAGGGATTACATATAATTCATTCAGTTGAGTAAAATTCTTTTTTTCTTAAACATCCTTCATTACTTTCGCAACATTTACTTTTTTTAATATTTTATACTCCCTCTGTTCTTTTTTTGATCGTCCTATTTAAGATTACACACAAATTAAGAAAGGTGAAATCTTTGTAGATAGTGAGTATTATTTTATTAAGAAAGGTGGAATCTTTGTAGATAGTGGGTATTATTTTATTAAAAAGTACTGGTGTGAATTAATAATTATATTGGTATTATGAGAGAGAAATGAGGGTTAAATGAGGGATAAGAGAGTATATGAAAGATGAAAACTTTCCAAAATAGATTTGTATTCTAAATAGGATAAACTTATAAAACTACCCGTTATACTAATCGTTATACTAATGTGGACAAACTTAAAAGAACTGCGGGAGTATCATGTTAAAGATTTTCACGATTAGAATCTAGAAAAAATAAAGAGAAAATGGTGTTAAAGATAATCATCATTTTAATGATGGGTAAATATTTTATATCATGTTAAAGATAATTCGCGACGTCCATTTTTTTTTTTTAAAATCTTTATGATGGATAAAATTGACGTTAAATATTCTTTTGATTTATGTATCAAAAATAGGCAAATAAATACTTATTTCGACTGGATTTTCAAAAGAGTCACCCTAGAAGGGTAACTGCAACATCCGTGTTTTTTTTAAAAAATCTTTATGATAGGTAAAAATAACGTCAAATATTTTTTTTTATTTTGTTAATTTACATGTTTCAATTTTAAGTTATTTAAAAATACGAGGACTACTGAGATTAGGGATGGGCACGGGTCTTGGACCCTAAGGGTCTAGACCCGATCCGACCCTAATTTTAAGGGTCTGGGTCCTCCTTTTTTTGGACCCTATGGGTCCGGGTCGAATCTGGGTCCATGACCTTAGGGTCCGGGTCCGGGCCTGGGTCTTCACATCTGAGACTCAGATCCGACCCATGGACCCATTTACATCTTTTTTAAAAGAATTATATATTAGGTATTATGTGTAATGAAATTGCTTGATTTGAAATTTTGTTATATTTTTTTAAAAAATTATATATTAGGTATTATAGACTTGATAAATATTTCGTTATAATAACTTGATTGTTAAAAAACTTCATATTTTTCGCTCAATTAGTATAAAGTGTTAGAAGATTCTCGTTAGTCGAAAATGTTTAAATAATTTTATGCAAATGGTCGAAAATTGCACTTCATCATATACTTTTTAAAAAATTTTAGGAAAAAAAAAAATTGTGTTGGACCCAGATTCGGACCCTAGACCCGCCAGACCCTAAGGGTCTGGGTCCGAGTCCAAACCATACGAACCCGGATCCGGGTCTGGATCCAATAAAAAAATTAGGGTCTAATCTGGGTCTTGCTGGACCCGACCCAGATCCGACCCATGCCCATCCATAATTGAGATACTGTCATGTAGACAACTTAACCTCTCAAGTTGGTCAAACTCTCAACCTTTACGGTCAACTAACGTTTTTTGTTGAGTGGTAGTCATTTGCAGAGAATTATATCAAATTAGGTAATTTTTGCAAATAAAACTATAGATTAGGTAATTTCTTATAATTTTTCCATAAAATTATAAAACACTAGGATAGATACCCGTGCGATGCACGTATTTTTCAATACGTTGATATTTTAGTGAAATTTTATACGAACGAAAATATTAAATGAAGGTGCGTGATAAATTATTTACATACATACATTGTAATTAAAAAAAAGAATTAAATATAAAAAAACACAAAAAAAGTTGTTAATAAAGAGTTTATAAGTTTTGAAACACCTCTTTATATACTACGTTCTCAGTACGATGACATATTTCAAAATCATGTCGTTTTAAATTTGTAGAAATTTGTCTCAGTTGTCAAAATCCCTGGTCATAAATAAATTAATCATTATACTATAATTGTCATAAATAAAAAAATTACTGGTCAAAATCTCTGATCTCATTGTTATTATCGCCATATTGTCATATAATTACTATACTAAACATTAGAAATCTTTGGTCAAGTTTACTCCTGCCGTATTTAGGAAAAGATTCCTGGTCATATAATTACTATACTAAAAATTAAAAATTCTTGGTTATATTAATAAACCTGTTGTATTTAAAAATCTCTAACCATAAATACTCATGCCAAAAATACTGACCAATAAAAAAATTACACTTGTCACTCTCATATTCACTTGACTTTTTCATCAATATACATTAAAATTAATATAGTGTATGATTTATGTGCGTTAATGAATAAAACGGTGAATTAAACATTGAAATGGTGAATTAAACGTTAAAATTATGAATTAAATAAAAACTAGATGCTACATGTGGAAAAAACTTACAAAATGATGAATTAAACATAATTCAACAAGAACTTAACGGAAAATGCTACGACAATTAGATAGTGCATAAACTGAATGCTACCATATGAAATTTTCTTAAAAAAGTGCTATCATTGGGATTTTATTAAAATTGGATGCTACCATATTGTTAGCAATCAAGGTCTACATGAATTTCAAAATTGGGAGGAAATTTTATTCATGGCTTGTTTATTACAAAGACATCAACAACATCATACAAGGGCAGCTTTCGTGTGGATTATATCAAGCCATCACTCAATCTTGTTTGCAATGCTAATTCATCCAACAAGCAATCATTTAACCCACCATTCAAAGATCATCCATAATCAAGTTTCACTCCGTCCGATTCTGAATTATAGTACTTTAGTTTCTAATTCTTGTTTTATTTCAAGCTTTATACGTCGGTCCCTTTATGTATTAAGTATTTTATGTTATCTTAGAAAAACAAAAAAAAATATGTATGTAAATTAATTCGGGTCAAAGTCAAAGTCAAGGTCAAAGTCAACGTCAAGGTCAAAGTCAAAGTCGGAGGCGAGCGGTGGAAGAAATCAGCTCAAAGCAGGAAAGAATTACAAGCACCAAAAGGCGCCAATCCAACCGTGTGCATGAATTCAAAACCTTGAAATTCTAAGTCTTATATTAGCTAGGTAGTTTTATTATGGTAGTTATTTTCAGAATTATTTATTAGAAGTTAAGAGTCGGTTTTGAGTAGGCATTAATAGGCGGAAGTTTAGCGGGAAGTTACTCGTCAAATGGGCGGTTATTTGTTCTTAATAACCAACCACACGTGAGATAACTCCTCACGCCAACTCTAGCCAGTTATGCACGGTTATGGAGTCGGTTTTCAAGTTAGTTTCTTTTAGTTTTCTCTATAAATAGCTTAGTTTAGTATGTAATTTTCAGCTTTTGATAAATTAAGAAAAACCGAAACTTTGTTTCACCAATTCCCGTTGTTGTATATTTCTTGGATTAGAAGTATATTAGCAAAAGTTCTTATTGTCTTGATACGTTTGGCGAGCGTGTCTCGGTTCTTAAGAGCGTCGTTTCTTGCTACGTGGATTTCATAGTGAGACTCGATTTAGCCATTATTATTTTCTTACATTGCATTCGAAATTTTCACAAAAAAATTACAAAAAATCAGAAACTTTCCCCTTCCTTTCCATTCGACATTTACTTCCCCCACACCCATTGTTTTTCGATTTGATTCGAGAAGCGAGATTGTAAGAACCCCTAAGGATTAGGCGATCTTACAACACATATGAAATTTCACAAGAAAAAATTTATGGAACATATTGAATGCGCATAAAATTCTATCATCGATATCTCAACGTAGACGTACATTGAAATGATTAGGATGTTTCAAAACCTTCACATAAAATGGTAATAAATGGTAACTAAATCAACATTGAAAGGTCTTGTGATGAAGAAGTTGTCAACTTACACCCAACTCAATTTGTAACACTTCCTTTTGTAATGTGAGAGCTTTTGAGAAAAAAATTAGGGGTAACGAAATCACAGTCTCGTCCGACATATCAGAACATCCTTCGGGAATTATTCTTCGAAAACATATTATTAACAACTTTGCGCTTCGGTGAAGGTAACAACAATTAGAACTCTACATACGACAACTAATTTTCGAGAAAACTACTGTCAAAATCAGGAGTTCCAATATTTGAAGCATTTATATACACAAGCATGTCTGATGAGATGAAGCAAATCTCCAAGACTAACCATTTGGAACTCCTTATCTCACTCTACCTTTCGAAACTTGCTTGGCAGGAGTGAGCTTGCGAAAAGAAGCGTGTAACATCATAACTATACACAAACATACAAAAACCGATTAGCTTACTAGGAAACGAGAAATGAGCTAGGTTCTAATAGAAGATCACCAAAAGCACTATTTGAACATTAGACAAACATTACCTGTGTAACCAACGCCGAGAGTGAAAAAGACAGCCATCTGAACATTAGACCACAACAGGATGACTGCAACAGCTGCATACATGAAATGTATTTGGAAACGATTAGTATCAGCTCACCACAAGCACTATTTACAGAGATGAAAAATATCGTTCATAATGGTACTTAAAGCCTCATAAAGCATTTTTACAATGAAAAACAAGCAATTACTCCCTCCAAGTCTCCAACCCATTCATTTTGCATTGATTGCCATTTTGGTCCGTCCCACTTATTTTGCATCATTTCTATTTTTGGACAATGGCCAAGCACTTTCTTTAATTTCAGCTAGACATTTTAAATCTCTTTTAATTCCAGTCACACAATTCATGCTCTCTGTTCATTTGTTACTAAAAACCCGACTTTCTCTTTGCTTCAGATCTAACCGGACAGAGAGTAGTAGTCATGGACTCATGGATTCAGCTGTATTAGTCCATATTTAATAAAAGCTTCATAACATTCATGAGTTTGACTTAAAAGTTTTAGTAACGTGTAATTCTCAACTTATTACCAGCTTGCTCCCAATTATACTCTACAGAGCCAGATAATCTTGTGAATAAAGCGACAGTAAAATTGTTTGGCCAAAAATAAAGTGATTCTAACATTTATAGATTCTGAGCCAAACCAAAATTCTTGATTGTATATGTGTGTGGTTATTTGGTGGTTTCTTTGGAGAGGGGAGTCTTGAATTAGATCGAAGGGAATAGAATTAATTACACACCATTTCTACTTGAACGTCTCTTCATATTAGTCCAAGTACCCCTGCGGATCCTAGGCCCTAGGTATGACACTTCCAAACTTCATTTTGCACCAAAGATATGAAAAGTATTAAATAAACTAGTCGATTTGGAAAAGACAAAAGTTCTCAGGTCCATGTAACATACTAAGAGTAAAACTAAACTACTCAACTCATGGCATGGCTAGTCGATTTGGAAAAGACAAAAGTCATTCAAATGCTCCATAGACACTGCATGGTTGATTTTGAAACATTTGATAACCGACAAAAACAAAAACCAAGTTCAGCTACATAGATAACTTCATTTCTGTTTGTGTAGCAATAAAAGAATAGCTATTATAAACAACTGTTAAAAGATATTCAAGCAGTAATTCAAACTACTACGAATCACAAAGGTGTTGCGCCATGTGCAATGAATTGGGGCAAACAACCTAATACCATCACTAGAAAGTTTTAGATTTGTTGAATAAGAAGCAATAAGCGGGAGAAAGGCATGCTAATAATGTTTATTTTCTTTTCTAACTTGTATGGGAGGGACTAAGTCTCTTGAAGGTTTTGAAGTGAAATATCTATAACCATTTTCTTGAGCTAGAATCTATCAAACCTTTCCTCTTTCTCCTCCTTGTTCTTCTCTAGATCATCTCTTTTCTCCTTTTTCTAATTCATAACACCCTCCAAAAATATTCCCACCCTGCCAATAGATGTGCTTTTCATTGTATAGTCGACCTTAAAAGAAAATGCCGATGCCAATGATCTGAAGCAGTAAACAAACCAGATAAATCAAACCAACCTGTCTCAAGGCGGTAGTCACTTCAACAAAAAAGCTTGATGAAGTGCCAAACTTATTGTGCTAAAATCTATACTTCTTTTCGTCTTCCTCCAATTCCATCCCCCTTTTTAATGTCTTCTAGCCCTCTGGTAATTGATACTGTAATCAGTCAGACCTCAGATCCAAAAGCAATGAACAATTTGTCAGTCAAACTCACCCTCCTTCATGATCCCTTTTCTAGCAACAAAACTCAAACCACCAAATGCTCTTTTCTTCCTTCCCATCTCAAATACTTACCCTTCAAATTTGGCTTGAGGCAAGTCTATATTTAATTTTCAGTGATTTTCTTCCTTCCTCTAACCTACAAATTGTGTTATGAGAAGATACATGAATCAAAGAACCAAAAAGATCTAAGGTTATAATTCGAGAACAAAAAGTGTAGGTTCATGGACTCAAGGTTTTCAATATGGAGACAAGCAGCAGGGGCGGAGCAAAGATTTTAGAGGCCCTATTTATTTTTGGGATATTTTTCAAAACGGGGCCCTTCGTTATATCAAAAGATAAAAAGTTTTCTACTTAAAAAAATAATTCAAGATAATATATTATAAATTATAGTCTAAAATCACTTATAATATTAAAAAAATTTACAAACAAATCACTTCAAAGTCTCGATTCTTCTTTAACAACTTTTCCCAATTTACCAAATTGATTTCTGCAGTTAATTTTAGCTAACTGCAATCAATAAAATTGATTTGTACCATATTATCAACAAAAACCAGATTTGTAGATCTTCTTAGAACAAATAGCATACAAATAATGACACAAAACCCAATTTATGTTTCCAATGGAGAAATCAATAATCAAGAAACAGAAATTTTCAAGGAAATTTCAACAAAAATCAAATGGGTTCGAGTTCCGACAGTTTACAAAAACTAAATTAAAAACTATCAAGAAAATTTCAACAAAAACCAATTGATGTCTGCAATGTAGAAATCAATAATCAAGAAACATGAAAAAATTCAGAAATTTAAATCTTACAATCAACTATCAACAACAAATTAAAAACAGAATTAAATATAGTAATTCAACTTTTGGAGACTAGAAATTTTAGATCTTATAACGGTTTGAAAATTGATTTGATGAAGAAATCAGTTATCAAGATGAAGACATAAATAAGATTTTTCTTCATTTTGAATGAAAGTTTATTTACCAAAAATTACTTTTTTTTTATGGAGAATTAATGGAGAAGCAGAGGTTGGATGAGCATGAGGATGATGAATGGCGCAAAAGGTGAAATTAGGCATAATCAATTACTGAGATTGTATTTTACTAAAATCTTGTCTTTGGTAATGGTAATTACCTAATTGGTAAGATTTAATGAATCGCGTGCAAAATTAAAGGCGTGGGCCCCAGCCCCTTGCTTTATTTACCAAAAAGCAAAATATTGTCTTTGGTAAGTATTGAACCCAAGTCTAGGCATTCAACAAGTGGGACTTTTACCAACTACTCCAATTTCATTTTGCTATACTATTAACACTATTTTATATTTAAGGCCCCTTACTTTTGGGGGCCCTAGGCGGTCGGCTACCCGAAATGGGCATAGAACCGGGCCTGACAAGCAAGCTGGTGGATTTGGGGGTTATGGTGATGGAGAGGAGTATCAGTGATGTGATTAGTTGCCGTCGTAGAGGTGAAGGAAGCGTGGGGCCATGGTAAAATGGGAATGCCAGAATTGGTTGTGCCTATGGTGAAAAATGAGAGGTGCGCAATTAGAGTTGGTGGTCATGAAGGGTGGAGGTTCTAGCTCAAACAATGTGCGGCAAGTCATCAAAAGTGGGTTTAGTAGGGTCATAGCAGATTCAAGTGATGATAGAGGATCCTAGTCATAGTGTGAAGTACCGGCCCCATCATCACATTACAAGGCAATGAAAACCACAAAGTCATCCAAATTGACAATGAAAGGACCGTCATTGGCTTACTGCAACAGCAACCACATCCAAGACTTTGCACCATGCTCTAGGTTGTAGCAAGGATGGGAAGAAGAGAGAATTGAGGGTGCCAAAGGTTGTGGGGAAAGGCTAGGTTGCCACTATGGAGGAGCTCGTAGGGTTCGTTAAGGTTGAGAAAGATGGAAAAAAGTTAAAAGAAAGATGATCAGGGTTGGAAGTTAAAAAATCATACAGATACTGAAGGTTATACATACAAAATTAATTGCTCTGATATCACTATGAAGTTCTCATTCACTCAGGTCGGATACTGAAAACTAAGATAATATTGTTTTGGAAAGGATACCCTATTAATTGGTTTAATTCAGAACTATTTAGTGGAGTGCTAAATATTTTGACTAAACCTTTTTGTTCAAAAATAGAGACAACTTCATAATCATAAAACACAACATAGTAATACCATCTTAAGAGGGAAAAACCATCTAATACTAATATGTATGTCATCAACAAGGGAAAAAGCTTCAGCATCTATATAAGCCTGCTAATAATCAGAATAAGTCTGAAATTCTGAATCAATCACAATCAACTGGATGCCATAGCATAACAACTAAAATTTATACTTTATACACTAAAAAATGAGTTAAGAACGAAAAAAAGTCTACCAGAATTTCAGTTCTTATAAAAGAGTGAAAGGCAATGAATGCTAGCCGCAGATACCAAGTGAGTTGGCAAAATGATGTGTAGTGTACAAAAATTGCAGTCCAACATGAACAAATTTCTCATAGAATACTCACCACATTGAGCAATTCGGATCAGAACTTCCCGAATGAGAGAAAACCTATTGAGCGCCCATCTATCATCACAAAACTTGAACACTTCCCATATTGCTAAACAAGACAACAAACCAAGCAAAGCAAGCGGCAGCTGATACCTAAACAAAAAAAGTAAACATAAAAGTTCAGCAACTCTAAACAAAATTCCTTTTTCAACTTGGCCAAAGACAAACATATGTATGAAAAAGCAGAGTTTGAAATCTAATGGACCAGTTACATTATTCGATGGATATGGGCCGTAGCCTGTATGGCATACTTATCACAAAATAACTAGCGTCATGAGCTTGATAACCAAAGATAACCTCAACTTCACTGAATAAAAAACCACATTAATCATTCAAAGTAGGATAACGTGTGCTGATGCACTTTATGGGGTCGAAACCATTCTACAAATATGTGGTAATGGTCATGATTGTGATAATAGACATGGTGATGCGGTAATGGGGATGATGCGGTTGCTAACAGCCATATATTGATCTAAACTATGAAATATCACTTGAAACAGCCTAAAATGCGGTTTTAAAACACCTTTGTGCAGTGGGTAAATGGCTTCGTAAATTAGGAAACCTATACAATATGGTCGATACGGTAGGATGCGGTCTTATTTGCTATCAAAAAACAATGGATTTCATCTTGAGAACAAAAAATTAAAAGCTCCAGCCACAACCAGAAAAGACACCACCTACATTACATCGTTCCAATGCCTTCTAAAGCTCAAGCCTAGGCAGGGCAAGGAGGGTGGATGTAGCAGCCGGGGAAATATAGGGCCTGGACCTGTTTAGGAATACAACGGTAGCCAACACAACACAAGCTTACTTTTGCAAAACGTGCACGTGCACACGTGCTGTGTACATATTACACAGTCCAACGGTAGCCAAGTTGGTTGAGCACACTTGCACGTGCAGAGGTGAGTGTTCGGTCCACCTAATACTTAGTATCTTGGATTCACCACTGTACACAGCACAGCCTTACTTTTGCAAGAACAAAATGTTGCTTCAAATAATCACAAGGTTTAATAGCCAGAAAGGCAATACAGATTAAATTACAGATATTGATTTATTAAGTCATTTTTCAAACCCCCAAAATTTTGAACAAAACACATCTTTTATCTGTATTCAATCCCCATTTTGCTGGTTTCCTCCAATAATTACCAAATTATACCACAATACACTATCCCAATTGCCCAAAATTTGAGCTAATTTAACATTATAGGAATCCAAATAAAATTAACCCAATTAGAAAAACTAAAAAAAAAAAAAAAGCAATAGCACACAAATATAAAATCAATTAAAAAAAGAAATCAACGTACAAGGAACAAGCGAAGAATAGAATAAGAAGAGTAGCATAATTCCTGGCAAAACGCTTAACATTCTCATGAACACGCATCCTTGCTTGATTCGGCGAAGACGGAAACGAGTAAGAATCAAAACAACCGAGAAACCCAGAATTGGTCCAAGAAGGAGAATTAACATGAGAGAAATCAGAAGAGGTAAGTTTAGCAAAAGGGTTAAGAGTAAGAAGAGAAAAAATGGTGGCTAAAGAAGAAAGAAGGGACATAATAAGGCCATAAGCAATTGATGTAATAGTAGTAGTTGGAGTTCTTCGGGTTGGATTTGATGGTAATGATGTGGTTGCGGTGGAAGGTGTGGTGGTTGACGGCGGAGTAGGTGGAGAAGAGTTGAGGTTGTGGAGTTGAGTAGTACGGTGGTCGAGGATTTCCAGGTAACCGGAATCGCGAAGCCATGACTCGAATGCTTGCTCTGGTACGCTTAGAGATAATGGGTTTGTTGAGAATGCCATTGGTTTAGTTTTAGGCAATTTTCTTACCGGGGAAAGTATTGTTATTGTAGCTCTTGTTGAGACCGGTGAGTCGAACCTAAAGATAGTCAACGGGATAAGGCACTCCTAGGTGTACGGCGTACCTATAACAATAATTTCACGGTCTTAAAATTTAAGATTTTTGCGAACTATAATTTTAATGTATGTTTTTTTCAAGTTATAGACACTAAAGTATCAAAGTATATAGGTTCAGATTAGAAATAGAAACTCCGACCATTTAACTTAAAATTTTCACTACCAAAATGGTAGTTAGAATTATGTGTTTTAACCTGAATCAAGAAGACTTTACCACATTGAATTTAGACACGATGTTACTCATGCGTGAATTGGGCTTTCCCAAATGATTTTATTGACATATATCGATTTCAATTGAAGCTTGTTCAATTGAAGCTTGTTCAATTGAATCTCTTCTCATGACTTTCGTAAACGAATCCGCCACATTGAACTTGGTATTCATATATATAGTCAAAAGTTATAACCCTGTTAATGATAAGTCCTTGCACTAGGCTATGCCTAAGAGCAATATGACGAGACTTACCATTATACATTTGACTATAAGCCCTACCTAAAGCCGTCATGCAATCCGCATGAATCGCCACCAATGAGGTTGTCTTAGGCAACAAAGGCAACTCAAACATGAGATTCCTCAACCACTCCGCTTCACTAGATGCTGAATCAAGAGCTATGAATTTAGCTGACATAGTAGAATCAGCTATACATGTTTGTTTCTTAGATGACCATGAAATGACACATTCCCCATAAACAAATACCCAACCACTTGTAGAATAATTATTCTCTTCATTAGTGATACAACTAGCATCTGAATAAAAAGAATTCGTTTAATTTAACACTAATATAACTTCTAATTGTGTTCTGCAGGAAGAACTTCCTAGGTAGAAGAAATATATTTGTAGAAATAAAATGGATAAACATGGTTAAACGATGATTTTTTTAATAAATAGTCTATGTTTGCCATGATTTTTATTTTTTTCATACTATTTAATTTATTACTTTTATTTTTACGAAAATGGTTATCTCCACGTCTCTCTTTAAATTTTATCTATTTATTTCTTATCTCTTTTGATACCATTCACATGATATAAATTTTTCTGTCTTATTTTTCTAAGTACTTGTGTCCATCCATTTGATAGAAAAGTTATAGCTAATAAATGAATATGATCAGGGGTGAAGCCAAGATTTTCAGTTAGGGGGACTAAATTATCGATATACAAGCAAGTTATTTATTATATAAAGAGAAAATTATAAAAAAAACCACCTTATCTATACCCTCTTTTTTAAAAAACTACCTTATATAAAAAATTTTGCAAAAAACTACCTTATGTAATACAATTCTTTTCAAAAGACTACCTATTACTCAATTTCATTAGTTGACCGGTATAATTATTGGGATTTTTTGGTGTTCTATTCCCGTTACTCTACATTTCAATGAAGGAGAAGGTGAATTTCTAATTGCGCACGTGACAGGCATGTGGAAGTCAACCGTTAATTATGCCGGTCAACTAAAAAATTGAGTAGAAGATAGTCTTTTGCAAAGATTGTATTATATAAGGTAGTTTTTTGCAAAATTTTTTATATAAGGTAGTTTTTTAAAAAAGAGTGTATAGATAAGGTGGTTTTTTATAATTTTCTCTTATATAAAAACTAGATAACACCCGTGCGATGCACGACTTTATTAATTTTTGACTTATTTGTATAAATAAAAAATAAAAAAATTATGGTTTTAAAAACAATCCTATATTCATTATTTTAAAAACAATATACTATATTCATTTAATAAATAACATTATAAAGATTTTTAAAAAATTGAAAAAAAATTATGACTCTTTAATCTATTAAATGATGTGACATAAAAAGTAAAAAATATTAATCAATATAAATAGTATTATTGTCGTAATTAAAAAGTAGACAAGTCAGCAATGACATCATTATTGAGTTCTAGAGTGAAATTTTTTATACAGGAAGTGACACGTAAGCACTTTTCAAAAGTGATGATATCAACTGTGTTTTGTTTTAGTAGTAGTTATAGATTAGTTAAACCATGAAAAATTTGAATCATATAGATTGAAATAAACTATTTGACAAATTAAGTTGAAGCTTCCCTATAATCACCCCTTTTGAAAATAAAATTAAGTGTTTTTTAATTCATATATTTGCCTTCTAAGTCTCAAAAGATTCTATTAAAATTAAGATAGCAAAAATATAAAAAAACACACTAAAAAGGATTAATGTGAATTATGAAAGATAGATAGTAACGACATTATAGTATAAATTAAATCAGCGTCTTATATGAGACCGTCTCACCATGAGACGAGGCTATACAAGTAAGCTCATTTCTCTAAGTAATCAATTTGAAATTGTAAGTCATCACTTTAAGGTTATAAGTGTAACTTTAAGACTATAAAAAATCTATCACTTCAAAAATAAATGTACATTAGGCTAAGACAATTAAAATTGTCTCATCGTGAGACTGTTTCATATGAGAATTTGTGTAAATTAAATTTATTAGTCTACTAAAAAATAATAGTTCAACTTTAGGTTTGATCCATTACCTTAAATATGTAATCCCAATCATTGACCTATAATAATTTTTGTTACAATTATGCACTCTTTGAATTATATAATATATTAGTATGAAGGGTCGAAGTCAAAATTACAAAGAATCGCATTTTCTGCATAACTACTGGCCAGGTGATGACTTCGTCCATGAATATGATAGTGACTTAGTGAGTATTAGTGAGGAGGACTACTTGCCAAAATATGGGTTTAGTTTTCGTGTTTATTATTTTAGCACATAGGCTTCAAATAAGTGAATATAAATATCTATTGATTTTTTAAAAAATTGAATTTGGGCAAATTATAGTGTTTTGTTATTTAAGATTTAATATATTAAAATTGAAAATCAAAAGTAGATTGGATTATTCTTGGTATAATTTTTCCATTAAAATATTAAATTATTAAAATACATAATTGTTGAGGATTATCAAGATTATCAATTAGAAGATACATGTGATGTAGATAATGAGATATAATAGCTTGGTAAAGAGTTTGTTATACTGCACAACAAACTTCTGTATAAATACTCCTTGCTCCTGTAACAGAAAAATGAATTCATTTCTCCATTCAATAATACTCTCTTCTTTCTTTCTTCTCTAAATTCATCTATCAAAGCTCACTGTTATACTTCTTTATGGTATCAGAGCGGGTCGATCAACGGACTTCGAATTTTGATTCTTGCAGTTTATCCACTAAATTCATCACGAAAATTCAATTGCATGTTCTTGATTTGTTAATCTGAATTCAAAGGATTAACAAAATCATTTGTTCAATCAAATTTCTGCAAATTTCAATCAAGAATTTTTGAGAATTTGGTCAAGATCTGCGCAATTTCAAGCTTCAATTTCTTGTTCAAAATGGCCGCAAATTCGAGTGTTTCACTTTTAATCACCTCTGATCCTACTTCCCCTTATTATATAAACCCATCTGAAAATACTGCCCTACCTATAGTTTCTGAAAAATTCTCTGGAGAAGCTTATGAAGAATGGAAGAGAAGCATGGTAATAGCTTTAGCCACTAAAAATAAACTTGGATTTATAGATGGAAGCTTACCAAAACCAGCAGAAGATGATCCGAAATATGGAGCTTGGGGGAGATGTGATACAATCATTATATCATACATTTTGAGGTCTCTTGATCCTTCAATTGCAAGAAGTGTGTTGTTCTTGAGTACTTCGCAAGAAATTTGGAAGGAATTAGAAGAAAGATTTCACAGACCTCTGGGCCTCAATTATACTCTCTACAAAAATCTTTAACAGATTTGAAACAAGGATCAGAAACTTCTATCACAGAGTTTTTCACTCAAATCAAGGCAATGTGGGATCAAATTAATCAAATGAATCCCTTGCCATCTTGTCGTAGTTCTGGTTGTACTTGTATGAAGATCTTTATGAAGCAACAACAAGAAGAAAGATTAGTACAACTGTTAATGAAGGTAGACAACAAGTTTGCAGCAGTAAGAACCAATATCCTTATGATGCAACCTTTGCCAACAATTTCTATGGCATATAAGCTTCTTGTTCAAGAAGAGAAACAAAGGGAGGCTAGTCAGATTGATGCAGACTTAAACAACAAATCCATGGTGTTTGCTGCAGACTACAGAAAGAATCATAAGAACCATTTACAAGGTTCCAGAATGACTTTTCAATCAGCAAATGGCAACAAATTGGTCATGGCTGGAAAAAGACCCTATTGTGAACATTGTAGAGTTCCCGGTCATACTATTGGAAAATGTTACAAGTTACATGGTTATCCCCCTAATTTCTCTAAAGAAAAAGGGAAGAAGATAGCAGCAGTAGCACATAATGAAGATTCTACTGAGCATATTACTCATATTTCAGCTGATCAATTTGATAGTATTCTCAAGGCCCTACAATGTCAGGACACTACCTCAATTGCAGACTCACAGGCTCATGTAGCAGGTACATGTTTGATAACTTGTTCAAATGCAAAATGGATAGTTGATAGTGGTGCTACAGATCATATTTGTTCAAGATTGGAATTGTTTGAGACATATAAGCCCTTTGATAAGTGTCCTAATACTATAACTATTGCTGATGGTAAACGCGTGATAGTTGAACACATAGGGTCTATCATCTTTGATAATGGTATAGTTTTGCAGAATGTGTTACATGTGCCAGACTTAAAGTTCAATTTGATTTCCACTCATAAGTTGTGTAAAGACATGAATTGTGAAATCATCTTTACTCATGATAAATGCTTGATTCAGGGGTCAACTTTGAGTCAGTCAGTGGTTCTTGGTAACCTGGTATCAGGACTATATGCTGTTAATAACAAAACAGCAAGAGAACAAGAGGAACCTTCACAAGAAGTAGCAGTAGCTGATTCTGGATTATCACACAAAAATGATGATGCAAAACTTTGGCATTTAAGGATGGGTCATATGCCTTTTAATAAACTGTGTTTGATAGATTCAAATTTTGATAATAAGACAGGATCTGAAATTTTGTGTCAAATTTGTCACAAGGCTAGACAGACTAGAAAAACTTTTCCTCTTAGTGTATCTAAGTCTGAAAGTAGTTTTGATTTACTACATGTAGATACTTGGGGGCCATATAAAACCAAAACTCATGATGGTTATAGTTACTTCCTCACTATTGTAGATGATTTTTCAAGAAATACATGGACATTCCTTATGAAAAGTAAGAGTGATGCTGTGAAAATTCTTACTGATTTGCTTGTTTTTGTTAAAACACAATACAAAAAGAATGTTTTATGTATTAGGACAGATAATGCCAATGAGTTATGTGAAGGTGATATAGTTCATGTTTACAAGAACAATGGGATAAAACATCAGAAATCTTGTGTTGATTCCCCACAGCAGAATGGCATCGTTGAAAGAAAACACATGCATTTATTAGAAACTGCAAGAGCCTTATATTTTCAATCAAGGGTGCCAGTAAAGTTTTGGGGAGAATGTTTACTCACGGCAACACATGTGATCAATAGAATGCCTTTGAGTTCTGTGAATTTCATATCTCCATATGAACTGTTGAATGGTAAAAGACCTGATTTAACACATTTACGAGTATTTGGTTGTTTGTGCTATATATCAACTTTGAAATCTGGTAGATCAAAATTTGATCCTAGATCATCACCCTGTGTACTCTTGGGATATCCACCTAATCAGAAAGCTTACAAAGTATTTGATTTAGAATCCAAGAAGATGCTTATATCAAGAGATATAACATTCTATGAAAAACACTTACCTTTTCACTTTGAAACAAAGCATAACACCACAAATCATCCTATTTTCTTACCCATAAATACTGATTTTGCCTTTGACACAGAATTTCCTATACCTGAACCTTTTCTTATCCACATTGATGCAGCTTCTAATCAGTGCCCCTATTGTGAAACCACAGTTGTTCCTTCCAACCCAAACACCACACCTCCACCCACCATACCTCCCATACCTACCCATATCTCAAACACAACCCCATCCACTCCACCCAATACACTTTCCCTTCAGCCCAGACACTCAGACAGGACTAGGAAGAAACCTAGCTACTTGAATAATTACATATGTGTAGCTGATTCTCTTTCTGGTCATTGGTGCAACATTGTATTTTTTGATGATCTTCCAGCTTCTCAGCAAGCTTTGATTAATAAAGTTGCTCAGGTTTCTGAACCAGCAAGTTATCTTGAAGCATCCCTAGATGCAGGTTGGGTGGAAGCTATGCAAAAGGAGATAAAAGCTTTGCATGAAAATGGGACATGGGATTTGGTTTGTCTACCTAAGGATAAACGAGCCATAGGCTGTAAATGGGTGTATAAGGTGAAGCTTAAAGCAGATGGTAGTGTTGAAAGGTTGAAAGCAAGGTTGGTTGCTCAAGGGTTCACACAAAGATATGGCACAGATTACTTAGAAACCTTTTCACCAGTTGTTAAAATGACAACTGTAAGATGCTTGTTGGCTATAACTGCACATAAGAAATGGAATTTATATCAACTTGACATCAACAATGCTTTTTTGCATGGTGACCTCACAGAGGAAGTCTATATGAAAGTTCCTCAAGGAATTCCAAATCCCAACAACTTAGTGTGCAAACTCCGCAAATCTCTTTATGGCCTCAAACAAGCATCAAGACAGTGGTTTGCAAAATTGACCAGTGAGCTGAAACAGATGCAGTATATTCAATCAAAGAATGATTATTCTTTGTTCATAAAGAAGGTGAATGGGAAGGTAACAATAGCTGTGGTGTATGTCGATGATATCATTGTGACAGGTTCAGATGACAAGGAAATTCAGTGGTTCAAAGAGCATTTACATTCAGTCTACAGCATTAAAGACTTGGGGATTCTACATTACTTCTTAGGGATTGAAGTCACTCATCTTCCTCAAGGCATAATAATGACACAGAAGAAGTTCACCAAAGAGCTTTTACAAGAATGTCATATGGATGTTTCCAAACTTGCAAAAACACCCCTGCCAGCAAACATCAAACTTCTTGATGAAGGTGATATGTATCCTGATCCAGAACATTATAGAAAACTCGTTGGAAAATTGAATTTTCTATGTCATACCAGACCCGATTTGTCTTTCTCAGTACAAACTCTGAGTCAATTCATGCAGCACCCAAGATCCTCTCATGCTAAGGCTCTTCAACATGTTTTGCGATATATAGCACACACTTTGGGACAAGGCATTATGTTAAATGCTTCTGCTCAGCTTTCTTTAGTGGCATTCTCAGATTCAGACTGGGCAGCTTGTCCAAATACAAGGAGGTCAGTCACAGGCTACGTTTTAATGTTAGGCAACTCTCCCGTTTCTTGGAAATCTAAGAAACAGTCAACCATATCAAGAAGCTCATGTGAGGCAGAATATAGAGCTATGGCAGCAACAGCGTCTGAAACAGCTTGGTTAGTGCGGTTATTAACTGAGTTAGAGGTACTCCATCTACAGCCTGTTATGCTCCATTGTGATAATCAGAGTGCAATCCATATAGGGAAGAATCCTGTGTTCCATGAACGGACGAAACACATTGAACTTGACTGTCACTTCACACGAGACAAGGTGTTAGAAGGTCTAATTACATTGTCTTACACTCCTACTGCAGAACAATTAACAGATATTATGACTAAGGCCCTCGGGTCTGTGTTATAAATAATAGTGCGAACCTTTGTATATGGCAATGGACTCCTTGATTTGAATAACCACGAAATGGACACCGTAATGAAGATTAGTTTGCGACGATAAACATCGCACGGAAATCTTGATATAGATTGAAGGCGACATCGATACTTTCCTTTTGTGATATTTCCCCCACAAAGGTACTTGGGTTATGAGACCGGAAATTCACAAAGAGATACAATCAATCACATTAACCGATGAGTACGCACCGATTAATCTAAACAACAAAGAGTTTATAAGAGAAAATGAAATCAGAAAAACTATAACGGAGTTGATCACTCTCCTTTACGTTTCAAGAGAATAAGAGAAAGATGACAGAATTTAGATTCTAACAACAAATCATTTCATATCCATGCACTCACTCTTATTTATAGAGTTGAAGTGTCACATGGTTTCATCCAATCCATACATCGGTTGACGATGTAACACATTGATACATAACAACACATTAGTTCATGAAACATAACTTTGTTTCATGAACAATCACTTTGTTTCATGAACAATTACTTGGTTTCACAAAACAACTTCCAGAAACTTTCTAACTCGAAAATCTCTAAGTGTTCGAACGAGCAACCATAGTGCTCGAACGAGCAAACCACCAAAACATCAAACAGAATGTTCAGAAGCATTCTGACTTGCTCAGAGCCACATGCTCGAACGAGCATAATAGTGCTCGAACGAGCACTTGCTCGTGAAGCCTTGTTTTGGTTCCGTTGTTACGTACTTGCTTAGTATATGTAATACATGTTCTAAGCCTTGGATAATGTCCTACATGCTCTAAATATCCAACAATCCTCCCCCATTTAGAGCCTTTAGGACATTTCTTTCTCTTTCTCAAAAACTGATCTCATAATCACATTCCATGCATCAATGTTAATGTCCCTCCGGATTGAATTAACACCTAGTACGACATACTTGACAAATGATCGTGAAATGATGATGTCCCTACGGATTGAATCACATAACACATCTGACCATTTGAAGATGAAGTACACACAGAACAAACGAACGCTTTGTCGTTTCTTGACACATTATAACGGCCGTGTCCATATCTATTCATAAGTTTATCATAGTCGATACGCTAATCTTGACTACTTGAAGCGGCCACACTTCAAACTTATATAGGTAGGTTCTCATTACGTAAAATATATCCCCGTGAATGGATATCACCAAGAGCTCTTCTACTCTTGGCCTTGAGAACTTTCAAGGGACGACTACCTCGCTAACTCACGGTCCAAAGCAACGATGGGTCATTAAACTTTGTTGCTTACAAAATCCAAAAAGAATTACACCACATTGAATTCAGACACAATGTTACTCGTGTGTGAATTGGGCTTTCTAATCGAATTTTAGTAGCGTATTCCGATTGCAATTGACGCTTGTTCAATTGAATCCTTACTCATGGCTTTAGTAAAGCCAAATTGAACTTTAGTGTTCACATAATCAAGAGTTATGACCCCATTAACGATAAATCCTTGCACTAGGCTGTGCCTAAGAGCAATATGATGGAATTTAGCGTTATGCACTTGATTATAATCCTTTCGCCAATGCCATCCTGCAATCCGTATGAATTGCCACCGGTGATCTAGACATTGGTAATATTGGTATAGTATCTCAAATATGAGATTCCTTAACCATTCTGCTTCCTTCCCTGTATATGCTAGCGCTATAAACTCGGAAGCCATAGTGGAACAACAATGCACGTTTGTTTCTTGGAAGACCATGATATGGCTCCTCCCCCATAAACAAACACCCAACCACTTGTCGAAGATTAACTTCTTCATTCGTGATTTAACTTGCATTGGAATAACCCTCTCAAACTTGGAGGTTCTCCACTATAAGTGATACTACAATTCTTAGTATCTTTTAAGTATTTTAATACTCTCTTAATCGCTTTGCAATGATGCGAACTTGAAATACAAGTAATCCTACTCCACTTTGCTACCGCAAAGACACAATCCGGTCTCGTACAAGTCGTCGCATACATTAGCGATCTAATAACTTTTGAATACGCTAATTGCGCAACTGGTTCCTTTTCATGTCACGAATTTGACATGTTGACACATAGGGGTCCACATTTGGAATTCCATCAAACATGTTGAAACTTTTAAGTACTTTCTCATTGTAATGAGATTAACTTAGCTTGATTCCATTGTCGTCTCTTATGATCTTTATCCCTAAGAATTAAGATCACATCGACCTCCCCCATTTCATTCATTTGAAATGAACATGACAAAAATCTTTTGTCTCTTGAACCCGTACTAAATCAGTACCAAATATGAGCATATCATCAACGTTGAGACAAATAATGACTCCGTTGCCTTGCCCATTAAACATGCTATAAATGCACTATTGTCTTGAATCAATTTGAATCCAAAGGACAAATTAATTCATCAAACTATTCACTTAGTGAACATTTTCTTCAAAAAGACTTTTTATTAAATATATCTCAAACTAGAGATAATTTAATTTCTTTGTCTAAAACTAAGACAAATGTTTATGGATAAACATTATCTTTAATATTTACATTTGGAAGTTTCAAAATTCTCTCCCCATTTGTAAACATTCAATCACTAAAAGAAATGTCAATTCTTTGTGATTCAATTCAAAATTGAATTTCATACATAAAATATGCATAACTTGAGCAATTTACTCACATTATTACAAACTAGTAATAATCAATTAATTATATAAATGTTATGGAATCTTTTTACCATAATCTTCATTTTATACTTTAAGTATAAAATACATTATCATACTACTTGATAATTACATGTCTTAAAGGACACAACTTTATAAGTAAATACTTATAATGCCTCTTTTAGTTATTAAAATAAATCAACTTGTCACATATAATTTAAGAATAAATTATACACCATCCATTTCCTTAAATGGATTAAATAAACATACCAAAATATTATTACAAACTAGTAATAATAATTTGAGTTATAATCATTATGGAATTTTAATCACCATAAATCATAATTTACAAAATCTATGCAAATTAATTATTCTCATATTTAGAATACCAATTTATTTCATAACTATTTTCATAAGTAATGATAAAATCAACCATTCAATTATAATTTCAACATTGTTGAATTATACATAATAATTAAACTTAATTATTATAAATAATGGTCCAACCATATTAAACTCGAATTTAATATGTTCCATATACATAAAAGTGTATATTCTCATGACATAAAATTCCTACCCCTTTATCTTAGTTATAATATAACTAGATTAATTTGGGTAATAACATAACTCATTTGAGTATGTCAAAAATAAATCATTACCCCTTATTATTATTTTGTAATAAACTTGGGTAAATAAATTATATGTCAATTTAATTCTTATCTCATTTTATGAGATGCTTGACATAAGTCAATTGAAACATCACTTACTTATATGTAGTTATAACAAAATAACTACCATTACTAACCAAATTATGGTTACATCAATAAATTGATACGATCTATCATATTAAAATCCGAAACATATTTTCATGAATAAGATGTCAATTATAACATAAGATGTCATAACATATAAAGCATCTTAAATCATAGTACAAAACATAAATTAATATAAACTAATATTACATGATAAGACAAAGTGTAAGTTATCAAAATTGCTTGGATAACGACACATTACACGTAATAATCATCAATTGATGAAAATTCTAAATGCAAAATAAAATTAATGCACGCATGTTCATGAATTAATAACCGAAAAGCTTTGATTAATTTATCCAAGTTTAACATATTTCATGAAAACATACCATCAAAATATCATGAATTGGTTTTGATGTACACGACATACATCAATCAAGTTTCAACATGATAAAAATAAATTAATCACTTTCTTTAACATGCCTCATGAATAATTAAATTCCATCAAGTATAACATATCATACTTTAAATATATGGTTAATCAATTTCCTTGAACATTTTCTATGAAAATATTCCATCAACACAACATGAATAAAATCATCTTTTAATCAAATAAATTTAATCAAACACATACTTTATGTATACTTGGCAATTATAATTTATATTTAATATATAAATTCTAACATTGTAGTATTTTATTTCATACCACAAAAATATCATTGCCCTTTTAATTATCATGATGATCACATGAATAAATTCTTATTCTCTTTTCTTAATTATTAAATTAAGAAAGTAACACTTTATGATTTTCACCATAAATTTTCATCATCAAAATAACACATACCCACTTCTCTAGATCATCTTTGTAATAAATACTATTACCCACATGCTTTACTTCAAATTAACATAAAGTTGAACACATGTATATGATCATCCAAAAGAAGATTTAAATGTATGTAAATACTTTCTCACAATTTTAAACACAAAAGCATCAAACATAATTTATGATAAATAAATTACATGAAAGAAAACTTACTTGTTTTCCATGAACTTATTATTAAAAATAATCAAGAGAATAATTATATCATTTTCCTTCATCAAAATTCCATACCAAAATACTTGTCCAATTTCATGAAGTTTAACGTGAGATCCTTAACGCTTGCCATGATCAAGAAGATATCACAAAAGATTGTTATAAATAATAGTGCGAACCTTTGTATATGGCAATGGACTCCTTGATTTGAATAACCACGAAATGGACACCGTAATGAAGATTAGTTTGCGACGATAAACATCGCACGGAAATCTTGATATAGATTGAAGGCGACATCGATACTTTCCTTTTGTGATATTTCCCCCACAAAGGTACTTGGGTTATGAGACCGGAAATTCACAAAGAGATACAATCAATCACATTAACCGATGAGTACGCACCGATTAATCTAAACAACAAAGAGTTTATAAGAGAAAATGAAATCAGAAAAACTATAACGGAGTTGATCACTCTCCTTTACGTTTCAAGAGAATAAGAGAAAGATGACAGAATTTAGATTCTAACAACAAATCATTTCATATCCATGCACTCACTCTTATTTATAGAGTTGAAGTGTCACATGGTTTCATCCAATCCATACATCGGTTGACGATGTAACACATTGATACATAACAACACATTAGTTCATGAAACATGACTTTGTTTCATGAACAATCACTTTGTTTCATGAACAATTACTTGGTTTCACAAAACAACTTCCAGAAACTTTCTAACTCGAAAATCTCTAAGTGTTCGAACGAGCAACCATAGTGCTCGAACGAGCAAACCACCAAAACATCAAACAGAATGTTCAGAAGCATTCTGACTTGCTCAGAGCCACATGCTCGAACGAGCATAATAGTGCTCGAACGAGCACTTGCTCGTGAAGCCTTGTTTTGGTTCCGTTGTTACGTACTTGCTTAGTATATGTAATACATGTTCTAAGCCTTGGATAATGTCCTACATGCTCTAAATATCCAACAGTCTGTTCAGCATGATAAGCTCAAGTCCAAGCTAGGAATGTATGTTGATACCATTCCCAGCTTGCGAGGGCCTGTTGAGGATTATCAAGATTATCAATTAGAAGATACATGTGATGTAGATAATGAGATATAATAGCTTGGTAAAGAGTTTGTTATATTGCACAACAAACTTCTGTATAAATACTCCTTGCTCCTGTAACAGAAAAATGAATTCATTTCTCCATTCAATAATACTCTCTTCTTTCTTTCTTCTCTAAATTCATCTATCAAAGCTCACTGTTATACTTCTTTAAGAAAAAATATTAAATTATTAAATCTTATACATGGTATTTATGAGCTGAAGAGTATGTATCAGTATCATAGAATAACAAGTGAATAACTAGAATGAATTGAAAAACTAGTGTCTAAAGGATTACAACAGAGGGGATATGATGGATCTTGGGCCAATCTGCTCCATTCGGATTTTGGCATCGCTCTACAAGCCAAGTTGAACAGACCTGAATATCAAGTCGACTCAGGGAAGTGAGTTTAGGCATCCAACTCGGCAATGATTTCAGACCACTGCAGTTCGAAATTTGAAGACTACGCAGGGCGGTGAGGTATTGCATACCTGTAGGCAGATTCACATGCTTAGGAAGATCCCTCAATTGCAAGGACTTGAGATTATGATTAAGGGATTGTTGCCATATATTCATATTATCCGCGCTCTCGTCTGAAATGCTTATATCAGGGCTTCTAGATATATATAGCGTCTCCAACGCAGTCAGATGTTTCAAACCTGCATAAAGACTCCTTAATTTGGGGCAGTGTTCGATACACAAACACCGCAGAGAAGATGAGCAGCTACGGAACAACTCCTCAACTTCTTCTAAATTCTCTACCTCCTTGTCATTGTTTATTTCCATATAGGAAAGATGCTCAAATGCATCGATGGGTAGCGACTTTAGCCATCCGATATTGTCTACTCTGACCACACTTAATTTGGGTACGCAATAAGTTGAATTTGCAGCATCTAAGTACGAAGATAAATTGTCGAAAGAGTTAAAGATTCGCAGTTCTTGGTTAAAATCCCATAAATTCAAATTTTCCACCCTAGGGCACAAAGGAAAAGACTTCAAACCAGGAGATCTACGCACAAACAATGTCTTTAATTGAGAAAGACATAACTTTCTCGCTTCCAAACATGTCTCCGATCTCCACCATCATTTCAACTTTTGCAGATTATATAACCGAAGTCTTTCAAGGGAACGAAAGAACGAGAAGCCTTCCGCCCTTGAAAAACAAGCTAATGCTGAATCAACTAAATCAGTACTAGCTATTGATGTAGTACTATTTTCAATATACTCCAAATTTGGCAAGTTTTCAAGGTCAAGGACTTTTAGATTATGTAGGTTTCTCATGCATGAAAGATGTTGCAATGTCCCACAATCTATAAGTTCTATTCTAACAAGATTTGGGAGGAAGGCTACCCAACTAGGCATATTTAAACCATTGTACCCTGATAACTCTAGCACCATGAGGTTCGAATGCGGTTGCAGATCTTCTAGCAATACTTCCTCGTAGTCGTATCCGACTCTTCTATTTACCTCATATCTATCAGTAAACCTAATGTCAATATGATTGAGATATTCTTTACTCCTTAAGTATCCTCCTCCTCTTCTAATGTCTTCCATAGCTTTTATTTCATTTTTGGCCAACTGGATCTTGATCTTAAGACAACCCTTTAGTTTCTTGAGAGCTCTAAGACCTTCTAAGTCATGAATTAATTGCTTTTTATTTGAGCTTCCTTCACCCAACACAAATTGAGTTAGTGTTTGAAGGTTAGTTAGTTTACCCATGCCCTTGGGCATACAAGCCAGATCAGAGCAACCCTCCATATCAAGGACCCTTAGCTTAACCAAATTGCTCAAATCTTTTGGTAACTTTACTAATCTATAGCAACAACTTAATTTTAAAGTCTCCAAATAATGCAATTGTGCAATGGACTCAGGTAGCAAACTCAACTCTACATTCCATGAGAGATCTAAATACCTTAAATGTTTGATATCGCCAATGGAATTTGGTAGAATTTTGATATTTGAATTGCTTAGGTCCAATGCCCTAAGGCACACAAAACTTGTGAGCAATGCCTCCATAGAAAGTTGATCCATCTTGGTAGCTTGATAATAGAGACCGACTTGAAGAAATGAACGAATACGTGCCTTAGAAAAAGTATATTTGGAAGATGCACTTCTCATAAGGGTTAAATGGTAAACTCGTTTATCCATATAGCCAGTTAGAGAATGTGTTAGACAAATTTCCTTCCCTGCTACATTTTGTGCAAGATCGTGCATTAGATCATGTATCTTACATGAAGTAATCTCACCACGTTCATCTTGTTGTACGTCTTGGAAAAAGCATCTACGCAACAAAATAGAAAAGTATTCCTTCGCAGTGTCTTCCACACTCTGACCTTCCTCTATAGGAACAATGTAGCCCTGTGCCATCCAAAGACGAATCAACATATCCTTCTCTATCTCAAAATCTTTGGGAAACAATGCACAATAACTAAAGCAACTCTTCAATGGAGATTCAAGATGATGGTAGCTAAGTTTCATTATTGCCATGATATCATTTTCACTTCCATCGATGTTTGCTAACCCAATCTCCGAGAATGATGACCACTTACTCTTGTCTTGACCATACAGAAGACTTCCGACAACTCTTATAACAAGAGGGACTCTGGCACATCCTTTGACAATCTCTCTGCCTATTTTAACAAAATCTTCTTGATTGTTTTCTTGATGTGATCCAAACGCCATCCTTTTAAACAAATGCCACGAATTCTCTTCTGACAAGCCTTGTAACTCATACATTGAACCATGTCCTATAATCCTTGCTGTCTCTCGTGATCGAGTAGTTACCACAACCCAGCTTCCCACATGACCACCAACTAAGAATTCTGCTAACTTGAGCCATTGACTCCTTTTTTCAGTCCATACATCATCTAAAACAAGCAAGTATCTACTGCTAGTTAGCTTTTCTCGAAGATGGTGTTGCACCCGATCCAAGGTGGATCTTTCATCCTTCTGACCAGTAATAGAAGCTAATATCTTACCAAGAATCACTTCTATATCCAACTGTTTCTGATCATGATCGGAAATGCAAGTCCACAACCTTAATGGGAAAAAACTTGCAACCCTTTCATCGTTATATACAAGCTGAGCAAGAGCCGTTTTGCCCAATCCCCCGATTCCCACAATAGTAAGGTAAGAAATATCCTGTTGAACATTATCATCTAACAATGTATGCAAAATCTTCTCCAAGTCATCCTCTCTTCCAATCACACTACCTGCGTATGAAAAAGAACACGTCTCCTCTCTTCTTTTCCTGATGGGATGACAATCAACAGTACTGAAGCCAAATTGCCTGTGATTGTTGGCAATCACGTCTAACTTCTTCCTAACCTTCTTCACCCCTCGAGACATATTGTAAGCAACGGCAAGAGAATTGAATCGAGAAAACAAGAGGCGCACCTTTTTAGAGGCTTCCGTTCCATCCATGTGCTGCTTCTGCTCAACGATAGAAACAAACTCGTCAACCAGATCATCAGCATCATACACCGCAGACTTGAGCTCCTGAATCCATACTTGTGCTTCATGGGACAGATCCTGCTTCTCCTGTGCATCGCGAAGCACAGCCCTGATAGTGGAGATAGTATGTTGGAGGTTTACGAGCTCGGATTCATACCCGAAGAAGGAACAAATCTGCTTCAAGTTTGCACATTGCAGTGCAGAAAAAAGGGTTTGAGCAACAGATAATATTGTTGCCAATTCCATTATCAGATCAGTAAATGAGTTGGTGTCAAGCAAAAAAAATGCAGATATCTAGAAGTTATAAGGTATGTGGCCAAAGAATTAATGGAATTTTCTATATTGTAAGGCTGATGATTGATCAACTTTAGGCCACATGATTGATCAATTATTTGTCCAATAAATACCATGGCCAAATAGCATTTCCCCTCCTCTGCTCTTTTCTTTTTCTTTCTTTATTAAAAATAATATGAAGTCCCACTTTGGGTTCCTTGCTCAATTTATAATGACTCATTAATAATGATGTAAAATTACAGATGATATTAAGAGTCAATTATAAACAATCACTTTATTATCACTAATAAGGTTAAGGTACATACATTCGACCACTCAAATCTAGCGTTGGTGAAAGTTACTTAAAAGAAATGTTGCATGAGGAGACCCAATTGGCTCAAACTCAATAATCTTTACGGCCCGTTTGGTTAGTGGTACTAAATGATGGTAATGGGAATGATTTATAGTGTAAAATTTCATCAAATCTTTCATGTCATTCCCATGGTAATGAAAATTTGATCACTAAAAAGTTTTTTTGTTCACAAATTTCCATTACCACCTAATACCACCTTTCCCATTGGTAATGCATTGGAATGAATTTTATGAACAAAATGAGATGATTGAAGGTTGTCAAGAATGGCCATCAAGGTAGCAAAGAGATTTTTAAACTAAAATTACACTAGCTTTTCATTCCCATTGCCGCGGTTTATTACCATCTACCAAACGGGCCGTTAAGTTACAAGCCCACATTATAACCAACTACACTGGGACAAGCCTGATAAGTCTTAACTACTCTCTCTGCCCCTTTAAAATTAAAATACATCCTTTTACTTTGTCATATTTTCTTTTATAAAAATATACTCATTATATAATTATTTTCTTCGATTTTCATGAGCGTATTTATTTTCTCTTTTAGACTATTTACACAATTCAAATGTCTAACTCCAACTACTCATTAAGATTTAAATATTTGTGTCAACTCCTCTTGATGCAATTTCAAAAGAATGAAAAAAATATAAACCAAAATACATTCTAATTCAAATTGTAGAATTAAATTTTGTAAATGGGATTAAATATGTAAAAACTCACAGGGCAAATCACAAGACAAAATTAATTTGATAAAATGAATTTTTGAATAAAAGGAATTAAATAAGTAAAAACATTGAGATAACAAAAGTAATGTTTATAGCAAATTCATAAGGACAATTCCATAAGGCATCTAGACTGGCCTTGGACATTCATCTATCTCCCACTTAAACAAGCCAAACCCTATACATTTTCATCATACTAATTATCTAACCAAGAGGCCTTTCACAATTCACACCACTACTTAATTGAAAAGACTATGAAAAGTTTGATTATTAGTGATCCAACACTAAATTTTACTTCATAATAAGATAGCTAGTCCTCAGCTGGAGTTGGAGTTGGTGCTCGAGATGGATCTGAGGCTGGCGCGGGATGTTGTTCTGTACCAGACGAATCCTTTTTCGTGTTTGCCTTCCTTGCTTGCCACTTTTCCCATGCCCATTTCAAGACAATGAACCCACCAAGTGCATATATCTGTTATTCAAATCATCCAATTGATACCAGAATTAATTAACATCTTGTTCTTCAATAAGCTTATAAGCTACCTACAATCACATGAAGTTTAGTCTTTACTTTTACTTAGGTCTATAATTTTGGAAAACTAAAGAACCGGGTCTGAAAATTTGTGCAATTTTACTCCGCCCCAAAAGAGCAATTGATAATCAAACTTAATCGCGTCGCCCTTTTATCTTTGCTATCGAGCGTTTTGGATGTGAGCTTTTTGAAGGGAGAAAGGAAAAGATTAAGGGGCAGAAAGTAGTTATTTTTATCTCTTAAGCTCCTTCCTCCTCAAATCTTTCAACTAGGTGACATTATTATTTATTGCCAATCATTCAAAGACAGTATCATATATATGGAGATCCAGAAACAGTATATAGTATGCCCTACCAAAGCAATAAAATGAAAAGGTAGAAATTTAAAGAATTTCATAAACTACACAATGCCAAATCTTAAAAGTTTACCTCAGGCAACAAACACCAAAGCAAGTACCGAGTAGCGTTTTCTACGATTATCTACACCTTTCCACGACTGATCTTTTAATGGCTACGGTCTGAAACTAATGAGCCCGTTCTACAATGGTTTTCATAGTTAACAATTTTCACTGCTTAATGTTTCCAACCCAATGTCAAACTTCATCCTGAGCTATATTAATCCCAAGTATGGTTGACCTCGTGTACATGGACACATGTTAGACTCAACTAATTCATTTCGTCTTCAACGAATTACACCTAAGACAAAACGTTGAAGGCTCATACCAATGTCGAAGTGCTGACGATCTGTCCAACCATCTTCAAGGTAAAATGATGGGTCCGAATAAATGGGTCACAAGTACATAAGTCAATAAAGTACTTCATTATACTGGCATACACGAACCCACATAGCAATTTGAAAGTTTCAACACCCAAATGTTAATTCCAATCCTGATACAGCTTCGCCAGCAAACTAGCCTAATATCTTAATGAAAAGAACATATGTGAAGGCTACAGGTTCAACAACCACTCATGAACAAACTACTGGTAAATTAATCCCAAACAAATACTCTTTAGTAGCATGATACAAACTTTTGAATCTTCAAAAATCAGGCCACTTAATATTGGATTCCAACAAATTGAACTTTCTATGACAAATCGCATTATCTTCTATCATTAAATTAATAATCGCCTTACAAATCATTTTCTCAATCAAACTACCTACTATGCTCCCCAATCAAGTTTCTATGACCAATTGCAATGCACTGGTGTTCGCCAAGACAATAGTTTACAGTGGGCTGAGGTTGAACACTCGTCTACATGTGTGCTTAATCAACTTGGCTACCATTTTTATATACTCCATATTATATGAAACATAATTCAATATCAAGACTTGTTTGTACATAAAATTTGCGCCCATATTTGTTGGAGTATATAACATATTCTGAGGTCTCAACCATCAGCTTAAGCTTTCGGTTGTGTTGGTTCTTTGACATGGTATCAAAAGCCAACGTGACAAGAGGTCACGGCTTCGAATCTCAACCACGGAAATATTTAGTGCCAATGCGTATTCACATTTATAGGCCAATGAGTAAACACTACTGCTACATCATGTAACTAATATGTAAGATACTAATTTTGGCGTCGAATGCACCGTCCCAGGCCAACCTAGCATACTTCCAATTTTATGCCAAACAATCCACAACATTGAACTGTCTTAAAATAAGGCCAACCTAACACTTCATGATTTTTAGTTAAATGACCAAGAACATGGCATTTACTAATTGCACAACTTAACATAATTCAATATTAAAACATTTTTCAATTGATTATACCTTAGTAACTATGCTTTTTTGTCATAAACTAGCCCCAATATTCAAAATAAGAAAGTACTAATATGGACTTGGATGCGACCTTATAAACGGAGTAAGTATAATTTTTAATCAAATGACCAGGAACATGTCATTCACCGATTGCACAACTAAAAAGTTTCAATTAATTTTTCTTGCGGAGCTCCTAAATGGTTAATCCTACAACAGCAACAAGCAGAGAAAATAAGAAAGGAGGAAAAGTGAAAATACCTGCCAAAGAATGATAGGATTAGTTTCATTAGCATCTTCATTCTCAAGCTTTAATGGAGGAACTTCAGGTTGAGTCTTCGGAAACCTCACAACAGCTGGAGTCTTAGTTTTGGTTCTAGAAGCTTCTTCTCCGTCAACACTTACCACAGATTTCTCATTATAATCACTACTATTTGTATTGTTATTGTTACCAAAGATATTAGCGAAAAACTTGGGAATAAGAGAGAGAAAAGCAAAGGAGTTATTCGGTTGTCCTTCTGCCATTGTTATTAGTCGGAGTTTCGTGTTGAAGACTTTAAGGATTTGTAATTTGTGCAAGCTTTTTGGTTTTGTAAAGTAAGTTCTAGCCTTCTCCAATTTTCGTATTAAGAGAAAGAAATTGACTGAAATGAAATAGGAGTAGAAAAAACCCCAGAGTGCAAAAAAAAAAAAGAAATAAATAAATAAAAATTTATTTACAATATTTGATAATAATTTTTTTGAGAAAAAAAGAGAGAGGAAAGGGGAACGAAAGGAAGAGAAACGGAATTACAAGGAAAATATCTTTTGTTTGTATAGGAGGTAATGTAAGGAATACGATGGGAGATGAGAGTTGTTATGGTAAATTTAAGTATTCATTTTATTTATTAAATGCTCTCGTAAAATTAACTCACCGTCTTTTGACTGACCGTTGACCTTGACTCGTAATCAAGGGGCTTCTGAGATATTTAGTTTAGCATACTTAATCCCCAAGCAGGCAACCTCCATAAACCCTAAAGTAACTACCCCGTAACTGTCATATAATCGACTATAACCATCCACTACAAACCATTACTCTCATAAACAACCCATGCTCTCCCAAAAATAACTCCCTCTGAATCATTATAAATAGCACAACCAATCTCATTTACCTCTCTAAGAAAGAATGCCATACCGAAACTCTGCCAAAGTCCTTACTCACCAACATCCTTACCAACGTACCAGAATACAAACAACCACCCTCCTGAGATCCTTGCTTTCAAATTTTTATCATTCATTCATTGATTTCTCATCTCCGATCTGACTTGAGCGTTGGAGGGGTTTTTCGGGAGATCGCCCCCGGTCAAGGATAATGTGTTGTGTTGCAGTCTTCAGGTCACTACTGCAGAAGTATCATATCTCACTTCCACTTCGTTGACCATTGACTCTGAAACACTTTCGCTTCAAGTACTTTCAAGTGTTTTTTTGCACTTTCTCGTTTCATCATCGAAACAAGAGTTATCCCTTTTAATTTTTCCAACCTTAACAAAAAAATATCCGTCAAATCCTTCTAATTTTCCCCTTCAGATCCCTCTCCTCCCATTTTATTATCTAAACAAGAGATTTTGCATTTCTGTAAATCTCTCTTTTCTTTTCATGCATTTCCTTCCCTCCACATGCACCCTTAGGGGTGGCAAAATAGATAGCTATTATGTGCTTTATGTTGTAAATATGTGTGTGTGTGTGTGTGTACGTGATTAATTTACTTTAGTTGAATAATTATACTATCATATTAGTTACAGGGATTTGCCATATTGGAAAACTAACAAGATTCAGCAGAATATGGACATTTTGGACATAAAGAAAATTGTATTTGATAACATATTTAAAAAAGCATTGATGTGTGAGCCAAACAAAATAAATTAGGATCACATCAAGGCAAGACATGATCTACGTAAAGTTGGTATACATTTGGAATTACATACTGTAGGTGTATATCAATTTTTATTTTCGATTTTTGTTTAAGGTCCTCTACAAACTATTTAAGGTTATGAAATTGTCTTTTAAGTTACATATAGTTGATTTATTAATTTGTCTATTATGTATAAATCTTTTCGAATTGATTATGTTATCTTTGTCATTTGCTAACTCAGTTCTGCAATTATAATCGAATTCTTCATAAAACACAAAAAAACATAAATAATAGTGGTTGCATACTTAAGTCTCACAAAAATATAATCAAAGTGAATAATCCAACATTGGTCGTGTTTGGACTAAGGTTCTATGCGTTTTTTTGTTTAAATGTTCTTCGTCTACAACCCTTAAGTTGATTGTGACCATTCATTGAAAATTTACTTTTATATTAGTACTTTATATCTTAATACTAACATATGTTACTAGTATAGAAACCCGTAGAATGCATGGATTTTTAACTATCGACATATATAGATTTAGATATATTATTAAAGATTCAATTATATATTATCGTTATCAAATTTCAAATTTCAATATTACAATAATCATATCTCAAAAAAAAAAAATAATTATTATCAAATTTGCATATATAATTTATTGAAATAGGTTCTTCATGCTGGTTACCAACTTCAGTTTTTTTGCCCAACTTCTTTGCTGATTTAGCATTCAACTCACTTATCTTTTGATCTTCCTTCTTTGACACATCAGCAACATTCAGTACACCATCTTCCTTGTCAGTTGCAGAAGGTACCTTTTTCCCTGTGCGCTTAGACTTGGACTCTGATACACTAGGTAACACACTAAACTTCAGCACACTATGTGGAAGCAAACAAAGAGGCAAACAGCTCCAGAAATGAGTTGAACCAAATGAGCAGCAAGAAGACCACCAGAAAATTGCACGAGCAAAACACCTCAGTAGTAGATCAGAAATTAGCAGATCTGCCATGACACCGACCGTAGTGAATCAAACCAGCAGTCAGCAGACCACCAGAATATATATATATATATATATATATATATATATATATATATATATATATATATATATATATATATATATATATATATATATATATATATATATATATATATATATATATATATATATATATATATATATATATATATATATATATATATATATATATATATATATATATATATATATATATATATATATATATATATATATATATATATATATATATATATATATTGAGAGAGGCTCTCCTAGGGTTCGGTTTTCCTCCCCTTGGAGGGCCTCACGGGTGGCCGGCGGTTGGATGGCGGGTTCTATGGGTTGTGCTGGGTGGTGTCTTGATGGACGGCTGTCGATTCTGACGATTTCTGGGCTGTTTTTCAGTTTTCTTTTTTAAAGCTTTTGTTACTCTTTTTACGGTTTTTTTTTGCTCTTTTTAGGTCTTTAATCTTTGTTTTTGGCCTTTCCGCGTGCTTGTTGATTATTTGGTGTTATTTTCGAAGGTTTTTGGGTTTTTGTCTTGGTTCCTTGCGATTTTCAAGAGGCTCTGTTTGGATTTCTGGGTGAATGTTGGTGTAACTGGAATTTTGGTTTTCGTTTTTGACGTTTGGGATCCTCCTCATGTTCTTTTCTCTCTCTTGGTGTGGTGTGTCTTGATTCTCATGATGGGCTTGCTTTTTTGGGGTTATTTGGTTTATTTGGAGAAAAGCGTTTTGGTGAGGACTGGTTATTGCGGAGATCGGCAGTGTACGGTGGTGGTGAGTGGTGTTTCCTGCTGTTCAGATATTCTGATTTTCTTTAGGTGGTGCTGTCATGGATCTGTTTCCTTATGGCTTCAAAGATTTAAAAAGGAGATTAGGGGTTTTTATCCTAAAGTTGGTGTTTATGGGGTCTTCTTCATGCTCATGAAATTTTATGGTGTTTTAGTGCGTTTGATGTTTCGTCTTCGTATGCTGGAGTTGACGGTTCATCTTCTTGAGTTCAGATCTGCTCTTATCCTGGTGTTTATGTTCAGTTTCTGCTGGTGTTCAGATTTTCATTGGCGTTTGGTGTGTTTCATGGTGTTGATGAATGCTGGTCCTTGAATTTGGTGTATACGGCAGTACTTGATGGTTTTTCGCTGGTGGTATAAATTTGATGAAGATGGGGACTTCTTCAAAAGCTTAGGAGTTTCAGGGCTGGTTTCAAAATGATTAGGTGTTTGGAGTTTGGAGTTTCTGGGCTGGCATGGCGTTTGGAGTTTTCTTCTCAGACCGGCGGAGTCATATGGCGTTTGGAGTTTTGGAGTTTGGAGTTTGCTGGTTTTGGCGTGATGTTTATTCTCAGACCGGCAGTCTGTTCTTGTGTGCTGGGTAGGTGATGTTTCGGTTTTTCTTCTGCTGTGTCGTGGGTAGGTGTTGGCGAGTTTCGTTTTTTCTTGAGCTGGTGGTTAAGGGTGTTCCAACGGTGGTGGTCTAGGATTTTGGTGCGGTTCTCGGAGGTAGTTTGTGCGTCTTACTGTTTTGGCTTTGAGAATGGTGTGCAGGCGTTGTGGGGCTCGAGGTGTAAGGAATAGGAAAAGGCTTTGATTTCTGCTGGTGTTGGTCTTCTCGTTTGAGCTGCCATTTTGTCGGGTCCTCTCTTTTTTTGGGGTTCTTGGGGTTTGAAACCTGGACCTATCTTAAATGATAGGTAAGGATGGGGTGTTCTTTTTGGTTGGTTCCAATGTTTTTTCAGAAGCATAAGGGCAGGTTTCGTAGTGTGGTAATTATGGTAATTATGGTGTTGGTGGTAGGAATATGGAGTGGGTCATTATTCTTTGACAGTGGTGTATTTTTGCTAGTTCTTTAATTTCCTCGTTTGGTAAAGGGGTGGTGACAGGTTGATACAATCCGAGTGGTGATAATCTTGAATGTTAAAAGCATCCGTTTTTTTGTCCTTGTGGCGTGGAGTTTTTGTCTGGTGTTGGTGTTGGTACTTTCTCCTGGTGATGCAATGCTGCATTGTGGTGCTTATGGTGGATTTGTTGTCCTACCTAGTATTAGTGTAATCTATTCTTGGTGTATAGTGATAGATGCTTGGTGTTAGGAGCTAGGACCACTTTGTAATGGTGTTTTATTTTGGACTTTGTTTTGGCATAGCCCACCCCTATGCTGTTTAGGGTGGCCTGTGTCTTGGTCTCTCTCTTCCAATGGCTTTTTTCCCTACGGGGGTTTTTTTATGCCGGCGGATTTGGGGTCCCAAGTCACAGTGTGGTGTTTCTTCCCCTTTTATTAATATATTTCCAAATTTCCAAAAAAAAAAAATAATTTATTGGAATAGGTGCTCAATTTAGGATAGTTCAAAATTTTGATATATTTTTTTTATGTTAAATAGGTGTTAAAATGTGAATATCTCTAAATAGACAGTTAATCTAATGTCAATTTAAATGTTTGTCAGTTATATGAAATAATATTAATTGAGAACTGAATGACCAAAGTTGTCAAAATCGTATATTCACATGTTAACACAATATCAATTTAAAAGCCTGTTAGTTTTTTGAAAAAATATTAATTCAAAACTGAATTGTCAAAGTTGCCAAAACTTGTAGAAACACATGTAGTTGCCAAATAACACTTAGAGATCAGTAATGCACCACTTAAATACTGACATATGTCAAATTGATTAGAAGAGTGCCATGTGTAATTTGACAACTCTTTTAATTAGTTTTATGATATGATGATTAGTTTTATGATTTATGATTCAAAATATTTAGTTTGTAAATATAGTAAATTTCAGGCGTGTAAAAAGAAAGTACGAACAAAATTCAAATCAACATCTAATATACAGCTCCATCTTGACCAGAATCATTCAATTTAGTCACTTTTTAAAAATGACTAAATTACTCAATCTAGTTAATTTTTAGAAGGTCTAAAAATGATAGGTTAATTAAATTTATTCTCATCAACCAATTAAATTATTTCATCTAACAAAGCTACATGAAACTGACACGTAAAATTTTCCAGTCATTTTATTAAATTGTATGATGATATGATATGATGATTCAATTTAGTCACTTTTCAAAAATAGTAAATAACTCAATCTAATTAATTTATGTAGGTCTAAAAATGACAGGTTAATTAAATTTATTCTCATCAATCAATTAAATTATTCCATTTAACAAAGCTACATGAAGCTGACACGTGGAATTTTCCAGTCCTTTTATTAAATTGTATGATATGATATGATGATTTTTAAACCTTTTTATATCATTTTATGCAACAAAAGATTTTAACTGATTAGTTTTTAAAAAATATTAAAATTAATTTGTTAGTAAAAATAATAAATTTACGATATGTAATAAATTCATGTCAATAACTTAACTAACATTATTCAATCTTAGCCATCCTTTAGTTTATAGGAGTATATGTTTTTGAAAAAGATAAATCAATCCATCTAGTATATTTTTGAAAGAGTTTAAAATAATAGGTTGTTAATTTTATTTGCCACATAAGCAAATAACAACCAATAAAATCTTTTCGGACATACATGAGGCTAACACGTAAAACTTTAAACTTTTAATTAGATAGATTTATTTTTTCTGTTAAATATTAATCACATATTAATAAGATGAATAAAAAGTATAACAATACTGAAGTTAAGAAAAGAGAAAGTCTAAGTAAATAATGGTGATTTGCGAAGTTAACAAATCACCCTTATGTAGAAGAATTTGATAGAACGGGAGTTGTGATTTTATTTATTCTGTTTATTTTATTATTATTTCTTTTATTTTTTATTGTTGATGATAGGTAAAATAAAAAAATTACGGTTATGTCATTTGCTCGGATCTATCATTGTTAGCGTTGTATTTGTACCAATCGTTAGCAAACCTAATTCGTTAACCCCTTTTAGTTTTATCATTCATCTGGTCTTTCCTTTAATTTTAGTTTTTTTTTTCCTGAATTCTTGGTTACATAATTCGCATAATCCGCATAATCCGCCATGAAAATTAGTTCCCGTTCATCCAAACGCAAGGCTAAAAGCTCTCAGGTTCTCTAATTTATTGCTTTTTCCTGGATTGTTTAATTTCTGCAATCGTATCTTTACAATTTTTTTCACTTACCCTAATCATTTGTTTGGCTTAGGTTACGTCAACTATGCGCTCATTTTTTAGTTTTGTTATTTTTGATTGCGAAAAGTTAACCTGTTATATGATGTATGATTACTTTTAACTTTTGCTACGATTTATTATTGGTGCTTATGGATGATCTTAATTAGAATTTTATGAATTGCGGTTGTTTTACTTTGAATTTCTATTGTGGAATTTTGATATATTTGGAACAATCGCAACTGAGCAGAAACATAGCAAGAAGAAAACTAAAAGCAGTAGGGAGAAAACCAAGAAATTGAAACAACGGGAACGGGAACGTTCAATTTCGTGTTCAGATGAAGATTTGGTTTCGATTTCATCATTATCGTGTTCTAGATCAGGGGATGATATTAGGAGTAAAAAGAGGGGTAGGTCTAGGGACAGAAAGGGTAAAAAAGATAAGAAGAAGAACAAAAGAATCTGTTTGGTGAGTGAGAGCAGTGGCGATGATGATTGTGGTCGCATTAAGAAAGTGAAAAGATCGAAAAAGAATCGAAGTTCTGATTCTAGGAAAAAACGGCATGTGAAAAGGCGACGAAGGGATCGTAGTTTAAGTTCTACTAGGAGTCGCCGGTCTAGGAGTGGGGAACCAAGTGATGATCTTGACAGAGAGTTCGGGGACAAGGCAGAATCGAAGGAACGAAAGGGGAGAGAGAAAATTAAGAAAAGTAGTGAGAGTCAAAAGGGAAGTAGGCATAGGTCTAGAAGTTTCTCGCCTTGTAGTTTGCATAGTGAGGAGAAGATTAGAATTCCAAAGAGATTGAAGTCTGTTATTGTGGTTGCCAAAGAGATAGAAGCAATTGAGGAATTAGAATCAAACAAGGATGATGGGGATAAAGATCAAATTGTTTTTGATTATGATGACTATCCTAGCAAGAGTGTTGATAGTAATGATGGGGTTAGTGTAAGAGAAGCAATACCCAATTTATTTGATGTTAGTTCGAAGAAACAGTCTTTGGATGAGCCGGAGAAGGAATTTGATGTTTCTCATGCCAAGGTTTTGGGAGTTGTAGATGTCGAAAGACAGCTTGTAAAGGAGAGAGGTGGAATAATCCCAAGTACTGTTAGATTAGTGCATGATTTTTCGATTGGGAATAGTAATGAGGTTACTCCTAATTCTAGCTCAAACCATGCTGATCTTGAAACTATTTTAAGAAAAAAAGCATTGGAAAATTTACTGAAGCGCCAAGGAAAGATGTCCACAATGATTTCAGCCAATAAGAAACCTGAACTTCATAGTGAAGTTAAAAAGCTTTCTATTTCGGAGGCTCAACCTGTTGATCAGCCTCTTGAGGGAAATACTAAATCTGTGCAAAATCTAGAGAAGGCTGTTGATGATGTTAAATATATTTCTACTAATTTACCTTGTCCTATAGTAGGTCCTTCAAAAATTACTAATGCACATCTCCCGAGCACGAAGATTGAAACTGTCTATCTACAAGAAAAGAGTAAGAACCCCTGTGATTTTCCTAACAGCAGACCTGATGTTAACTTATCCACATCTAGGAAAGGATTTTATGGAGCGAAGAACACCTGGAAGCGACAGTTGCTCCCACATGAATCTTCTCAGAAGAACCTGTCCTCACCTAGAGAAATGATAGTAAAAGATTCTAAACAAGAAATGACATGTCAGCCTAAAATATCAGAACCACAAAAAACTATAAGTAAGGATTTTGCTTCTTCAAAATTTGATTCTGAAGTTAGCACCAGAATAGTTGAAGCTCTTACACATACAGAGCCTTCCACTTCTGAAGTGGAAAACAAGAATGATAAGACCAATTCAGCTGATGAAGAGGCGCAATTCCAGAACAAGACAATGTCTGTCATGCGGGGTGGTGAAATGGTACAGGTATGTTTGTTGTGGATAAATTGCACTGCTTTTCCAAACGATACTTTGTCTGTTGTTATTTTAAGATTTGCTGAAATGTTCTTGGTCTATGATTAAAATGATCTACTTTTAGGGCCTCTGAGAAATAATGGCAGATCCGTAATTGAATGTTTTAATTGTAAGTGAATTGTATGCAATCTCTTTAGCATTTTGCTTGTGTCATATAGGTTAGCTACAAGGTTTATATCCCGAAGAAAACCCCTGCTCTATCAAGAAGGCAACTGAAACGATGATCCTTATTGTTTTGATGGCATTGATTGTCTCACAAGAATGGTAAGTTTACTGAACGTGGAAAAGAGGCTTGGTTTACATAGCTAGAGGAATTTCCTTGTTGATATAGAAATAAGAAGGCAAGTTATGATCCGATTCTGACGATAGACAGTGGTAGGTTTAGTCTCTAAAAATCTCTAATAGTTTATCTGTTTTTACTGCTGCTTTTACTTTTCTTGATGTATGTAGGTTAAGTAACTCAATACTAACAAACCCTTTTATTGCTTCTGAACTGCTGATGTTAGAAAAGCTGATGCTGTACACATCGGCTTTAATATTGCTATACGAGTGTTGTGTAATGAGTATAGTTGACTAGTACTCTAATGATTCGTCTTGTGGAGCAGATGGTTATAGTGTTTCAGTTTTCTGTTCCTGTCCTTTGATGTCTTGATATATTTGCATCTAGTATTTGATGATACCTGATCTGGGTAATTTGTGTTATAAATCTTTGTCAATATAACGAGCTTGATGCAAATGGCGCATAATGTATGTTGTATTTATAGTTAGTTCGCATGTCTTTTACTAGCAAACTTGGTTCAACAGATGAAAAATTCCTTTACCACACTCCCCTACATGCAAATGCTGGATCCACTTGATGTCGCCAATACACCGTCCTATCTGCTCCAACAAAAGATAGAAAGAAACAACAATAATAACAGTGCCAGAGCCTTGGTTCTAAAAGATTGAGGTCGGCTACATGAACCAATATATCATCATCATTGATCGTTCACATGGATTCTTCTTTGCTCTTTCCGATTCCCTACTATTTCAATTTGTAAGTTATGTTTATATTCTTTTCCGCTCCTGTCCTCTTAGTCATTTTCGATCTTTTTTGTCGTCTTTTAATGCAACTCGAGCTCTAGCTTTCTATCTTCCTTACCGGTTAGGCAGTTCTCTAATACCCCATCTGTGCACATGTGACATGTCCAACTCATGTGCTTTGTCTTGCTCCGACATAGTTTGAATCCACGTGACTTCAACTCTTTTCTCCATCATTCTAACTTAGCATTTACCCTTTGGTCTCATCTACCAAAACAATGTCATCAGCGAACAATAACACCATGTACCTTGGCACGTCTCCTTATATCTATTGAGTCATCCAATATAGGACTGCTGCTAAAAATAAGAAAGAAGAAAAAAATGAAACAGAAAGCATTTCTATGTTAAAATTAGGGGTGGTAGTAATGGAATGCATATGGTCTGAGAAGCCAATAGTTTGTGTTCCCATTTTCTATTTGTAACATGATCGTTTACGTTCTAGACTTGATTAATGAAGCATGTATTGGAAGAACTAAAAAGCTGTTTTTTTAAAATTGACTGGAATCAGTTATTACTGATTTTATTTAGAAAATGAAGGAATGTTTAGGTTGCCTACAATTAATTAACCATAGGACCTAAACTCGTTGATTTCAAGAAGCTTGTCTATATGATGATGGCCGTTTCCTGTGAAGATGTATTGATATTTTAACTGTGATCTGCTAGTAAGATTTATCTGAAGTTGGCGCATCACTGAGATTGTTTACTCCCCTTCAAGGTTATTACTTATTAGGATCGAGATTCTACCTAAAATCGTTAAAAGGTAAGATCGAAATCGATAGATCGTAGGATCGCGTGATCTTACAAATATGCATCAATGTGCTTTGAATTACTGATTATTATTTATATTTGTTCTCTTTTTAAGTTTTAAGGTGTTAGTAAAAACTTTTTTACTTTATCTATTATGTTTTGAAAAACAAATCATTTTTGAACTGCAAATTAAGAAAAATTTGAATTTCATAAAGTTAATAATATATTTACTTTAATTGTATATTTATACTTAAGTGAAATCTGTATAAATATGAAAATATTTTACTATTGAAACTACCCATGTAGGATCAAATCGTAAATTCGTAGGATCGTAGAATCGTGTTATGATCTTATCACCTAAACTTTTGAGTTCATTAGGATCGTCCAATTCTATTAGATTAAGATTCTACCTATGATTCGGATGATGTCTATTTGTGGATCATAAGATCGTAGATGTAGATCAGAATCGAGATTCCAATAAGTTGATAAATATGCTCCCATTTGTTTATTAGTATATTATTAGTTACATTTAAATAGTAATTATTCATCATTTAATAGTGAATTATTTCTTATTCTTTATGAATAAGAAAAATAGTCATTAATAGTGAATCATTTCTTATTCTTTATGTATTAGAAAAATAGTCATTGTAGTAACTTAGGATATTTTTAAATGTGCAACACTAAACATATAAGAGCAAAAATATGATAAGCGTGAATAAAAGTGTAGCAATTAATTAATTGGAGGTAGTATATATTGATGTGGGTCACGACTCACGACCATGGGTGAACCTAGTTAACTAGCTACTCCTTCCGTTCCTTTTTGATGTTACTATTTGAGCTTTTTATCAAGATTAAGAAAAATGGAATTTTTGGTGGTAGTGAGTAGTGGGAAGTAATGATTGTATTGAAAGTATTTGAGAAAAAATAATAGCGGGACCAGTTTTTCAAGACCCAGATCCGGATCCGTGGATACTACGGATCCAGTATCGGATCCGGGTCCAAAACGGATCTTACTTGTTTTTGCCCTTTTTTTTATTATAGGAAACATCATTTGCAAGTTCACATAAATAAGAGTATGCAATTTATATTGGCATGAATTGATTGGTATTAATTGGCCCATAGTTTTTTATGAGCGGGATATACTGGGTTAGGATGATGATGATGAATTAGCCGATAAGGATAGACAGATATGGGTGAGACAGTCAGACAATTGTAATCAGAGCTAAGAAATAGCTAGAAGAATCGTTTACCAGATACTAATATAATGCATACAAATGGGTAATAGGAATTAGCAAACTTTACTCATGATTATGTAAAGTGGTGTATTTACCTCAAATAGAAGTTTTTCTCAGATCCGTAGTTTTTATACTAATATAATGCATACAGATGGGTAATACAATTCATTTTGTTCTATATCCGTGGTATTAATCTATCAGATTTTGTAGAATATGCAACATTCCAAAATGGGTATTTCTCACTTGGAATTGTAATTTATATATTTAATATATTTTTTTAAAAAAACGGGTCCTCGGGTCCGGGTATTTTTCTCAGATCCGGATCCGGACCCGTGAATTTTAATTGGACCCGGATCCGATCCGGATACGACGGGTCTTTTTTTAAGACCCAGATCCGTGAAAACGGATACGGATCCAATACCCATTGCCATCCCTAGGAGTAACTTTTATTGTATGTAACTTGAATTGAATTGATTACAATATTAACTAGATAACTTTTATTACACTTCTATTAAATGTAATAAAAATTTTTGATAGTAAAATCAATGAACTTGATCACTTGATGGTTGAATTGGATACAAATTAGCTGATCACTTGATAGTCCAATAACATTCTTCTACAAATTTTAAAATGCCGCCTAATTTGAACACATTATATTTTTATGATCAGGCAAGACCATGGAATTGTTAATTTGCTAAAATTAATTGTAGGACAAAGCTCGTAGAAACAATCTTATTTTTTTTAAAATCAACTTGTGCAAAGTGACGATATTTTTTTGTATTTTATTTTACTTTTGTAATTTAATCTCTTTTAAATAGATACTTTATCGGTTCCTTTAGCTTCGATTTAAGGATATTGAAGTATATTTTGAAATTTTTTTAATTAATAACATGACACAAATAAATAAATGGAAGAAATACTATATGATATGTACAAATGATAAAACGAGATGATTAGTTTATTGAAAAAAAATAATTGAAATGAGCTCTTACCTTTTGACGATTAGATTATAAAATCTCAATTTTTTGTACTCCTTTCCATTCCCCATTTTGCTTTAGCATTCAATCCAATGCACTTATTTGATCATTAATAACTCTAATTGTACATAATTAAAAACTATATAAATTTAATATAAATAATCCTTATATTGAGACGAATCAAACAAGATTTCACTTGACTATGTTTTAACTTATATATTAATAATAAAATACAAATTAAAAGTTACACATAGAAAAACGTCAAAAAACAAATGGAAATTTAGTGGTGAGTTGGAGGGAGTAGTATTTTTTAAATATTCCCACATGTTATGTAGTTGTCAAAGAACAATTCAATCAATAGTTTAAGCTGATAATTAAGACTTAGGATATGTTAATATTGTAACACACCTCCTCACACCAGAGCTTTTAAGCTAGAAGTGTGGATTCGACATATACCCTCCCTATAACTAGCGCCGAATATTCCACTTTAATAAGGGGTGATTGAGATTTGAACCCGTGACCTCTTGTAATGTAGGCTCTGATATTATATCAAGAAATCAATTCAATCATCAGTTTTAAGCTGATAGTTAAACCCCATGATATGTTATATACTCTAACGGCTCGCTTGGTTAGTTGTACTAAATGGTGGTAATATGAATGATTTATAGTGTATCATTCCAATGGTAATGAAATTTTGATCAAAAAAAAAAAATTGTTCACAAATTTCCATTACCACCTAATACCACCTCTCTCATTGGTAATGCATTGGAATGAATTTTATGAATAAAATGAGATGATTAAGGTTGTCAAGCATGGCCATTAAAGTAGTCAAGAGATTTTTCAACCAAAATTACACTAGTTTTTCATTCCTATTATCGCGTTTTATTACCACCTACCAAACGGGCCGTAATAGTAATCCACCGTATAACCTCAATTCAGCCCGAAAACCATCACTAATCCTTCACTCATTTCTTCTTTGTTTATTCAGGTACTCTCTTGAGAGACCGTCTATAGTATAAACGTCTCTCAAGAGTCCAGCTCATATCTCCCTTTTAACTTAGAAAACCACCAATTAGTTTTTTTTTAAATTTATAAATTGGGCCAGACCCAAAATTTGAGACGTCTATTGTATAGACGGTCTCAAGTAAGGTTTTGTGTTGTTTATTTTGTTTATTATGGACCCCTAGAACCTCTAATATATGAAGGAAGAAGAAAAATAAGAAAATAGAGAAATTATTTTTTAAGAGTAGGCAATTAATATACCTTGACAAAAAATTGGAATGATTCTTCTGCTTGCAACTTGGTCATAATTTTCTCGATAGTTCACAGACATGAAAATTTTTACCCAGCTTTTACATCCCACTTTTTTTTTTCAATTGTACATATCTTTCAATTATTATATATAATAATTTACAAATTAATTCTTAAAATTTTGATTTTTTTTAAATTACAGCCTTAAAATTTTTGCAAATTACAGTCTAAATTTCTTTTCATTTTTGTCCTCTCTTAACATTTTGACTTGTTTTGTTCGTATTAAATCTTTTGAACTTGTTTTTTCCTTTTTGTTTTGTTTTTGTCCTCTCTTAAATTTTTGAACTTGGTTTGTTGGGATTATTGTCGTTTTTGGTTAGTCTCTTTAGTTTTGGTGTGTATCTCTTTGGTTTTTGTCTTGGCTTGCTTGTTCTTTTTTGTGTTGTGCTTTGAGCTTAAGGCGCCAGCGTCCTCTTTTTGCTCTTGTCCACGGGTAGGCGAGTATAGAGTCCAGACAGACATATGGTAACCTAAAGTCAGGTCCAAGGAGGAGGGAGGGGAGGGGGGGAGGGTTAAGGGGGCAACGTGACCAGGGCTTTGAACTTAGAGTGGGGATATGGAACATAGGCACCCTTCAAGCTAAATCGTTGGAGTTGGCAACTGAACTCTTTAAATATAAATTTCAGGTGACTTGTGTTCAGGAGACCAGGTGGAAGGGGCAAAAGGCATGCGTTTTGAAGGGATACAAACTTTGGTATACCGGTTTGGATGGAACACGAAGTGGAGTCGGTATTCTTGTAGCTAATGAGATCTTAAAGCAAGTAGTAGAAGTAAGGAGGTGCAATGAAAGGATTATGTTAGTTAGAGTTGTGGTGGGGGAAGAGGTCGACTCGATCATTAGTGCGTATGGGCCGCAAGTTGGGCTTAATGAGCAAGTGAAACGTGAGTTTTAGGATAACCTGGGTGACCTTTTGGAAGCCATCCCTATCGACGAAATTTTTTTTATAGGAGGCGACTTCAACGGTCACATAGGGAAGGAGGCTGTCAACTATAACTCTGTTCATGACAGTTTTGGTTACGATGTAAGGAATGAGAGTGGGCAGAACCTTCTTGAGTTCGCGTTTGCTAAGGATCTAGTTATAGCCAACTCGATCTTCAAAAAGAAGGATGATCACTTGATAACGTACAAGAGTGTTGGACTTGCTACCCAGATAGTCTACTTTTTAGTACATATGAGCACCCGGAGCTCGTGCCTGGACTGTAAGGTTGTGCTTGGCACTGGGATGCCAACCCAACATAGGTTATTAGTACTAGATTTCCGCATGAGGAGGAAGATTGTCGAGAAGAAGTCTAAGGGAAAGGAAACGATCAAGTGGGGTAGTCTAAAAGGGGATAAAATCGCAACCCTATCAAGCAAGATCAAGACGTTAGTCTACGCTAATATCTCAGACGATGCCAATCAAATGTGGGAAGCTATGGGGCAGCCTTTGTATGGTGGCGAAGGAGACGCTATGATGTCGACAGGAAAGGCAAGGGAGTACAGGGATTCGTGGTGGTGGAACGAGGAGGTGCAAGAGAAGATAAAGAACAAAAACAGGAGATTCAAGGAGCTCATTGCCTGTACGTAGGAGGAAGTTAGGATACAAATGAAAGAGTCGTACAAAGAAGCGAAGCGGGAGGCGAAGAAAGCAGTCGCAAAGGCAAAGAGTCATGCTTTTGAAGCCTTTTACCGAAAGCTTGATACCAAAGAAGGGGAGAAATATATTTACAAGTTGGCTAAAGCCAGATCTAGACAGAGGGAAGACTTGGGGGCACTGAAGTATATCAAGGATGAGAGTGTACGAGTTCTTATTAGACAAGAGGACATCAAACTAAGATGACATCAATATTTCTCCCAACTACTAAATATGTCAAGGGGTCCTACACAGCAAAGTCGACAGACTTCGGACTCACAAAGAACACAGGTTTGTGGGTCATTTGGTGACATAACCAAGGGTGAAGTAAGTGAAGCCCTCAAAAAGATGGGGAGATTTAAGGCAATTGGATCGGATAATATCCCGATTGAGGTGTGGAGGGGCTTAGGAGAGGAGGGCATTCAATGGCTTACTAAGTACTAACCTCTTTAATGCTATCCTGAGATCTAGTAAGATGCCGGAGAAGTGCAGGATTAGCACAATTATCCTTTTGTTCAAGAACAAGGGTGATGCACAAGAATGCGGGAACTATAGGGGTATCAAACTTCTAAGACACACTATGAAACTATGGGAAAGAGTTATTGAGAAAAGAATTAGACAGGAGACGGTGATTAGGGAGAACCAGTTTGGTTTCATGCCGGGGAGATCAACTACTGAGGCGATTCATATTTTGAGGAGATTGATGGAAAAGTATCGGGAGCGAAAGAAGGATTTGCATCTCGTGTTCATCGACCTGGAGAAAGCATATGATAGCATACCACGAAACATCGTTTGGGATAGCCTCAAGAAAAGAGGTATTTCATCAAGATAAATTGAGGTAATACAGGACATGTATGATAGAGTTTCGACTAACATTTAGACACCGGTGGGGCTAACAGAGTCTTTCAGTATTAGGGTGGGTCTACATCAGGAATCAGCACTTTGTCCTTTCATCTTTGCGGTGATTATGGATGAAATCTCAAAATCCATCTGGGAAACCGTACAATGGTGTATGCTTTTCGCCGATGATATAGTCTTGGCCGCAGAAACTAAGGAGGAGACTAATAGTAAATTGGAAGAATGGAGGGAAGCCTTGGAGGGTAAGGGGATGCGCATAAGTCGTTCGAAGACTGAATACATGCGATGTGACTTTAGTGGGATAGAACGATAGGGGAGCCAGAGGTGTCAATCAAGTATCTGGGTTCAGTGATTCAGAACAATGGGGAGATTGAGGGTGACGTTACTAATCGTATACAGATAGGATGGCTCAAATGGAGAGCAGCAACTGGGGTGCTTTGTGATAAAAGATTCCCTAGTAGACTAAAGGGTAACTTCTACCACGTTGCAATTAGGCCGGCTTTGTTGTACGGGACAGAATGTTGGCCTGTAAAGAAGGCTTTCGAACAGAGAATGGATGTTACAGAGATGTGCATGCTGAGATGGATGTGTGGTAAGACAAGGATGGACAAGATTAGAAATCAGGAGTCTAGGGAGAGGTTAGGGGTTGCACCTCTCTCTGCAAAGATGCGGGAGAACAGGCTCAGATGGTTTGGGCATGTGCAGAGAAGCACCCATGATGCCCCAGTGAGAAGGGTCGGACGCATCATAGTGGAGGGCAAGAGAAGTCGGGGAAAACCTAAGAGGACGTGGGAGGAGCAGATTAACAGCAATCTGCACGAACTACACCTCTCTAAGGACCTAACCAGGGATAGAGCCAAATGGCGGCGCCTTATTCACGTTTTAGATTACTAGATTTGTTTGTTACTATTCTGTGTCTTTCGTCAACGGTCTTTACTGTCTCTTTTACCTGTTTCGTTTATAAATTTTAAATGATCCCTATGCTTTGCTAACGTGGGTATATGCAGGTTTTCGGATATTTGCAGGTCCTATCCTTGAAGACTCCTCTAGAGCCGAAGGACTCTTGTGAGCGCCCTCTCCTTATGGGTATGAGACGTCGTTGACCTTCCTTCTCCGGACCCTGACCATAGATTTATCTTTGTGCGGGAATACTGGGTATGATGATGATGATGATGATGATGATGATGATGAAAGTATCAATGTTTATATTGTTTATGCTAGTTCAAAAGATATCGATCATAAAATGGTTGGAATTTTAAGTTGAAGTAGGCGAGATTCCAAATTGGCTTAAATTTTGTAAACATTGACATTTTAGTGGCTGTAATTCACACAAAAAAAATTAAATTTTGATTCGTAAAAGACCTAAACTTTAAAATTGTCACAAATTATATTTATTATTAGTAGTTGAATTTAAAATTTCCAATTTGCATCTGGTTATTGTTAATATCAACAAAAACATGGAAAAGTCAATGCCAATGGAGCAATTGCTATATTTGAACTAAAACTTTTGTAAGATTTAATTTCTTTTGACTTTTTTATTGAATTTAATTAATATTATAAATAGCACATTTAATGAAAAGAGAAAATAACAACAATTTGATTCTGAGAAAAGACAGAAATAGAATGGGGAGATAATTACATTTGACTCCTTTTGCTTGATCGAAAATTATCCCATAGTGTGAGGAAAGCCTAGAGAAAAGATACTAAATTGAAATAGGGCAGAAAAGTGTGATTAAAATGAAAATGTAAATTAATTATGTGGATCAGAAGAAAAAAAAATGAGTCATTGTAAAAATATAAATTAGGCCAATTTGATGAGATAGGTCTAATAAGGAACATGGGCAAATTTCTTTAGACAAAAGGAGCAAATGAGATTAAAGAAGTAGAGTGTTCATCATTATCAAACCCAGTGTATCCCGTTCATAGAAAATTATTGTCAGGGAATGGAGAGGGAAGAACGACGGCAACTCAATACCATAGAGGAGAGTACGGTCAAAGAGTCTCTCGGCTCGAGAAAGGTCTTCAAAGAGAGATAAGCCTGCAACTTACAAATAGAATTAATAGAATACGAACAAATATCTAAAAATAAAGATAAAAGTAAAGAAAAAGGTAAAGAGTGATAATTAAAGGCAAAGAACAATAACAAACGATGGGTAAAAGGGACGGATTTAGTAATTTAAGACGTGGATATGACACCGCCAAGTGCCCCTATTTAAGAAATAGAGTATGATCATAAAAAATGTGCATAATAAGTAGGACAAACTAAAATGAAAAAGTTTTAATTGATAAATATTTAAACATTACTCTGTTTGTTTTATTGATGATTTCAAAAAGAATGTAATGGGAATTTAAAAAAATAAATCTATTACTCCCTCTGTTTTCATATGTTCTTCTCACTTTCCCCATTTGGAAATTTTTAAAAGTTCTTCTCATTTAGAATCTTTCTATTTTAGTAACCAATAGAATTCAAGGAAATCATTACACTTACACTATAATCTATAAAAATTAATTTACATGTTAATTCCCAATGCATTTACTTTACATACACCCAATGAAATTTAATGATATTATTACACTTACACTTTAATCAATAAAACCTTTATTTTTTATATTATCTTACTCCACTCTCATAGTATCTATTTTGTCATCATAGTTTATATTGGTTTCTTCCCAGATTCCAAATGGGAAGAACAAATGAAAACGGAGGGAGTATATGGTAAATATATTATTTTATTTATATAATTAAATTAATAGAGAAAAAGTATTAAAGATATAAGCATAAAAAATATCAAAATAAAGTTAGTATAAAAAATAAAAAGACCACAATTATTAAAAAGTAGGAGTATTTAAATAAAGTTAGTGTAGAATATATGAGGATCATAAATAATGTAAAAATGCTATAAAAAAAATTAGTGGAAGATATATTATATATAGAGATTATAAACCTTTACCTTAAAAAATATCAGTCCGTCTTTCATGAATCGTCGTACGGTGAGACAACCTTAAAATACTAATCCTATAAGCTAAAAGTTTCTATTATTGAGCTAACTAATTCAAGTATGAGGCATTTCTCGTAGTGAGTCTTTCTCCTACAAAAATATATGAATAATATTAGGATAAACCATGTTAAATACGTCTAAAATTGTGATGCAAGTAAAAGAAAAAAATTTGCTTCACTTTTTTATCAGCATGTGCCATGTGCTATTAAATTTTTCTTATTTTTATTTTAGACACTTACTTTTTTTTTTTGATCTTATCCCTACTTTTTCTCATTGATTCATCATATTAATTGTTATATATTATCTGTTTCTATTAAATGTTTCATTTGATTTAGACACTTTACCAATGTACTAATATTACCTTAATAAAACTAATTGTGTATAATTAAAAATTATAAAAACTCAATATTAATAAATAAATTTTAAATTGGGATGAATCAAACAAAATTTCATTTAACTATGTTTAAGTATTATAGATAAAAATAAAATCAAAATTAAAAATTAATGATAAATAGCAATAATTCATAATCAATAACCATAATTTGTAAATCACCACTAAAAGACAAAAATTAATAATAAATAAACAAACTAAAAAAAATAAATTAAAATAGCAAAACTCTCACCTTATCAAATCCTACCATATAAGGGTGATTTGTTAACTTCACAAATAACCTTTATTTACTACTTCTTTCTCGATAAATAGTGTGTAAAAACTAAAATCAGATGAGACGTTTGAAATGAAAAGGAAAAACACAAATTCTTACCTGAGACCGTCTTTTGTAAAGACGACTCTCAAAAGCCCAGTCCAATTCTAAATATATATTTAGAGGTGTTCAAAATAGACCTAATACCTTTCAAAAAAAAAAAAAAAAAATAGACCTAATAACCCGATAGACACCCGACTTTATAACCAAATCCGATTTGACCTGACTTAAAAATAGATATAAAATTATTTAAAAACCAATGTGAACACAAAATCCGATTTTGAACCGACTTGAAACACATGACCGACTTGAAACACATGACCCAAAATTAATCCGATAACCCAAATAAACATCTTTATATATATATATTGTTACAACTATAATTAAACATTAAACTAAGTTTTTGAGGGTCGTGTTTAGAGGACGAAAAATGGATTTTTCGCTAAATATTTACTACTACTTCTATGAGACAAATTTAGTAGTGCGTATAAATAGAGTAAAATGATAAGTGGAGGCACCTGCAAGTGTGTCGTATCCCATTAACATTAACACCAAGCTTGTTAGTTGCGAGTAGCGAGGACCCCTCCTCTTCTCTCTCTATCAGTGTCTGTCTCTGTTTCCTTCTTTCTCTTTCTCTCTCTTTCCTTATTAGGGTTTTATCCATTCCTTTTTTCCATCTCCATTTCTACAATCACAATCAAAATGGGTAGAATATTCGTTATTGAGCTTGAAGGCAGAACTTACAAATGTAAATTCTGTAAAGTCCATTTTGCTCTCGCTGATGACCTTGTTTCTAAGGTATTCTTTTCAATTCCCTTTCTTCTTTTCATCATCTTTTTTTTGTTTTTCTATTTCTGCTGTTCTGTTATCTCCCCTGTTTTTTCTTTCTGTTTTCTTACATCATTTCTCGCTTTTGATTTTGTAATTAATTTATGTTTTTGGATCCTTTTGTTAAATCTTTTGATGGGTATTAATTAGTTTTGGGATGTCATTTCTTCTGATGACTGTCGACAGAGTTTTAGGTGTATGAATAGATAGAAATGTAGTGGTATCATTCAAGCTTCTTTTAATGTGTAAGAGAAAACAGTGTCAAAAGGGAATTTTATGTATAAATAATAGTTTTTATTAGTTTTAGTTATGCACAATTTTAGATATGAAGTAAATGATTTAATCAATGCATTGAATTGCCTTAAAAAAGTGAAATGTAAATTCTTCACTAATTAGCTAGTTGTTTGGCGAAAAGAAGAGTTCATGAAATTTTAGTTGCGATGTTGATACTTTGATTTGGACTACTAATTCGCAAAAAAAAAAAAAAAAAGAAAAAGGAGAAATATATTGTTTTGCTTACCAGCTTATTTCTGTTTGGGTTCTATTTCTTAGAGGATATAGGTTTAATTTGATATATGTTGCCACTCAACAATGGTTTTTTTGCTAATAGAAATTCAAAAAGAAGGAGGGTTTGTGTGGGGATACTCTTATTTGTTTGACTTATACTAAATTAGGGAGAGAATTGTAGTTCTGACATATGCATAGCACAGTAGTACAGGACTCCGGCATCGTCTTTTTTGATTTCAAAAATGTCAATTTAAACAAGACAATTAGAAAGGGTGCATTTGTTCCTCTATAAGATAACAGAAGCTCCACGGAATGTGAAGTTCTAATCCGATAGAATTGAGTCGGAGGGAGTATGAATTCAGTAAAGTGTGGATTCAATATGTGGGTAGGATGTAGATTGTAGACAGATATACTTCCTTTGTTATTTATTCACTTTTAAGAACATTTCTATCTTCGCATGCTCCGTCAATTAATATATCAATGTTAATATGCATTGTCATTTGAAACTTTACCTTACTAATAAGATCTATTTTGTTGAGTACCAATGAAATGATGAGGAAATCTTTTATCTGAGGCGTATTGAATGCACCTCGACTATTCGTATGGAGTAATTTGAGTTTCCAGTGTGGTGTTCCCCTATTTGTTAACTTGTTTTTCATTTATGTGTCCTTTAGGCTTTTCATTGTCGCAGAGGGAAAGCATATCTGTTCAGTAACGCGTAAGTTCCTTTTTTCTTTTCACTTTCGGAACATATAATGATGTCTCTATGTCACTTGGAACTTGCTTCTATCATGATTTGTAGAGAATTCATTTAGTTGTATTTAAAAACTAATGTGTGTCATTGGCTGTGTCCTCTATTCCAAAGCTTTGTTTATTTGGAATAAAGAGTGTGAGGTTTCTATTGAGTTGTATTTATAGATGCTATCTTTTGATTTGTCTTCTCAAGGATAGATTACCATCAGTTATTTTATTGCCATCTTTTTCTTACCTTGAACATTGTCTCAAGGAACGAACTTTAGTTTTATAGATTTAGCTTTATTACCCTATAATTGTCCTTCATGTTTTCAGGTGATGGCTACTATTGTATTATATTTATTCTTGTAAATTTGTGTATCTTACTCATGTCCAGGTAATTAGATAATCATGGACGTCAACTTTCTATGCTGAGTTTGCGTGGCTAGCATAGATATTAATATTAGCAATTGTACTGCTTACACGAATATTATAAGGTTGTACTGGCACTCTAAATTACATAATAATGTTGAATGGCGTTGATATTGAGACTTGGAAGATCGGAGCAATCTTAGCTTTTATTTGCAAAAGATTGTATGGATTAACCAAGTGGATTGCTTTTTATGTTTTCTTTGTGTTTTTGCCTTTTGTTTCCATTCAAAACCACATGGTGTGGACTTTGGGTCACTATTTCTATCATGGTGTTCCCTGAGGAAAAAGATGGCAACATAAGCCAAAAAGAGTGCAGATTTACTTAGATAGTGTTGAATTACGGAAAGAGTCAATGAAAATATGGGCCATATAGATAGCTGATATATACCTTCATTGACATTTCAAATGTTTGAAATTTCAATGAGAGACAACTTCAGGTTTATTTGAAGCACAATGGTGGAATTTTTCAACATTGGCATCTTAAACGATCACTTTTCTAGTTGAAGCTGAAGCCAATGTAGTATTAGAGATATTTTTCGTGTTAGAAGTAACAGAAAGTCTGTGTCGTCTTTTAGGCAATGAAAGTGACCTTTATTTTTATTTAACTAATGGTAAGCAAATCATTTCTTATGATGTTGTGTATTAGGAATGTGCTATACTGCCATTTAACTGCTCTATGATATTGATCTTTTATTGGTTGGGGCATCTAGAGTATCCGTATTTCGGTTTCTTGAAAACTTCACTTGACTTGTCTTACGTGTATTTCAGGGTAAATATTAACATGGGTGCTTCAGAGGAAAGATTGATGCTTTCTGGAATGCACACTGTTGCAGATGTATATTGCTGCAGCTGCGGACAGATTGTTGGATGGAAATATGTATTGTTCTATCCTTCTCTTGGCTATCCCTCCTATCCCCTACTCCACTCAAACTCCTGATTTAAAACACTATAAGTTCGACTGTATCCATAGACTAATCATTGCCAAAAACACATCTAATCGAAGGCCAAAGTGTGTCCATCCACTCTCAAACCCATACAAGCATAATTTACACTCTAAAAATTGAAAAGGGGGCCTTCTTTATCAGATGTGTAGGAATGACGGTCACTTTTGATGTGCTGTTAGCATAGTTCTCGCTGTTGTATACTACTTAGCTCTTACCTACCTGATTTGTCTGTTTTATGGGCATCTGGTTGGAAACTCGCTCGATCCTGTGAGCCTACATGCACTTTCAACAACAATGTCAAAGCCTTATCCCAAAAGATTACGGTCGGCTAGATGAACTAATTACATTACTTCTTATGGTTGTCCAAAAGGATCATTTCCAGTGAATTATGCAAATCCTCCCAGATTTAAGAGTCTGGCTTGTTTGCTGCGGCCTTGACCTGTGGTATTATGTACATTATTGAACTGGTGGCTTCATTTTTAGTATATCAAAAGTTTATCAGTGGCAAATCTAGAAAATTTATTTAGTGGGGTCAAACTGAATCATACTGGAGTCAATTAGTTAAATTTATAAAAAATATTCAAACATCACAAATTTACAAAGAAATTTTCAAAGTTTTGACTTTTAGTGGGATCAAATGATCTTAAATTGACTATGTGGCTCCAACGGTTTTTATTGCCGTATATTATTGGTGGCAAGTAGTTTGTTTAATTGATGGTGAGCACAAGAATATAATGTTTCATGATATTAATATATTAGATCTGGATAATTAGGTTGGGAATGCCTGGTTGTGAGGTCGAAACGAACTGCCAATATGATTGCAATCCGGGAATAAAAACGCTTACATTAATTTTAGCTTGTTTGTACTTAATTAGCATTTGCCTGCGAGATATTCTTTGCCTGGAGTTCAGCTAATAGATTGTTCTACCGATTGTCATTGTCCAGGAAGCAGCTCATGAGAAAAGCCAGAAGTACAAAGAAGGGAAATATGTTCTTGAAAGGTACTTTCAACTGCTAGAGTTAGCTCTTTTTGCATTCGCAATTACATCCAAAATTTTTAGCGTCTACAATAGTCATGTACGACTTACAAATTTTTGTGTCATTCTTGTTTTCAAGCAGAGGTCGTATTATTGATGGTTTAGAGACCGAGTTCTATATTGATGCCCATCCAATGAGTGATGCCGAAGATGTTTAGTCATGTTTGACCTTGCATTCGGGTAACATGCTTTTGTACGCGAATTATGTAATGGTAGATTCACATGTACATATGACCATGAAAACTTCCGGTTGTGCGTTTGCTCAAAATTACTGATCGTTTGAAGAACCCTCCATGTTTGGGACGTAGTAGTGCGGATCGGATGTAACTTATACGAGCTATGTGCATAAAATATGTTTGTTGTGTAATTTTGGAAAGAGTTCACAATATGAGTAAATATTTCGTTGAGGTGACTAAACATTTCGTTGGTTGTACAACCAGCTTCCTTTTCTTCTTAGAAAGTATGTGCCTTGATATCAACTGAACGGCAACAAAACAAAAATGGTCATGCTTGTACTATGATATGTGTAAATATTTTATGTTGAAATAAAAGTCAAACTAAGAAATGTTATTGGAATAAAAATTAAGAGCATGTTGTGTAGAAAATCATAATGCGGAATTCGGTTTGAGTTTAATTTGGTGAATACTGGATTTGAATTAAATAATAATGAGAGGTACTATCTCTATTTATACATGAGACTAGGACTAAAAATAAGGAAATAAAATAACCTTAATACTCTAAATAATAAAAAAAAATCTTAACTTCCTCAATCATAATATTCTAAAATAATATCTTTAATTTATTTTTATATTTATTTTATTCTGCATTCTATTTTCTAACCTATTTGTTGTTGTTAAAAGGTTAAAAAATAGTTGTATTTAATGGAGAAGAAGAAATAAAAGAATTAATTTTTTTATTTTAGTGCTAAACATTTATCGTAGTGGGATGGAGGGGAAATACCTTCATCCTTTTCTTTAATTTTTTCTTTTCTATTATCTTACTGTTAACATTACATATATTATTCTTTATCCTTCATCTACTTGGTTTTGACTTATATTTTCGATCAACTATTTATTCTCAATCATACCTTATACTCCCTCCTATTCAGGAAGATTGTCCCATTTGACTTTTCACGGATTTTAAGAAAAGTCAAATGGGACCCTTGGGGTAGGAGAGAGTGTTATTAGTGGTTTTTAATTGTAGAGATTAACAATTAATGATTCCCACCATTTTTGTGGGTTTTTTAATGAAAACTTTAAATTGATAATCATCTACAATATTTCATCTTCAACAGATCTTCAAAAATCAAACCAGAACGAACAAACACTAATTTTCCAGAAAAATCAAGCCAAAAAAAAATTACCAGAAAAATCATCTACAATTTTTCACAAAATTAGAAAAATCAAACCAAAAAAAAAAACGAACAAACACTAATTTTCCAGAAAAAATACGAACAAAGACGCCATTTTCCAGATGAGTGTTCTTGAGTGTTCTTGAACAAAGACGCCATTTTTCCAGATAATTTGAACAAAGACGCCATTTTCCAGATGAGTGTTCTTGAAGATGAGTGCTCCAGAAAACAAAAGCAAAAAAAAATTTCAGGGGTTTGAAGATTACCAAACAAAATATTCCAGAAAATTACCAAACAAAATAGGAAAATTTGCCAAGAATAATCCCAACTATCACCCGTTGGCCAGAAATAATCCCAACTATTGATTATTTTTTATTAATCCCAACTATTGATGAAGTTTGCTGAAAACAGTCCCACTCTATTTTCAACCGGCTGTAGAAGGTTTTTTGAGTATGTTTTTTTCTAACATTTTTTTAACTTTAATATAGGTTTACCTAATTTGATGAAGGAAAGTTAAAAAAAAGTAAAAAAAATACTCAAAAAACCTGCTACAGCCGGTTGAAAATAGAGTGGGACTGTTTTCAGCAAACTTCATCAATAGTTGGATTATTAAAAAATAATCAATAGTTGGGATTATTTCTGGCCAACGAGTGATAGTTGGGATTATTCTTGGCAAATTTTCCAACAAAATATTCCAAAAAATTACCAAACAAAAAATAAATTTGAACAAACAACACTAATCGCCATTTTTATGTGTTCTTGAGGGAGAGGATGAGTGGTCTTGAACAAAGACGCCATTTTTTCAGAAAATTACCAAACAAAATCAACCCAGATCTGGGTTCTTCGTTTTATGAACAAAGAAATGAGTGTTCTTTGTTTTATGAACAAAGACGCCATTTTTCCAAAAAAAAAACGCCATTTTTCCAGATCTGGGTTTGAAGATGAATGAGTGTTCTTGAGGGAGAGGATGAAGATGAAGAAGAAGCTTCTTGAAATGGAAAATGGAAGATGAAGATGCTTCTTGAAATGAAAAATGGAAAATGAAAAATGGAAGATGAAGATGAAGTTTCTTCAAATGGAAGATGAAGAAGCTTTTTGAAAAAGCTTAGGAAATGAGAATGGGTAGGGACGAAGCTTTTGGGAAATAAGCTTTTGGGCAAAAGGTAAGTTTAATTGGGAAAGGTAAGGTAAGGTATAATTAGATAAGTTTAATTAAATGTTTGGGAAAAAATTAGATAATTTTAATAAGGTTAAAAAGTAAATCGGTAATGTGAATAAGGGTATAAGGGTAAAAAAACCATGCCAAAAAAGGAAATGGGACATTTTTGGGAAAATTTGAAAAAAATAAGATTTTTTAATAACTTTAATCAAAAAATAAGCTTTGGCCAAACTTTAGTCCTAAAATAAGCGTCTTTGGCCCCAAAGCTAGGCTCGGTACGTAATCGCTGTTATTGACAGCGAGTATAAAATAATGGTCAAAATTTTAGACAAGCTATATGTCGCTGTTACTAACAGCGAAATAAGACTTTGACTGATCAATGGCATCTTCCATTTTTTAAAAGTTTTCATGATGGAAAATTTTAGTCAAGCTATATGTCGCTGTTATTGACAGCGAGTATAAAATAATGGTCAAAATCTTCATACGGATTAAGAAATTTATTTTTTAAAAGTTTTCATGATGGAAAATTTGAAATTTATGTGTACATGAGAAAGAGATTAGTAAAATATGATACATAAGAAAAATTAAAAATAATTCATACTATATTAGTAGAATCGGATCGTTAAATCGTAGAATCGTAGAATCGTGTTATGATTCTACCTCTCAGAATTTCATTGAGGAAAGTGGTGACAGCTCGAAGTACCCCTGAATCAACACCCAATAATCCTAAAACACCACACACAGCTGAGATTTTCTCAACCAATGCAGTCGGGGAAGTGGTTATTACCACTGTCGAAGTAAACTCAGGTTTTGGAAAGCGAGACGATCCTCCAAATGGATGACCCTTGGCGTCCTGGGCGTGTGGTTTACTGGGTATCCCCCCTTAAGCCTGCTACTGTGTGTATGGGATGAGTATTATGGTTGTTGTTTTGGTATTTTATCTATGAACTAGGTTATGACATTGGTGCATACATCTCACTGTTTTTTGTATATATTTGCTGGTCTTGTTATTAAGCTTGCAAATTCAATAGCACTTGGGAGTGTACTTGCTCCTGGTATTCGTTTTGTGCCACAGGGTGAAGCTGCTGATTCTTGATTATGGTAAAGCATACATACTGCTGGATTTGGCGTTGCTTATGCCTTGGAGATGCTGGTTAGGAGCCACTGTTTGCTCATAGTTTGGATGAAGTTTCATGCTTTGGTTTTGGGATTGACCACTCTTAATTGGATAGAATTTTGTAGCACTATATTTTTGTGTATGAAACTAGTAGTGTTTTGCTTAATTTGCTTGGTATAGCCAACTGTATACGCTCCATATGTCGGAGCTAATTTGACTCTAGGAAGTAGGTTTCCTTTTTTGGAGTTGTTTTCCCTCCAAGCGAATGACGAGGGGCTGTCCCTCTGAAGCTTGCCGGGGTTTACTTCTCAGTCTCTTGGACCGTTCTGTAAGCTTCGGCTATTTTTTCTCTGGCATTTTATAATATTTACTTTGCCAAAAAAAAGATTCTACTTGCGATTCAAATCGCTCGCTTGTTTTTGAATCGTAAAATCGTAGATTAGAATCGCGATTTTAACAACCATGCTGGTGGGTCAATCACAAACTACCAATATTTGGTGGGTCAGAGTATAAATCCGCCATGGATGAGGTTTGGAAAAAGTTGGATGTCACAGAAGAATGCTCAGAAGAAGGATTTTAAAATCAAGTTTTAAGAAAAGGGTGTGAAAATCTAAGCCTAAAAGCTGAAAAAGTACCAAGAAATTCATCAAAAGATCATTATTGTGGTTCATGTGGGTATGGTTGTAGAACAGGGGATAAGAAAGCTCCTGGGTATTCTTTTAAGCCGCTGTTACTAACAGCGACTTGACCATTGATCAGTCAAAGTCTTACTTTGCTGTTAGTAACAGCGACATATAGCTTGACTAAAATTTTGACTATTTCTTTCTACTCGCTGTTAATAACAACGATTACGTACCGAGCCTAGCTTTGGGGCTAAAGACGCTTATTTTGGGACTAAAGTTTGGCCAAAGCTTATTTTTTGATTAAAGTTATTAAAAAATCTTATTTTTTTTCAAATTTTCACATTTTTGGTGACTTGACCCAAAATGAAAATAGGACAATCTTGGTGAATAGGAGGGAGTATTAAAGCAATAAAAGACTTGTTGATAAAAAAAAAAGCAATAAAAAACTTGGACACGTGTCATTGCAACAATAAAAGTTTTTCCTCTCAATCCTATTACTCAAATTTTATTTTAGGTAATTTTTAATCCTTAATTTTATTTATTCATTATTTATCTATATATCGATACTTATGTATTAAAGTAATAGAAAATTTGAACACATTTTAACACATAAAAAAAAATTTATCCCCAAATAATATTACTTAATTTACTTTAATTAATTTTAATTTTAGATTAGATCTTCATACGCTACTAGGCATACCAACATTTACAAATTCAAATATTGTTGTTGAATAAATAAGTTTTATTCATAATTTTATTAATCATTTTATATATTTATTTTGATTCTAATGTTTTTTCATTTTTTATTTTTTATATTATCGAGAATTGTAACATGTTATAAATAATGATTTTTTTTTTGAATATGTTATAAATAATGATTTAAGAGTCATACTATATTTAAAAGCAATAGAGGATTTGAATATGTGTTTCTTTATCAAGAAAATTCAAAGATACACCTCAACAATGTAAAATTAGTTCTGTGATTGCTTATACTTGGAGAGAGATTAAAAATAGTTTCACTGTCTGTATCGGGAGAAGTATCGCCTCTACGAAGCTAATTATAATGCGTCAGATTACGAGGAGCATCTTCTTTGAAACTGTATTGTATATCTATTTCTGTGGCAATGTACATTATCAAGATTCTACTCAAACTCGAAGCAAGGTTTAATTTGATTTTTTTATATTTTGTTATTAATTTTAATTTTGATTAATTTAATTTAGTATACTTTTTATTTATATAGTTATATCGGCTATTTCATGTTTCAACGACACTAACTGTGAGTAATTTCCTCCCCTTTTTAGGACAAGATTTGATAATGTTGTTAGTACCTATGTGAAATATTAGAGTATATTTTGGTAAAAAAAAAAGTATAGTTTAGTACTTTTTAATGTTCAAACTGGCGCGAGGATAAATATTAACCAAAGAGGTAAATTGACCCTTAAATATAAAAAATAAAATCTGATTAATTGAGAGAAAAAAATACAGTACATGAATATTGACACAAAATTACCTGTTTCACAATTTCAGCCCATGTTTGAGACTTATAATTAATCTTTATTCAATAAGAGGGTGTTTGGTATGGAGTTAGTATAGGAAACGGAATGGAAATAAATTAAGAGAGGAAAGGGTAACAAATAGTGTTATCCTTAATATTTGTTTGGTACATCAAATGAAACAAAAACAATTATCACCATCCCGTTTCCTCTTGTTTGGTATAACAAACGGAAACAAAAAAATAAGAATGAATAATTCAATATTTTCTATTTTCATATTTTACGGGTACAAATAAAAAACCTAGATAAAAAATATTGTCTATGCTACATTTTACGGTTAAAAAAAAAACAATATATATATATATATATATATATATATATATATATATATATATATATATATATATATATATATATATATATATATATATATATATATATATATATATATATATATATATATATATATATATATATATATATATAAAGCAAAATTGGCACTCATTAGTTATCCAAACATTGACTAATAATATGTCCATCATCATATAAATAATCCTAACACATAACTTGTATTGTTCAAGTTGCAAATGTTCAACAAAAAAAACAAAGACATGGCAACAACCAAATGCTACTTTTTCTTGAGAAGATCAATTGCATATTGTTTTTTCATGTTAAATGGTGCTTGATAGAAGATACGAAGCTTATGTTCTTCCGCCATGAGAATATTAGCAACCTCTAAAGCTACGGATGGAGAAATGCCATCTAACTTCATCACCTCGTCCAATACCTTGTTCACCTTTTCATCCATCCTTTGCTCTCTTTCTTCCGCTTTAGACCATGCACTAGCCATAGTCCCAAGATTAACATTGATATTTTCAAATATCTTCCCAAAATTGTTGGAAACATCATGAAGGGAGGCCTCCAAATCATCATCATCATTCCTACACAAACTCTTCAAATTTACCTTGTTCTTTCCTTTCACCTTAACCTCCTTTGCCTTTATAGAGTGTTTTCCAAATTGAGTAGTAGAATCACTTGCGGAAGAATGAATTGTAGAAGCCTTCACTTTTGCCATTTTTGAAGGAGTTATATGATCATCCTCTATCTTCATGGGGCGTTTTCTAGATTGACTTGTAGAAGAATAAGTGTCCGAATTAGTAGAATTCACATCATCTTCTTCATCACTCTCGACAATCAATGGTTGCTTATCAATCTCTTGATCAATACCTTCTATGGCATCAACGAATGACTCACTTACATCTCCGGTAGCTTTGTCTTTTGCGTATATCTCCGCAAGAGTTTCATAGTGAATGAATGGGACTCCAAACAACCATTTAGCTTTCTTATGAGTCTGCCATATAAGAGAATGCAACAAGTCAAAACATGAAAAGTCATATAAACAAGGAGCATGTTAAATTCCTAAAATATAGGCAAGTCAATAATGCAAGGAAACAAAAGACAATAATGCAACAAACAATTCAACAGTATCGTTTTCTGACAATTCAACAAACAATTCAAAATTGTATCAGTACTAATAATATCAAGACAAGATTTTATTCTGACAAAAACTTTCGATCAGACAGAAACTCTTATTTCATCAGACAGAAACTCTTATTTCATCAGTTGGGAACTTCTAACAGAAAATCTCACTAACAGCTCTTGATTGAAATTCCTGACTAACAGCTCAGACTTAAGTCTCACTAACAACTCAAACCTAACTCCCAAACTTTCGCCCTGAAGAATTGGGAACATTCAGCTACTTTTAGACCTAGATTCAATAACATCAATACAACCACAATTTAGCTTTAAGCTAGCATGAATACGACATTATCAGATCTGGCAACATATCCAATTGGAGATGAAATACGGCTAGTAGAAAGACATTCTTACTTGTAACAGAGAAATGGTTGTACTAAACAGAAAATAAAAAAAGTCCAGCAACGGAAGTATTTCCAAATATTGGTCATTGAGTGAAGAGAGTGGCAATTAATGTCAAAAGGTCAGGTTAGTCAATAATCGGATGAAAACTAAAATCATAACCCCAATAACACAACATGGACAAATTAAAAGGATATGGTTTATTCACTTCAGAGAATAATGAAAAGCAAATTAGCTCATAGTCATAGTCATCGTCAATGTTTATGCTTATCATTTCTAGAGTAATAGGTGATATATTGCAGTAAGTTTAATTATGACAGAATCAGAAACTATTCTAGAATAGTCTAGACATAAACTATATTGCAGAAACGGGCCACAATAAAGATATACGCAAAAGCAGAAGCAGTGGCAGTGAGAAAAAAATGAACAAAGAGGAATGAATAGCAGTTCATACCTTCACCCATTCATCGTACACGGCCTTGTCTACTTGCAACAATTTCTTTTCAGCATCCCATCCAAATCCTGAGGTGGATAGCATTTCTGCAAATGCACTATATTTCTCCGACCAATGCTTGATCCTCGACTCAATGTGGGGAACCGCTCTCAAGCCACAATTAGGAAGTACACTATTGATCATCTCTTCCAATTTATTCATGTAACCATTCTTAAACCCATTCTCACACTTCCACTTCGGATCGCAACTCAACTCATGCAAATATCTTATTAGAACCGCATCTTCTTCATACGTCCAATACCTTTTATTTTTACCTCTTCCTCGATTGCTAGTCTCCATCCTAAACAAATTGTAGATTAGAAAATTAGGCCAAAGTTAGAAAATGATCCTATAAAATATAATCAATTTTTCAAGTAATAAAATATAATTAATTGTTAGTCACACTAAGGCAGACATAGGCAGCAACAATAGCATACAAAGACAGCAACAGTAGCATATAGAAAATTAGGCCAAAGTTAGAGAGAGCATTGCGAAGTACACGCATATCATGGGGCGAACCTTCCCAACTAGGAAGAACATAAATAAATTGCATATTGGGTGCACAAACACCCAATACATTCATAGCAATTGTTCCCTTTCTTGTTCTATACTTTGATCGTTCTTGTGAAGGCACATTTACATTAATGTAAGTCCCATCTAATGCCCCTAAACAATTCTACAAAAATACGAAAAATATTACTTACAAACAAGCAAAAATAAGAAAATCCTAGCAAAGGGCTTAGAAAAAACCAATACCTTGAAAGATTTCCACCTTTCATCTTCACAATCATCCGATATTGGCATGGGATTGTAAAGTAGTACTTCATGCAACTTGAGAAAAGCCCTTAAACAAAGGTGAAATTGCAGGCTCACGGTTTCTCCACTTCTAAAGAAATATTGTCAAATAGATCTATTCTTCTTATGGTGAGCCAACGTGTATAAAAACATGGCTACGATCTCTTGAAGCGACATGTTTTTTGTTCCACTTAAACCCCGAATGTCTCTAAACATCTCACAAATAATATTGAAAGTTCTTCTATTAACGCGAAGCTCACTCTTGCATTTCATATCACATCATATGTCACATCCAATCCATCATCAAAATAATAATAACCATTGAAATAACTAGTTGTATTTGTTTTAGCTTTTTCTTCATTATGGAACGCATAAGTCAAGGCATTGTAGAAACCTTGAAAAACCAGTCCAAAAAATATACAATAGTATCAATATACATAATGCTTAACACAAGCAATAATTGATATCAACCATATAAACAACACTTCGTATGACTGACAATTTTAGACAAAGTCTTGATGTACACAACTTATGCATAAAATATGTTATGATAAACAAAAAAGACAGCTAGCTAGGTTCCCAGAACCACACAGCTTTCGCCACATTCAATCTCCAGCACAATTAACGGGCATATAATTACTACCATACTAGTCAATTACGGCAAGCAAACTATCAAAACTTCAAACAACTATTGCTAAATTTTCTATACTAACCCCACCAGCCACAACAATGAATCTTACAAGATTTCATAATCTGTCAAAAGAACAACCATTCAATTGTAGCAAATAATTAAACACGAATTTGAACTGCAACCAATTAAACACGAGATAGAATATAGATTAGGACTAGTTCACCTAAAATTGGTGAACAAAAGAGGTAAAAGAGCAATCATTCAGTTTGAACTACTGTAAAATTGTTTTCGCCTTGATATGGTGAATAAATATCAATATATACAATCTAATTTAGCAGAAAATCGAAATTGATATCAACCACCCTAGAAATTGATATCATATTAACCCTAAAAATTAAACGAGAGATATGACAGATAATTATAAAATCGAAATTATGGAAATTAAATAGCAATCCATGTATTTTGAGTATAAAAATCAAAATACAAACAATCAGAATGAAAATATATACAAATTCAACACATAATCAAAATCTAGGGTTTTTTTCAACAAAAAAAAATGAGAGAAACAAACTTGAGATTGAGGATTCTTGTTGATTTGAAGTAGATAATTGAAAAAAAGTGAGCGAAATTTGGGGAATCGCTGTGATCGTAAGAGAATTATCAGGAAAATTGCTGAAAAAATTTGGGAATTTCTAATGAAAATGTCGAAGTAGATGAAAGATGAGAGAGAAAACCTTGTTTTCTTGTGTTAAAGTACGGAAGCGTTATTTGTTTCCTCAAACTTTACTTTGGAAACAAAATAACGGAAACGGTTAGAGGCAAGAAACAATTTTTGTTTCTTTTGCCATTAAACAAACACATTGTAAGGGAAACAGTAATTGATTCCGTTTCCAACTCTACCAAAAACCCATACCAAACACCCCTAAATTTGAAAATCAAAATTCATCTATCACACATCTAAACAAACTAAAATCCATCTCTTTATGAACTAATAATATATTGCAGCCCTAATCATCTAAACATTTACAAAAAATCATCTCATTATGAACTTGACTACTCTTAATACTCAACTCAAGGCTTGTGAAGTTGTGATAAACTTACTCTAAGTCCCTAACTAAAAGAAAACAAAGAAACTGTAATATTTTAATTTTTCACTTTAATTATCTAAAAAAAAAGCTAACATATACTTTCTCCATGACATAACATTTGAAGCAATTGAGTATTATTTGTTAGTAAATATATAGACCGAATGTTAATCTCTTGAACATATAATCTGATAATCGGTATGGTTTAACTTTCTATCTTAATCAAATTTAAAGTTGATCTGATTTTGAACAATAAATGTGATGTGATTACAATACTCTCGTCTATAATATTGCTTAAATTAATTTTTTATTTTTGTGGACCCATTAAAAAGATTTTCATCAAGTTTAGCTTCATTCCTCGACCATGCACTCTTTCAATAAACTGTATGACTATGAATCTTGTCTGTAAAAGTCGAATTTGTCATATGAGCACAGACAGATGGATCGAAATTTAAAACTCTTCTATATTACAATGTAAAATAGAATTAAATGACTCCGAGTTTTGACATGATTGAGACTTCCTATTGTATTTGTTACCAAAATTATGCATTTACCTACGGGAAAAAATAAGCTTTAGTATGAAACCTTTTGATCTGTTTGAGTGTACACACAAAGGTAAGAACTAACAGAAGGAGAAAATGCGAAACACATGTTAATTTTCTAGTGATCAAAGTGTAAAGAGCATTGTTTGTTTCGCCTACAATGAATCTTCCATATATGAATGAATCTAACACCTGCTACATTTGTAACAATTTAGTACACTTGCTTCTCTTGAACAAAGAATTTTCTTGCAGCTAACTCTACTTTCTCTCTTTTTTCCAGAGGAACTATATGATTTATAACTTGAAAAAAACCCTGTTTTTCTAATGTTTATATCATGCAATGGATATGACTGGAATTCAATGTAGTTAGTATTTGTGAAATCAGAATCATAATCATTATCATAATATCGACTAAACATGACTCTAGAATTCCAAATGTCAGGATTCTAGGGTATCTCCAATCATATCATAATCATAATCATAATATACACTAAAGATGACCCTAGAATTCTAAATGTCAGAATTTTAGGGTATTTCTAACTGGCAATAATCTATTGGTTAACTGTGCTTACTTGGACTATTGCATTGCTTCTTTTAACAGCTCACTTATACTTTGATATACACAATTCTAAGGAAAGATTTGTTTATTGCATTCTGCCTTATATTACACTGAAGATATGTTACAATCTTATTTTAAGAATGTTTAAATATGCTGAAATTACAAATATTAATGACCAATACTGCAGTCTGCTCTCCTTAGTACCTTTCTAAATTAAAGTATAATAATATAATTAACATCAATTACAATTCATAACTTAACTAATTTATGTAAAGCATCCAAAAATTCAAAATCCAAAATCAAACAGATCAATTAAATTTTCAGAATATAACCCATTTATGTTTATAATCACTGATTACAATAATAATGCAATATAATTTGTCTAAATCCAAAAACCCTAAATATCAAATACCTCCCACAACTTCACTATATAAACCATGTAGTGTTACATTGTGCAGATTCGCAGCATCCCAACTATTTCATCTCTTCTTCTTCGATTCAAATTCCTATATGCATAGAAAACAGAAAAAGAATTAGTGTTATTTGCAATCTATCTATCTATAAAAACTACTAAAAAAGAAATAGTCTTGACACGTGTCAGCTGACTGTAGGCAAAAAATTTTCCGCCCATTTTTCAAGTTAATGTGGTAGAAAAAAGATTGACATTTATAATTCATTTCTTAATATAGTAAATATGCAATCACAACTTTCTTATTTCCATAATCAAAGCGGATGTGTATACAATTCTTAATTAATTATTCATTTCTTATTGAAGCAATGTAATAGTTTTTCTACAAAAGAGATCTGCCAATTGTTTTAAAACACAAAATAAATATCTTATTCCAATAAATCATTTAATAATTAAATATAATATTTTTTAGGAAAAATTACCGTGAATAATACAACCTATTGTTAATTTTCCTATAATAATACCAACTATTGATTAACCATGAATAATACCAACTTAAGGGGTTATTTTCCTAGAATAATACCAACTTTAGTTTATTACTCCCTCCGGCCTTTTTTGTTTGTCCACATTATTATAACGGGTAGTTTCACTAGTTTGTCCCATTTCTATTTTAGGAAAGTTTTGATTCCATTTTACACACTCTCTCTCTTATTTTTGTCCGGATTCTTTGAGAATCCTCCCTCCCCTCATTATTACAACTCTCGTTTTAAGAGTTTCTCTCTCATTTCTCTCTCTCTCTTCTGAAACGCCATTTTCGTTTCATTTTGCAAGCTTTGCCCCCTGATATTCCTTGATTTCGTTTCCTTTAATTGGACTAAAATACAGATCGTTTTATTCTCTACATTTTGAGGTAAGTTTCGTTATTTTTGGTGGTGGTCTTCAAAAACGTCCCCTGTTCATTCGTCTTCTTTGACGGTTTTTTCTGGGTTTCAAATGGCTTCTAAACCATCTTCAAGTTCATCCTCAATTCCTAGTTATTTATATAATGGTCTTTGTGAATATGATGAGTTATGTTCATGTTCAATCCATGGCCTCTCCCATTCTTATTCAAATGAGATACTAAGATGGTCAAAAAAAAGAGCTTGAGGCTTATCAAAAAGTACTTGAAGACGATGCTTGTTCGAAATTGCGTGGTGAGCCACCGGTAAAAATAAAATTTGTTTTTGATTCTCCTACTAAAACGCCTCCTAAAACTCCTCATTTTGAAGATGATGAACATAAGCAAGTCCCTGACACTCCTGAAGAAGTACTCACTACTAGGGCAAAAGAAAACCCTAAAAAACGCCGTCGTTGATTGTAAGAAATCTTTGTTTAAGTTTATGTTAATTTTCGTTTTTTTTAGTTGAGACCGTCGTTGATTGTAAGAAATCTTTGTTTAAGTTTATGTTAATTTTCGTTTTTTTTAGTTGAGACTAAAAGAGAATTTGGGTTTTTAGGTTGTAAATGATCATTTTGGGTGACTTCTGGATTTTTATGTTGCTGGTACAATTTTGGGGTTTTTTTAGTTGATGATAATGTTTGTTGATGATAATGATTTGTTAATCCATGCGTTTTGCTCTTGTTAATCCATGCGTTTTTGTTCATGTTCTGATTTAGGGTTTGCTTTTGTTCATGTTCTGATTTAGGGTTTGCTTTTGTTTATGTTCTGATTTAGTGTTTGGTTTTGTTCATGTTCTGATTTAGGGTTTGCTTTTGTTCATGTTCTGATTTAGTGTTTGGTTTTGTTCATGTTCTGATTTAGGGTTTGCTTTTGTTCATGTTTTGATTTTGGTGAATAATGATACCCCAATGATGATTTTAAAAAGTCTGAAAAGTTTGGTTTTTACATTGTAAGTGAGTAGCTTTTGATAAAAACTTTTGAAGTCATTGTGTTTTATGCATGGTTAATGGATTTCATTTTAAATGATGAGCAAACACATTCTGAGAGGTCTTACAACCTCTATGATGAAACAGGGGGCATTTTCTTAACTAGATTTAAAAAAAATGATTCATTACTTCTCATGTAAATAAACCTTTGACTACATATGTTGTTTCAAAATGTTGCTCCTTACTTTGTAAAATCAAAGCTTTAATGATGCTTTTACAAAACAATAACTGAGGGGTTGAGTTCTAAGTTCAAAACATAAAAACTAATCAACCTTGAGTCTCTTCTAGTACTTGATCATAAGCTTCTTGCATGTTGTTTGATGATTGTGCCACATCTTCATTCTCATTTTGTGTTTGGGAAGCTTGAGGATTCATGGAAGGATTCACAAACGCAACCGATTCCCTAACTAGTTGCGTTGGAATCCTTACTTGAATTCTTAACCGCCCATTATCTTCTTCAACTTTCTTCCCCAAATGTGGTTGTACATAATCATTACTTCCCTTCACTTTAAGGATTTCATTCAAGTGATGTTGCAATGAAATCCAAACATTTGTCAATGTCTTTGGATGAAGTTCTTCATAAGCATCTTCGACGGCACCAATCAACTCATTCATAATCTTAGGCATCTTTTTATGCATCAACGATTGAATGCTTCTAAAAAATCCCAAGTCCAATATATTACAATCCGGACTATTGGGCGGTTGTTGTGTTAATATGAATGTAAGCCCTCCTTGTACATTGTGTTGTTGCCAAACCGGATCGTCTTGTGTAATGTGTACTCTTGCGTTGTCTTGTTGTATGAAAATGATCGATGGACCTTCTCTTGGCCACTTTCTAAGTATGGCCGGAATAAGATTTTGTATTAGCATGTTTCTATACACCTCTTGTGTGACGGATTCGGTTGGCTTGATTTCTATTGCTCCCCTTGGCCTATTTTTTGAGTCTCTTTGGGCAACCACCCTATTTATGAAGGGAAAAATTCCAATTTTCCCATCAAAAAAATACATTGCCCATGTGTGTTCTATCTAGGCCTAGCAACCGCCCCTAAGAACATGGCCTTCGGTATGAATTTCGATGATTTTGCTGCCCTATACGGGATTTTTTCCTTGTGTGCAAGGTAAACTCTTTGAGTTTTTTTGGTTAAATAAAACCACTTTTCATCAATGTGAATAAAATCAAACATACCCTTGTATATTGGATGCCTTTGAATGCTATCCTCTTGAATGAGACTCAATTTCCACTCCACCCTTCTAACCTTATTAGCATCGGTTAGACAAGGGTGAAGAGGATTTGAATGTGCTTTGATTTCTCCTCTTTTGATTAACCTCCATACGGTCGATGGTGCCAAGTCTAGACATTGTGCCACATCCCGTATACAAGTTCTTTCGCCCATCGGTCTAGACTCAAGAACGTTAGGAGGAACAACAACACGTTTCCTCCCACAATTCTTGAACTTAGACTCCACCATGTATGGCTTGTTTGGTTCCTTTGATTGCATTGCCCTATGCCATATAATCGCCTTATGGTCCTATGATGATAACCGTACTTTTGACCGATCCTTTGGAATGTTCCATGTGGTAACTTCTCGTTTGTGTGTAATGAAAGCAACTCTTCAAAAATAAGATGTCGCATTTCATTTGTTAACCTTGGATTATGTACTTGTTCTTGTGCCCCCTGTTGCTCTACAATGTTTTGTTTTGGTTCATCTTCGGATTCCGAACTTGAATGAGGATCGTATTGAGTTGATCCAAAGTACCATGCCCCCTCGATCTCGTCTTCACTTCCTGAGGCCATTTGCTAGCCAATGATGGGTAAGTAATTGAAGTGAAGCTTCTGTTTTGGTTTTTGAATGGGTGGATTGAAAGCTGCTGTCAAATTATGCTACTGGTTTGCCTTTTTTTCCAATTAAGTGTATGAAGGAACAACAACCTTCTGCCAAATTATGCTACTGGAATTTTTTGCATCTACTGTTTGAAGCAAAGCTACTGGATTTTTTTGCATCTACCGTTTGAAGCTACTGTTAAGAAAGCTACTGGATTTTTTTTGGATGATATTCCATCCTTGAGCTGCTGTATTTATACTCTTGTATGATCAAATTAAGTTTCCATTTAGATCAGAATTTGTATAGTCACTAAATTGGAGTCCTTGATTAGATTTTTGTAGTTTGTTAATCAATGTTTTATTTTGATGCCCAATGGAGTTTAAGGATTTTCACTTTTAGTTTTTGGAAAGTTCCCTCCCAAAATGTAATTTTACCTCCAAAACTTTCCAAATATGGAAAGTTTGTTAATGTAACAGATTTTTGTAACTTTGCCATGGATTATACGTTTCTCTCTCATACTTATGACAAGATTATTTTTTTGTTTTTCTTTTTCTTTACCATTAATTTATTTATACTTTCTCTCTAATAATACCAATACAATCATTAAATTATTCCACTATCTTAATAAAATAATACCCAAGATTCCCACTATTTAATAAAATATTACCCAAGATTCCCACTTTCTTAATAAGTGTGAAATCCTCAAATAGGACTAACAAAAAAGGCCGGAGGGAGTAACTAATTTACCAATTTTTTTTGTCTTATAATCACCTATAGTTTGATTTTTAACATATAAAGGATTTTCTAGGAAAAACCCTTAAAGTTGGTATTATTAATGATTAATCAAAAGTTCGTATTATTGTTGGCAAATAAACAAAAGATTGTATTATTCATGGTAATTTTTCCTATTTTTTATTAGTTAATAAACTCACAATATTTGCAGAAAACATCTTAAATTATTTGAGACAACAATAAAAATAATTACTATTGCAATAACATCAAAGATTTTCTAGCCTTTAAATAACTAATATATAAATAAGCCACTAACACTAAATGAACTCAACCACATAATGATCTAAGACGTTCAAATCATTACAAATTCAATATCTAACAAAATAATTAGCTAATTTCTAATGTTCTTTCACATAATATCTTTCCATTATAAAATACTTGTCTCAATTAATGCTTGGATTCAACATGTCATGGACGTGTATCTTTTTATTAATCTATTTTCTTCTTTACAGAAAAAGATATAAATATTACAAAAAATAACTTTATTCATCATATAATAAGCTTTAAATTTAAAATGGGATAAATATAGAGAAAAAGTTAGTAAAAATAATAAAAAGATATATCTAATTGGCAAATGACAGAAAAATACAAATAAGATCAAAATATATTATAAATATGTGAATGAAAATTAAAGTAATAATGCAGCTCATGATCACTAATAATAATAATGAAAATACTAGAAAAAATTATAATGTTTAAAACGTTACCCAATAATCTTCATATATAAAAAATAAATAATCTTACAATTTTTTAATACGAGTACGTAATTAAATTAAAAATAATTTTTCAATCTCCATGCAAAGCATGAGTATCTATCCAGTATCTTTATTATTACTAGAGATAAGGGGGACTTGGAAAATCAAGGCAAAAGTGACACGTTTGTGGGATTATAAGGAGAGTGCACAAATGAAAAAGGTATGACTGTTTTTTTGGAGTGTGAACATGAATAATATATACAACTAATAATAACAAGTTCTATTTATAGCATCTGCCAATGTTAAAATGTGAACATGATAATAACATCATACCTTAATACAACATTTGAATTAATAAAGTAAGCATGAACATGGATAAAGTACAATTCAAATAAATATGCTATATCCCGTTAGTCAATGCTTTTTAATTAATATTTTCATGTTATCTTTATCTTGGATTGCTTAATATTTTGTTATGGATGGATATTTTATTCAGTTAATGGTTTCTAAAATATACAAGTGTGTTTAATTATAATTTAGTTTACTTTAGGAGATCGTATCAATGATGTATTTAGAACTTAACATTAAGTTTATCACAAACTCTCACAAATTATATATGCACCTATTGTTTTATGAATTAGTTAATCATGTTAGGAACTGTATACACGGTTTATAGTTTAGGTGTGTTCCCTAATTTTTCAGTTTGGGACACATAATTTGATTAGATAACGCTGCATAGAAAAGGAAAACGAAAAAAATTAAACAATAAACCAAATTCTAATTTCACTCAGAAAAAGTAATGTAAAGTAAGAAGAAATGCAAGTTGTTCGAAATTCATAATGAAAAGGAATTAACACTAAAAAAAAAATGAAAAACTCATTAAAATGCTTAATATGTACACTGTTATTTCAAGGCAAAAGTTATAGGTACACACCAACGTATATACTTTTAAAAAAATGTATTATTAATACTAGATAAACGTTATACCAGAAACCAATTCTAGATCTAAGCCAAAATTAGATCAATTGACCTTACATAAGAATAAACAACTGCTATGATAGATGTATTGCACAATATAAGTTATAAAACATATTAATTCAATATTATGATATAAAAAATTATAGATCGTTAACATGGTAGATATATGTATACCAATTTATAGGGATTATATAACATGTGTATAGTAGTAGTAATTTTTGATAAAGTCTAATAAAATTGACAAATTTTGATATTAAAAAATACACTTTATTATAGACGAATTCTTGAGCGAAGTCGTATGAATCTGAAGTTAAATAACGAGAGAAAAAAATTATTTTCAAACCAAAATAAATAGATTGGTATTATAGGAAAACCGATTCCGATTTCAGGTAGTAAAAAAATTTACAATATATTATAAAATCATAGAAAACGTGATATGAGTTAATTTGGTTGTATTAGTTCTTTTATCACAAATACTGGAACGAAATCCTCCATACGTCGAAGGGCTAAACCGTCAAAACAGTTCCTCCAACAGTTATTTATTATAGTATACTATATTAATTTATGTGATTTAAGTAGTTAAAAAAATAAATCACTAAAAAAACTATTAACTACATGAATCCGTACATGCACAAGGATGAAAAAGTTAATAAACTCTTGTCCCTTCTCTCTCTGAGTGTTAGGGTTTCTTCTCTCTCTAGGGCTTCCTAAGAGACAAATCTACCGCTTCCATGGCGGATGAACTCGTCGAGCAATGCTCCAAATTGGCTTTAATTAATAAGGAAGATGATGTAGTGATTCTGGAAGATGATTCGGATCAAAACCATAATAAAAAACTCTCGCTGCGATTGATTGGGAGAGTCTTAACGGAGAAACCGCTCAACTTCGACGCCTTCAAACGCACTATGCTCCACGTCTGGTGTTTAAAGGAGGGGGCAATTATCAGATCTATGGGTTCCAATATGTTCATGTTCCAATTTTTCCATTGGAGAGATATGGAGAAAGTTCTGAATGGGAGACCTTGGAGCTTTGAACAAAGGTTACTTGTGGTGCAAGAAATCGAAGCCGACGTTCAACCATCAAATATGAGTCTCAACTTCTATCCGTTTTGGGTAAGATTCTATAATCTACCTTTTAGTAGTAGATCTGATTCCAATGTTAAATCTATTGCTAGAGCACTAGGAGAATTTATGGAGATAGAAGAGGACTTTCTTGATGTTAACCCATATCGTAGAGTTAGGGTTTTGCTTGATGTCACTAAACCTTTAAAACGGCATCAAATGATTAAAACAAGAGGTGGGTCAACGGTGAAGGTCACTATTAAATATGAACGCCTTCCTTATTTTTGCTTTCATTGTGGAATGTTGAACCACACCGATAAGAACTGCACTCGGGTCCTTGAAGAAGATAAGGAAAAGGGTTATGGATGGGGACTCGAAATCAAAGCGTCACCTAGGAAGGGTTTAACAAAGCAACAGGAGGAGATGGAGACACTTAGAACTAAAAGGACTCTCTTCATCACCAAACCAGAAGAGAGCCTCATCAAAACACAGGGGTCCAAAGCTACAGACGTTTTGGGTGGACATGGGGAGAATTGCTCTTTGATTGAGGGAACAGGACACCATAATGTCGAGGCTGTGGAGGAACTGGGTGAGTCTGGAGATATAGGAGTACAAAATGCGATTCTGGAGTCTGGAGGGGACAAAAATAACAATGCACTCATGGGAGTTGTGGGGACCGAGAATGAGGAATGTAGTACAAAAAATAATGCAGCATGCTTCGAAGATGACAGGCAGCAGATCCAAGACTTGGGTGAAGGGGCGTTTATATTTAATGCTGGTACTGTGGGGCCTGCTTCAAGGAAACATATTAAAGCCAAAAGAAGAGTGGGGCCCAGAAGTTTTAATAAAGAGACAAAGGTGTGCAATGTAGGTGATGTTGGGCAGAATATTACCACTTCAGAACCGGCTGCTAAAAGGAAAATGAATGATACTGACATTGAGATGGTGGACAGTGATGCTGATCAGAAACGTTCTTGCTTGGGTGAAGGTGTGATCGATGGTTGTTACGAATCAGTAGCGGAGGTTGGCGTGCACCAACCCCGCGAACAACCATGAAAATTCTGAGCTGGAACTGTCAAGGAATACACAATTCCTTGACAGTTAAAGCTCTCCAGGACTGGGCCTGGAGAGAGAGACCGAATATTGTGTTCGTGATGGAGACTATGGTTGATAAAGGAAGGTTGGAGACAGTGAGGAGTAAATGTGGCTTTTTGGATGGTTTATGCTTGGATAGTGTAGGCAACTCAGGTGGTCTAGGATTATGGTGGAGGAATATAGATGCTGCTGTCCTATCTTATTCCTCACATCATATCTTGATGGAGGTCAGAAACATGGGGGAAAATAATTCTTGCTGGTTCGCTTGCGGGATATACGGATGGCCGAATAGACTGAATAAATTTCGTACTTGGGAGCTCATGAACAGAATCAGAAATGAAGTTAATGGTCCGTTGCTCTTTTTTGGGGATTTCAATGAAATCCTTAATTCACATGAGAAAGAAGGTGGAGGTGTGAGAAGTGATAGAGATATGGAGGCTTTCCGCCAATGTCTTGATGCGTGTGGCTTAGTGGACTTGGGTTTCCGTGGTAGCATGTTCACATGGTGTCGGGGCACTCAACCCTCAACTTTCATACGTGAGAGACTAGACAGATTTGTAGCAGGGGTTGATTGGCAGCAGCTTTTTGCTTCGGTTGATGTTCGCCATTTTCCGATTTATAGGTCCGATCATGCTCCGATTCTTCTGACTGCGGATAATAGGTGTGGGGAGATGGTTGGTAAGAAGCTATTTCGTTTTGAGTCTCTGTGGTTATCTAACGATGAATGCAAGACGATTGTTGAGGAGGCTTGGAATGAATGTCTAGGGGTGGAGGTTGATTTCAGGATTGAGCACTGTGCTTCAAAGTTGTCTTCGTGGGCCGAGAAAACTTTTGGGGAGCTGAGACGGAAAATCCGGGATGCCGAAAGGAAACTCAAAGCTGCTCAAAGATGCCATCCAGATGCAGCTATGATCGACACTTGCAAATCCCTTTCTGAGCAACTTGACACACTTTATAATCTGGAGGAGTCCTATTGGCACCTTAGATCGCGGGCGAATGAAATGAGAGATGGGGACAAGAATACTCAATACTTCCATCACAAAGCAAGCTCAAGGAGGCGTCGAAACATCATCAAAGGGCTCTTTGATGATAATGGGGTATGGTTAACTAGCAAGGCTGACATTGAGAGACTCATTACCTCATATTATGATAAACTGTTTTCGACTAGTTCACCGACGGATTTTGGAGCTGCTCTCGAGGGGCTTGATACAGTTGTGACAGACGAGATGAATGCGGTCCTTGATGCTGAACCGAATGAAGAGGAGATTCACATGGCGGTCTTTCAAATGCACCCAACCAAAGCTCCAGGTACCGATAGCTTTCATGCACTATTTTTTCAGAAGTTCTGGGGTATTATTGGTGGAGATGTGGTAGGCCTGGTGAGGAGATGGTGGAGAGGTTTGTTGGACCTCAAAAATATTAATAAGACGTGTGTTTCCCTCATACCTAAATGCAATGAACCTAAGACCCTCACAGACTTTAGACCGATTAGCTGCTGCAATGTCATATATAAAATCGTGTCTAAAACGGTTGCTAACAGACTCAAACTAGTGTTGGGGGATATTATTTCTATAAATCAGAGTGCATTTGTGCCTGGACGACTTATCACCGATAATGCTCTCTTAGCCTTCGAAGCTTTTCATACTATGAAGAGGAGGAAAGATGGTCGAAACAACTCTCTAGCACTCAAATTAGACATGAGTAAAGCTTATGACAGAGTCGAATGGTGTTTTCTGGAGAGAGTGATGTTTCGTCTTGGCTTTAGTGGGGGCTGGATTAGGAGGATCATGAGTTGCATTTCCAGTGTTTCGTTCTCCTTTAAAATCAATGGGAGTATTCATGGTGAGGTCATTCCAACTCGGGGGCTTAGACAAGGTGATCCGATATCCCCTTACCTCTTCCTTCTTTACGCTGATGTGTTCTCATCTTTGATATCTAGAGCAGTTCGAAGGAAAGAAATTCATGGCATCAAAATCTGCAGGAGTGCTCCGACATTATCTCACCTATTTTTTGCAGATGACAGCATCCTTTTTGCGAAAGCCAATGTTCGAGAATGCTCGGCGATAGCTAACATCATTAGCTTATATGAGAGAGCATCGGGCCAAAGGGTTAATTTCAACAAAACTGAGGCTTTTTTTAGCAAAGGGGTGCCACGAAGTACACGACAGGAGATTTTGGAGCTTTTAGGGGTTAATGAAGTTGAGCGTCATTCCAAATACTTAGGTTTACCAACTATTGTTGGGAGATCTAAGAAGGAGGTGTTTTCATGTTTGAAAGAGCGGGTGTGGAAGAAAATACAGGGATGGAAGGAGAAACTCATGTCCAGGGCCGGCAAGGAGGTGTTGATCAAAGCTGTTGTGCAAGCCATTCCCTCCTACATGATGATTATATTCAAAATTCCCGAGGGTATCATCGATGACATTCATGCTATGCTTGCTCGCTTTTGGTGGGGCTCTACTGCTGATTCGAGGAAGACTCATTGGCATAGTTGGGCTAGTTTATGTAGGCCAAAAAGACTTGGTGGCATGGGCTTTCGGGATCTCAAATGTTTCAATCAAGCACTGTTAGCGAAACAAGTATGGAGGCTGCACCAAGTAACAAACCCGTTCCTAAACGCTGTCTTGAAGGCCAGATATTTCAAGCATGATGATGTGCTGAACGCTAGAAGAGGATATGATCCGAGTTTGGCCTGGCGAAGTATATGGGGCGCAAAGAATATTCTCTTAGAAGGCTTAGCTTGGAGAGTGGGCACGGGTAGCTCTATTAGTGTGAAGAACGAAAATTGGATTGTGGTGAATGGTAATGTGCAACACCCAAGGTTCCTAAATGAGGATGTCACAGACTTTGAAGTGTGGCACCTCATAGATCATGAACAGCGAATATGGAGATCTGACTACCTACTCTCTTTGTTTGATAATGAGACGGTCTCCAATATTCTCACAATCCCAATTGCTCCTACTGACAGAGGTGATAAACTGTTTTGGAGGCTCTCAAAGGATGGAAACTACAATGTGAAGTCGGGTTATTAGCTAAGCATGGGAGGTACGCTTGAGAATCTCAATACTGCACACTGTGGTTTGTGGAAAAAGATATGGAATGCTCACTGGCCACCAAAACTCAAGCATTTCCTATGGCGAGCTTGCAAAAATTCACTCCCGGTCAATGCGGTTCGACACTACAGACATATGACTGACTCCCCTCTCTGTCCTAGGAACTGCCATGAGGTGGAGACTGCTTGCCACGCACTACTGGACTGCCACAAGGTCCAAGATATTTGGCGAATCCACCCACTGTTACATCTGGTTACAGACGCTCCAAGGACCTCTTTTTTGGAGATGTTCCAATGGGTTTTAGATCACTGTTCCAATGAAGAGTTGGCCACTTTTTGTTGCACTGTATGGGCTGCCTGGTATTGCAGAAATAGAGAAGTTATGGCGGGTGTCCAGTGTGATGCACAACAGACAGCTATTTCCTTCGCAAAATTGCTGTCAGATTACCAATTGTATGCACAGAAAATCGGAGTTGCACATCCCCCACGGGTTTGGACTCTTCAACGATGGGAACCCCCTCTCGAAGGGTGGGTTAAAGTTAATTTCGATGCTCATGTGGGTATGTCACTGAAGCGAGGCTTGGGTGTCATCATCAGGGATCATAATGGCAAAGCTCTTCTTACGGGTACAAAGTGTGTAGAGGCGAACTGGAATGCCCACGTAACCGAAGCTGCAGCTGCTGTTTTTGCCCTCGAATTGGCGAGAAGGATGGGCTATGAGTATGTGCATCTTGAGGGAGACTCTTTACTGGTTATAAAGGCCATCACACAGGAGGAACGTGGCTCAACTCATGTCAACTTGCTGCTGGATCAGGCCTTCGAACTAGCTGATATGTTTACTGGTTTTTTTATGTAGCTTTGTTCGTAGGAACGGGAATACGGTAGCCCACATGGTAGCTAGATGGGACACCGGGAATGCCCGTGAAAAGATTTGTATGGAACCTTTCCCACCAAGCCTTTTAACCTTGGTGGATCTTGATCTTGCTTAATGATATTGCAGCAGGTGTTACTCAAAAAAAAAAAAAAAAATCCGTACATGCACGGGTAAGCAAACTAGTAAAAGTATAATAGTTGAAGTACCTAAGCAATGTTTTTCCACAAATTATTTTTATTAGATGGTTTCAAACAAGAGATGCATGTGTTTATATATGAGTTAAATAGGAATGCAAATATAATTGTTTTTCTATCTCCTGATTTTGCTATATCAATAGTTTGCGGATTTAATTTTATTTGTTCATAGTGGGAAAGTAAAAATTTTAAAACATAGGCAAAACAAAGGAATAAGTTAATAAATTGATAAAAGGTACAATTTATAAACCGTGTTTGACACGTGAAAACTTTTATTATAAAGTCGACATATGTCCTAGTCGCTTCCTCATTAGTATATTATATAGATTTCATGATATACTAAAAAATATTTTCATAATAAGAAAATGAGAAGAGCAGGGAAATTTTATTGTAAAGTCGACATGTGTCCTAATTGCCTCTTTATTAGTATATCTGTATATGTATAGAATAGATAGATTGCACAATTTCATAGCAATTAAGGGAAACAAAGTATTTAAGAATTAGGAAATATTCTCTCTTATACTTCTTTCACCTAAGTGAATTTGTTAGAAAAAAATGTCAAAAAGTATTTAATAAAATTTTTTTTATAAAAGTTCCTAATAAAAAAAGCTTTATCAACAAGTACCTAATATATATTTTTTTTCAAAGAGTACCAAGTAACAATTTCTTTTAGTTGATCGTCAAATGTAACGGTTGACAAGTCAAAATTAAAAATTTTTCTTTCTTATCTTCAATTTCTTTTCCAATTTAATTTCGATTTTGAGTAAAAAGTAGAGGAAGAAAATAATGAGGAAATTGAATTGGAAAAGAAATTAAAGATGAGGATCAAGAATTTTCGATTTTGACCAATCAAGACGGTCAGCTAAAGGAAAACGTTAATTTGGTACTCTTTGGAAAAGAAAAAAATTTTGTTAGGTATTTTTTGACAAAACTTTTTTTATTAGTACTTTTTAGAAAAAATAATTTTTATTAGATACTTTCTGATATTTTTCTCATTTTGTTACATGTTTTATATTCGGGTTAGATATGTTTAAAATAGATCCCACAACTTGATATTATCCGACTTTGTAACGAATTCAATTTGACCCAGCTTTTAAAATTGATTTTACTATAATGTTAACTCAAAATGAACACATGACTCGATTTAAAACCGATCTTAAATTGACCCAATAACCCGAATGCACAACTTTCATTAGGATATCTTTTTCCAACTTTTCTTAAGATGTTGTTTACGTAATGATTGAGTGTTAGCTACAAATATAAGTTGAGTGGTCAAACAGTCTAAGTATAATGTTAAGTAAAATAGCCGGTTGAAATAAATTGTTATGAATTAATTAATTTACAACAATTTGCTCTTACCAGAGTATTTCAAATTTGCTGGTCAAATCAGCGTGTTGAAGCATTCACTACAATTGGTTATCAACTATCAATAATTTTTTAACACGCACAATATCATTCACATGATTTAAAATTTATGTCGTATTCTCCAAACCAAAGTAGTGGATTTAGGGGTGAACACGGTCCGATTTGGTCTGTCTGACACTAAAATCATATCAAACCAGGAATTTCGGTTTGAAAATTTTCAGACCGGACCGGACCAATCGTTGTACAACGGTCCAATTTGGCCCGGTCTACGGTTTTTTATTTTTATATTTTTATCCAAGTTAATACATATATTTATGCAAATATTTCACACCAACAATTAATAAATAAAATAATTTTTAATTATTTAATTACATCAACATCATTCAAGTATATATTGCTATATAAAAATAACTACATCTTAAAATATCTAGGTAGCAATTTAATTTTTTAAATACAAAATTATAATTTTCAACCATAGTACGGTTTGTGGTTCGGTCTGGTCTGAAAAATAAAAAAATGAGACCAGACCGTAAACCGTAATTTTATTTGAAAAAAACCAGACCATACCATTTAAATCGTAGACCAGACCAAAAACTAAAATTTCGATTTTGTCCGATTTGATTTACGGTTTAGACCAAACTTTTTTCGGCCCTAAGTGGAACAACAACACAAAAACCAATTGAATGTCAATATTTTAATCTAAAAAATTATGATTAATTTCATGTAGTAAATCCATTTGATAGTAGAACAGGAATAATAATGTGAAGCCATAAGGAGAGAGGTCCAAGATGAGATCCATAGAGGCAATAATGAATCGATGATACAAAAATTTGAAAAAAAAATAAAAAAATTTAAAAATTCAATAACTTTTAGATTTAATTTCAAAAGTACGCACTTTTTGCCTAGAGCATAAGTTTAAAGATGTTCGTTGTTAATAACAGCGAACAAAGAGGATTGGTAAAAAAAAGTCAAGGTCTTTGTTCGCTGAAGATTTTGATCAATCTTCTTTGTTTGTTGTTAGCAATAGCAAACAACTAGTTGAAGGTCTTTTTTTTTTTTTATGTTTAAACTTACAAAGATAAAAAACATTATAAATATACATCTATAACAAATTAATACAAATGTAATATAAATATATGTACCTATAGAAAAATTCCACATGGTAGCATCGAACTTTCATGAAACGTCAGTAGTAGCACTTTTGTAAGAATTTTCCACATGGTAGATTGGAAGCATCCAATTTATGCTTTATCTAATTGTCGTAGTATTTTTCATTAAATTCTTGTCAATTTTAGTTTATAATTCACCATTTTAACGTTTTTATACTTATTACATATTGGTTGTTGCCTTTATAATTTGCCCTAAACTATTTTATGCTCTTAAATGTTTAATTCACCATTTTGATGTTTAATTCATCGTTTTATTCATCAACACTCTCAAATGTTGTAACAATTCGAGTTAAGTTTTTCTAGTCGGTTGGAAATTGAGTTTTGCGTCTATATTGCTTCATACATAATTGTATATCATATTTGAAGTTAGGTGAAATCATATTCAATTACAAGATCGGTTAATTTCAGATTATCGGATCTATTTTGAACACCTCTAAATGTGTGTAGTGCACCGAAGTCGATGAAATGAGTCACGTTTGCAATAAAATATAATACGGTGAAAGTAGACGCGGCATAAGCCTAATTGGTACGGTACGCATCACGTGAACATATCACACGCGTCTACTTTCTGTTGCGTGCTTGTCTATTTCTTCTTTTCAAAACTCCCATTTTTGTCCTTAAACCGTTCTCCTATTTTTGTAGGTTTGTTTTAAATTCAATTCATTGTGTATGAAAAATGGAAATGAATGATTGGTACTCTTGTCCTCTTATAGGTAATAGGAGTATACACTTATTCTATACTCCCTCCATTCCATATAGTTTAAAGCAAAGTGAAAATTAGCGCCTTTTATGAAAAAGATGGATAACGATAATAAATGAAGCGAGAGAAAATGAATTGTGTGGTTGAAATGGTAGAAAAAGTTAAAATGTATGGATAAGATTAAAAGAAAATAATGGGCTATAGTCCAAAAATAAAAATGATACAAATTAAATGAGACGGACCAAAATAGAAAATGTTACAAAATTAAATATAAGGAAGGGAGTAAATTTGAGGGAGTTTGATCCACCCACCCCAAACTTGTTGGACAGTCGACACGCACCCAAATTCTTTCATTTCATACCCTACAAATACCGCCTGCGGCAGCCACACTATACATACTATTTCGTCTTTTTTTGTATTAAAGCGTGGGGGTGTTATGCCCGTAAAATTATACGGGTCTCGCATTGCATTCCACATCATCCTAGTTGAGGTAGAATATGATTATAGATTTGGTGGGTAGTGGATATGTTCGGATAAGAATATTAGATTGTATGAACCAAACAAAAATTGAATGTACAATTAAATTATTTTCAAAAAGAAAATGTACAATTAAATTTGTAAAGATTAGAGTGAATGTAAGGCGGGTCTCAGATGACTATACCCATGATGGGTATACTCAGTAGTTAGATGATCATTTAGTGGGTGATAATGAGTATGAATGCATACTCAGATGGGTTTACGTACGAATGAAAATTTTACCGGCCATGGGTGGTTGTTAGATGGTGAGTAGGGGTATGGAGGCATACAACATCAACTCTTTGTCATCCATGTCAAAGAGAAATCTATACAATATACTAATGAATAAACGATTAGGCAAATATTCTTTAGCATATCATGTAATATCTTTTTGATTAGATTTGTTTAGTTGTTTTGTTACAAAAGATTTTACATTACACCTTTTTTTACTAATTTTTACCATAAACAATCAATTAAGTTTCATAGTATCTTTTAATTACAAGGATGCTGTTAAATAAAATATTAATAATTTATGTAAAAATTAACTTTCATTATACTCATACCCAGTGTATCCCGCCCCTGTAAAAACCATGAGCAGGGTCTAGGGAGGGAAAGACAACGACAACTCATACCCATGAAGGAGAGGACGACTAAAGAATTTTGTAATAATTTAAGAATAGAAAATAATTTTGATGTAGTTTTTGATAGATATTCCTATATATCACATACATGGCTATATAACAAAAAAAATTGTACAAATCAAATAGATTACAGAATAATTATTTAAGTAAATAATTACGATAAAATATCGGTGAAAGAATTTTAAATGAAGATTGAACATAAATTATTTTTATAATAAATAAAGTTATATGTTATTAATTATAGAAAAAATGTGTTCTTGAGGCTGAAACTTAAATTTCAAATTTTACAAAGAGATTGAACATAAATTATTTCTATAATATTTTTTAGGAAAAATTGACATTAATAATCCAACCTTTCACTCAATCGCTATAAATAATCCCACCTTTTGATTATGTTATAATAATCCAACCTTTGTGATTACCGTATTATTAATAATGGGTAATAATAGGGTATGTTGCTAGCAAATTAAAATAAAGGTTGGATTATTCACAGCGAACTAAGGGCAAATGTTGGATTATTAGAAAATAATCAAAAGGTTAGATTATTCACAGCCGATGAACAAAAGGTCAGATTATTAATATCAATTTTTCCTATTTTTTATGTGTTGAAATTTTCTACTATTTTATGTAATTACTGATAATCTATATTGTTTAGTGCATAATTCTATAAATATGTTTTATATAAGTATACTACTAATATGCATCTGATTCTTATAGTAATACTTTTACAGTTTTTAATACAAAACAATTTATAATTTTAATATGCTTAGAAGTCATAAAATAACTTAATTTTATTACTAATTTTAGAACATCAAATAGCTACGGTGGAAGTATTTGTTATATTTCCTTTTATCACGCAATCCAATATATTGTTTTGGTCATTTAGATCATTTAAGTTAAATTATTTAGAATCCATTTTTATTTACAAGATACCTAATTAAATGGAAGAGTTAATTGGGAAATTAAACTCAAGACCTAAACTAGAGAAAGCATAATATTCTCCAACTAAGACAACATCTTATCCATCATAAATAAAATTTGAAACGACTCTTTAGACAACATTTGGTTTTTTATTTAGTGAAAGAATTGAAAAAATATATTTTCAATGTTCCATCATCGTCTACAACATAAGAATATGTTAGAGTATATAACATGTCATGGAACCCAGTCAATCATTAGCTTAAGCTGATGGTTAAGGTCCCGAGATATATTTTATACTCTAACAGAATATTAATACAACCAGATGCGTTATTAAGATTATTAATATCTTGAGTGTATAACTAAGAATTATAAAAAGTTTAAAATTCTTTATAGAATCATGCAATTAAGATGCATTAAACCTGGCAGTAGCCATAATATATAAAATAAGTTTTAGTGATTAATGATAGCAAAAACTCTTATTTTGCATGTATAATGGAACAAAGGTAGTATATGTTTAGAATGCTTTTAAAGGCAAAATCTAAACAATACTATCGATTGTTTGCTTAACGATCCTAAATGGTGAAAATGATAATGGAAAATTAATGTAATTTTAGTTGGAATATCTCTTGACAAGTTTAATGATTATGCTTATTCTTCTTTATTGAGCACACACCTCCTTGGATGTGAAGATTCCTTCTGCAGAATCAGTTATAACAATATTATGCTCCCTCTCATATTTGGCCAGCTGTCTAAGTTATTATGTATTCTCTTTCTAGAACATTTTATTCCTTCTGTAGGTACTATATATTTTCCTTGTAATACCTTGATTTCAGCATGAAAAAGTAATACAAACAAAGTGAGAGTACTGTATATGGGTGTGTGCATATTGCATCAGAAAATCAGAAGAATGCACTAGACTCTTGTCTTCATGGTATCAGAGCTGTGCATTCTTACGCTGCACCTGTACTGATTTTTCTTTTCTCTTTGCATATTTATCTGTCTCATAATGACAGAAACTTCTACATCTTATACTATTGAACCTTCCAGTCCTTTATACCTTCATCCCTCAGATGGCAGCACATCTGTATCTGTGGAAAAACTTCTTGGAGCAAGTAATTATCGGAGCTGGCGAAGATCTCTTGAGATTGGATTAGCTTCTAAAAGGAAGTTGGGCTTTGTAACTGGAGCTATCAAAAGAGATGAAACAAACTCAATCAAGCAAGAGGCATGGGATACATGCAATAATATGATTATCTCATGGATACTCAATAGTGTGTGTGAATCAATAAAGAAATCGGTTATGTTTCTTAACAGTGCATATGCCATATGGGATCAACTGGAGAAAAGGTTTTCAGTGGTAAATGGAGCTCGCAAATATAAACTGAACAAAGAGTTATACTCCACCAAGCAAGGTGACAAACGCTTGTCTGAATATTATATTGAACTCAAAGCTGTGTGGGAGGAGCTTGAAAGTCTCAATGCTTTGCCAGTAATTTCTAATATCACAAATGAGGTACAAATTTTTCTTACTGCTCTTACTACTCAACACATCGAGCAAAAATTATTTCAATTCTTGAATGGGCTAGATGAGTCATACAGTGTACATAGAAGTCACATACTTCTTATGCAGCCTTTGCCTAGTGTAGATGAGGCATACAATCTCTTACAACAGGAAGAGAGTCAACGAGATGTCTTGATCAATGTAAAAAATGAGACTGATGCTTTGGTTATGTATGGTAAAAGTGTTAATGAATCAGTGTACTGTAGTGCTTGTGGGAAATCTGGTCACTCAAAGGATAAGTGTTGGACTATTATTGGCTACCCCTCTTGGCATACATTATCTTCCACTTCATCTGTTAGAGGTAGGGGTTATCCTTCTAGAGGAAGAGGGGGTCGTTGGCCACGCATTTCTAGAGGAGGAAGGAGTGCTAGGCCTTATAGTAATGAAGTTAGTGTTACACCCACCCTTAGCCCTCCTCAAATTGACCAACTCCTCAAATTACTTCCCACCCCTTCCAACCCTTCTTCTGTCCCTGAGGAAGAATTTGACACCCTATATGCTGGTATGGCCTCATGCTCCTCCCCATCCACTGCTCATGTTCCATGGATTTTAGACTCTGGGGCTTCTGACCATATGACTGGCCAATTGTCTTTGCTCACCAATATACATCATCCTTCCACTCATCACAAAATAACCCTACCTACTGGCCATACTTCTGATATCCAATGTTCTGGTTCTGTCCCTTTATTCCCTACCCTTACTTTACTCAATGTCTTATATATTCCTATCTTTCATCATAATCTTCTATCCATCCCTAAACTCACCAAGGATACTGGGTGTCATATTATCTTCACCTCAGACTCATGTTTTCTCTTACCCAAAAATTCTTCCATTACAAAAAATGTTGCCTCTACCCATGCTTAAAAATGCATTTAGGCACGCTTATATGTGAGGCTGATGCATTTAGTCACGCTTAATTAAGCGTGCTTCCAGCTTGTGTGGGTATATTTTAGGCACGCTTAATAAGCGTGGCTAAATGTACCTGTTTGCCACGCTTACAAGTGTGGCTGATATTACTCTTTGCCACGCTTATAGGTAATGCAATATTTTCACGATTAATAAGCGTGGCTAAATGCTTTAGTATTCTATCTTATATCTTCATGTTTTCAACACAAAATAAGTGTGGCTAAACTTATTATTATTATTATTATTATTATTATTATTATTATTATTATTATTATTATTATTATTATTATTATTATTATTATTATTATTATTATTATTATTATTATTATTATGATCATTATTATGATTATGATTATTATTCTTATTATTATTTTTTTGGCAAATAAAATTTTATTCATTCATCAGAAAAAAACCCAAATACTTCAAGCCGACATATCAGCAAAACATAATTATACAGTGCAACTGATAATTACACCAAAGGATAAAACCCCACAACTTTTAATAGGAAAACAAAGCTTGTGAAGGCATAACAACCAAGACGTCCTAGTAAGAGCAGCAGCAGGAAACAGCAGATTAGAAAACAGGAAGTCAGCAGCGTGGGGCAGCAGCAATTGAATAAGACCAGGCAGCTTGCACCCCTTCGAATCAGCAGCATCCAACAGACCACTCCTTCGAATCAGCAACTGATCTCATCATCATGCAAAAACCTCAAAGCAGCAGCATCAAGTGGGCATAAAATCAGTAGCTCAGCTCAGCATCAAATTCACCCCACCAACAAATGAGCAACCAACAAACAGCAGCCCACAGGCCAAGGAGCAACTAATGCCTTAAACAAAATCATCAAAGCATCAAGTAACCCACAAACAGGTGTAGACTAGCAATAGCAACAGAAAAGAAATGCAACAGCAGAATCATCAAAGCATCAAGTAACCAACAAACATCCGCCAGCAGCATGTATGTGAAGCATCAAGCAGCAGACCAACACAGAGGCAACAATAGCACAACATCTCTGCAGCAGCAGCAACTCATCACCTAACAGCTCACTGATCAGACAAGCAGCAGCAGCTAAAGCAGCAGAACAGCTACAGCAAAGAGATGCAACAACCACCAGCAAGTCCAACAGCAACAGGATTTGGCAACAGCAAAAAACATCAATTGACCCACATAACAGCATCTAACAGCAATGCAAAGGAGAGCAGCAACCAATTCTGTGCATTGACCAACATCCCAACTTGTACCAAAATCAACCATCAAAGCATCTCAAAACAAAGCAGAAACTACCCACTCCAGCAAAACACTAAACCAAAGATTTACAAGCGGGGTAAAAATCCAAATAGCCATATGTCTCCCTACAAATTGCATCAATGTGAAAGAGGACTATCTATGAATAAGTGTCTAACAAAAGAGAGGCACAATACATAGATACAAAAGTTTTTGATGTCTAGCACAGAAAGATATAAATAATAAACTGTTACGTGAAGATGAAATCAGAAGCAAGATGAAGACTTACATTTCTTTCTCCAGCTGTTTGCGAATGAAATCCTTGGAATGAGCAGTAACTTTTTCAGTTTTGTTGCAAACAATAAGTAAGGGATATCGTACAGATACCTAAAAAATAAAAAATGTTAAGAAAAAGGAAGGGCTAAAACAAAGTTCAGAGCAGAAATATCAATTACTCTGCGGCAGAGCGACAATTAGGCAAGAACTCCAAAGAATCAACAACGAAAATAACACCAGCAGCCTGGGGCATATACTCGTCAAGCTTAGGCCGAAGACGCGAGTGTCCATGAACATCAACTAAATGCACAGGTTTGATTTTAGAACTCTGCCCATATAAGAGTTAGAACATTGCTCAGAAATTATACTCAAAAAACCTATTTCCTCACAAATAAATATTCTTGAGCTTGGTAGTGTTGCAGACCAAAACAGCAAAAATCAAGTACTTTAAGAACCTAACAGAAGTGGTCAAAGCTTCCAAAACTGCCATTATAGACTTATTAGTCCCTAAATTCCTCTCGTTTTCTTTCCATTGGCCCCTACTCAAGACAGCAACTAACAATGACAATGGATTATTAACTCATAAAATGATGAATAACATGGAAGTTTTAGTGAATGCTATAATAAAGTTGAATAGTTGAACACTTGAAATATAAAATGCAACAGCTGAAAGCCATATGGAACAATGAAAGTGTAAAGCAGGCATATCAATCTAAAGAACTTGTCTCTAATCACTCATTCAGTCATTCCAGCAGCATCCATTAGAATTTGAAATACTCTTACCAACGAAAAACTTGATAAACAACAAAAACCACGACTATAAGTGGTCTTCTACTCTTCTCAAACAATTTGAAAAAGAAAACACTAAAAATCAAATCTAACATATTGACTAATTAAATTGTCATTATTTGCAAAAAAAAAATCTGAAATTTCAAATAGTACCTAAACCCTAACTTTCTTTAAATCTTGCCATCAAATAAATTACATCAAGTAAGATAAATAAATTGAAATCAAACCTGTCTTTGCATGAAATTGCCTGATAAATTCCCTGAACCCTAACTTTCTTCTCGTGAAGCTCGCTTCGAATTTTGCTTCCTCATCCTGAAATGTAGACAAACTGAAGAACTTGAAGAAGCAATGGCGTAGAACTTGAAGAAGGATAAACCATTAAACCAAAAAACATTCTTCAAAACATAGAATCAATTAAAACAACAATGAAAAATGAAAATGCTTATAAGGGCCTAAAAATTTCCAGTGAAAACATTATATATGATGGAAATTGAAGTTAGAGAAGAAATGAGAAAAATTCTTAAAGATGAGAAAAAAGGAATGGGAAAATGGTACGGTGAAGACCACAATGAAGAGCAGAAGGCGAAGGCGAATTTTAGGGAAATTTTTCTGAAATTGGATTATATTTTCAGATTTCAGTCGAAAAAGGTACAGTGAAGGAGAAGGCGAAGGGCCAAGTACTGTAGCGCGAGTCTGATATTGAATTTTAAAAGAATTTTACATTTTAAAATTTGATAGTGTTTAGTCACGCTTAATAAGCGTGCCTGATATTAAAAGCTAATAGTCACACTTATAAGCGTTGCTATGGTTCCCACGCTTAATAAGCATGCCTAACTAAAATAAGACAATTACACTTAATTAAGCGAGGCTAAATAAGTGTAGGTATAGACAACTTTTTTAGTAGTGTTCTATTCTGATTCCCTTTGGCAGACTGTATAATGGCCTTTACTACTTCACTCCTCAGCCTCACTCAAACACTTTTCACACTCTTACTATCCCAGCTACATTACCATACCAACCACCTCTATCTGTGTCCACATTGTGGCATTGTAGGCTAGGTCATGCACCCTACTCCAAACTCTCACATATACCTGCTATTCCTCATCCTTTCCCTAAACCTGACCTATGTATCACCTGTCCCTTGGCAAAATTTACTAAGCTTCCATACCCTACAAGTGAGTCCAGGGCCTCTGATTTGTTTCAGCTCATACATCTTGACATATGGGGTCCCTATAGAACTCCTAGTCGTGGCCATCACAAGTACTTCTTAACCATTGTGGATGATCATTCTCGTACCACTTGGGTTAGTCTTTTGAAGCTCAAGTCTGAGGCGTTCTCTATAATCAAAGCATTTGTTCATATGGCTCATACTCAGTTTGGCAAAGTGGTTAAAATTATTCGCTCTGACAATGCTCTTGAATTTGCAGATGCTCAATGTCTTGCATTCTATCTTGAACAAGGTATTGTCCATCAAACTTCTTGTGTTGATAGACCTCAGCAAAATGGGCGTGTAGAACGTAAACATAGAAACCTCCTTGAAATGGCTAGGGCTCTTCGCTTTCAAGCTCATCTTCCTCTTGTTTTTTGGGGGGATTGTGTGCTTGCTGCAGCTCACATTATTAATAGGTTTCCCACTCCCTTACTACATAATCAGAGTCCTTATGCTATTTTGCATCAGCGAAACCCGGTTTACTCTCACCTTAGGGTATTTGGTTGCCTTGCCTTTGCTAGTAACCCTAGTAGGACTCATGATAAATTTGCACCTAGAGGCTCTCCTTGTTTGTTTATTGGCTATCCCTCGAGTCAGAAGGGTTACAAATTATATGATCTTGTCAATCATAGGGCCTTTGTGAGCAGGGATGTTACATTCCTGGAACCTATTTTTTCCCTACAAGCTCTTCTCTCCTTTACCTACTGTCTCACCTACCCCTGCCTCTCCTATACTTATCACTCCCTCTCCTGACTTACATTCTACATCTAATCCTGCTTCTTTTGTTCCTTGTGCAGGTTCTCCAGCCACTGCAGATCACTCTTCACCCATCCCTTTAAGAAGATCCTCTCGCCTAGCCACCAAACCTAGCTGGCACTCAGACTATGCCATGCTCAGCCACCTTCCCTCTTCTGTCCACCACAAATACTCCCGTCTCTCACTTCTATTTCTGCTTTCTCACTTGTTCTCTCAACCACAAAGATCCTATCCATTACAAGCAAGCTGTTACTCAACCTCAATGGGTTGAAGCCATGAATGAGGAATTAAGGTCTCTTGAGCTCAACAACACATGGGTAGTTACTGATTTGCCCTCTCACAAAAAAGCCATTGGGTGCAAATGGCTATATAAGACCAAGTTCAATGCTGATGGTTCCTTGGACAAATATAAGGCTATGTTGGTCATTTTGGGTAATCATCAACGCCCTGGGGAGGATTACAACCAAACCTTTGCTCCGGTGGCAAAAATGACCACTGTTCGCTCCTTATAGCTGTGGCTGCCCTCAAAGGATGGAATATACAACAGATGGATGTAAAAAACGCCTTTTTGCATGGTGATCTTGAGGAAGATGTTTACATGAAGTTGCCCCTTGGTTACTCTCATCATGGCTCTCGTATTCAGGTTCTATCTGAGGGGGAGTCCTATTCTCCTTCTCCTACCACCAAGGTGTGCAAGCTTAGCAAGTCTTTATATGGGTTGAAACAGGCCCCACGACAATGGTTCTCAAAACTTAGCACAACTCTTCAAGCTCATCAATTTGTGCAATCCAAAAATGATTATAGCCTGTTTATCAAACGCACCCCTGACACTCTCACTATTATATTAGTATATGTTGATGATTTATTGATAGTTGGGGATAGTTCTGCTGCTATTAACTCCACTAAAGCATTCCTTCATTCTACTTTTCATATGAAAGACTTGGGGCCTGTGCGTTATTTTTTGGGCTTGGAGGTTGATAATACTACTCAAGGCTATTTTTTGTCACAGAGAAAATACATTACTGATCTCTTGAATGAATATGGGATGACTAAGTGTAAGCCTCTACGCCTGCCTATGGCCACTCATCACAAGCTTCACCTTACCTCTGGTGAACCTTTGACCAATCCTGAGCCATATCAGCGCCTTGCGGGGAAACTCATCTATTTGACTATTTCTCGTCCAGACATCTCATTCACAGTACATGCTCTTAGTAAGTTCATGCACAAGCCTACAGCTTCACATTACCAAGCTGCTCTTCGTGTTCTGAGGTACCTCAAAGGGTCCCCATCTCAAGGCATTTTGTTTGTTAATACGTCCACAGCCACCCTCACTGCCTACTGTGACAGTGATTGGGCTGGCTGCCCTTCCACTCGAAAATCAACTACTGGCTTCTGCATATTACTTGGGCAGTCACCTATTTCTTGGAGGTCCAAACGTCAGACAGTGGTAGCTCGTAGCAGTGCAGAAGCTGAGTACCGGGCTATGGCAATGACTACATGTGAAGTGTTATGGGTCAAGCAACTTCTCAAGGATCTAGGCATCTCAGATGGTGGTCCTACTCCTCTTTTTTGTGATAATAGAGCTGCTTTGGCTATTGCTGCAAATCTTGTGTATCATGAACGTGTCAAGCACATTGACATAGATTGCCACTTTATTCGTGACCAAGTTGCTTCTCAGTCTATTGCTCCATCACACATTCCTTCTTCTCAGCAACTTGCAGACCTCTTCACTAAGGTGCTGCCTACTCAACAACAGAATCATCTCATGACCAAGCTTGGTGTTCATCCTTCCACCAATCTTGAGGGGGAGTATTGAGCACACACCTCCTTGGCTGTGAAGATTCTTTCTGCAGAATCAGTTATAACAATATTATGCTCCCTCTCATATTTGGCCAGCTATCTAAGTTGTTATGTACTCTCTTTTTAGAACATTTTATTCCTTCTGTAGGTACTATATATTGTCCTTGTAATACCTTGATTTCAGCATGAAAAAGTAATACAAACAAAGTGAGAGTACTGTATATGGGTGTGTGCATATTGCATCAGAAAATCAGAAGAATGCACTAGACTCTTGTCTTCATTCTTCAACAATCCGTTTTTCTTCACAAAATTCATTTCAGTTTTATAACATCTGAAAATGTGCATGATATTAAATGGTAATGAAAAACATAAATAAAAAAAACTCTTTTTGATCACACTTTCATTACCATAATAACATGAAAATTTACACTATAAATAATATTCATTTCTATCATTTAGTATTGATCACCAAATTGATAGTATGAGTAGTTTTTTATTTTTACTTTTTTGACTTTTAAATTTTTTATCAGTATTTTCTCTAATGAAAAGAACATTAATATACCACATAGTATTTCTATAATAATTGAATTAATAATTGAATTAGACAACTACCTTAATAAAAAAATTTAATTATTTAACCAAAAAAAGGTGGCCACAACTTGTGGCATATGAGTGTAATTGTAAACAAAAGTTGAAGTATGATCCACACACCTAAATTTGTTGGACAGTTGACACGAAGCCAAATACTTGAATTTACGAGCCCACAAGTATCGGCGACCGTTAACATTATTAGTCCGGGTAGTGACAAAATCATTACTTGTCTTATTACTTAAGGTGAAAGTTCGGTATTTGGTTAAGATTAGATATAAATTCAAATCAAATTAAATTAATTTAATTTTGTTTTTTTCAGTCCAAATTCAAATTATATTATTGATATAATTCAAACTGAATCGAACTGAATTTTAAGGGTATCAATCTGAATTGCACCGAATTGACTAGATTGACCAAATTAAATGGAATTGAAAATTTAATAAATAGTTCATTATTACAACTTAAAGAATTCATTACAAATTCTCTACAATAATCTAAAGAGTTTATTAAAAGTTCATTAAAACTTAAGGAATTCAATTAAAGATTCCATAAATAGTTCATTACAACATCAAATATTTAGCCTTAATCTCCAAATAAACATCCAAGTCCGTTGGCATTAATAATAGTCTCCAATCAACATGAGAAATGAGAATTGTCAATAGTATAAAAACATATTAGTTGTCATAATAAATTTAAAGTTACAACAAAAATCAAAACATTATCGGTAATCTTATTAGAGACCGGCTTTCTCATGCCCAACCCATTAAAATTTAATACCTACTTATTAAATCTACAACAAAATCAAAACATTTTATATTTTACGTCTGGATTACGTTTAGGAACTCGTGCAATGAAGGAAGTTATAGCGTAGGGATGACAATTCACTCCGAATCCGACTCGATCCGAGGAAAATAATCTGATTCAAGTCCGAGGAAAAAGTCATCCGACTCCGACCTGACTTTACGATCCGAGTTCGAGTTAGAGACGACGGGAGTTGGACCATAATATAAATCCGACACTCCGACCCGGAAGGGAATCTGACTTTGTATTTGACTTTTACTCCAATATTTTGTTTCCTTTAAAACTCTAGACGTGACTAATTCAAGCTCCCTCTCATACTAATTGTAATTTTCGGTTTTAAAATATTACTTGGTATTTTTATTTAGATTAATCAATTAGAATACGACAAATCAGATCAAGAGAAATAAAATAGGCCAAATCAAAATGCAAGAAATTTTTGTTAAATTGTAGTATAGGATTATTTCTCTTGTTAAACTTGAATTCAAAGTGCATATTTTTTGTTAAATCGTATTTGAAAAATATATTTTGTTAATTTTGTATGCTTTAAAATCATTAGTACAATACCACAAGTCCACAAGATACTGTTTGATGATAATCCGACTCCGTTAGAGGTTAATATAAAATGTGTGGAAGAAATTAAAAGAGACTAAGTATGTATACTATTCGCTAATTTATAGATTATAGTATTTGCATATCTATAACTAATACTAAAACAAAACACAGCTGATGTCATTATTTTTCTTAAACTTGCTTACGTGTCACTTTCTGAATAAAAGTTTACCTCTAAAACACAATGATGATGTCATTGTATTTATTACTGATATTTATAGCTTTGACTTTATTTTCTAAGTATAACTAATATTATCAATATTGATTTATTTTTACCTTTTAGGTCATATCATTTAATATATGATAATTAAAATCATATATATTATTTTATGTTCTTTTCAATTATTTATAAAAACTTTATAATGTTATAGGATATTTTGAGATGGTTAAAATATAAAGCCATCAATTTTTAAATTTTTTTTTTTTTTTTTTTTTTTTTTTTTTTTTTTTTTTTAATATATATATATATATATAAACTTAAAAAAGCTTTAGAGAGAGAGAGTGCAGGGTGATAATGGGCTTCTAGCCGTTATTCTACCCGGCTGTCTTAACTGGTCACTTTCCGGCATCGGTTGCCGGGTTCACAGGCCATCAGCTACTGCAATATGCGAGGAGGTAGAGGTGCAAGGGGTAGAGGGGGAAGAGGAAGGGGTGAAGACAGCCGTCCCAGTTCCATGATTACCCGGAGCAGTGTCGAACTGCCGGACTATCGAGCAGCATATTCTGATTCAGAGGAAGAGTCTCAAGCAGGGGAGGTATCGAACGTTACTGGAAAATCAGAAAACCCGGCTGTAGAAGAGGATGAAGCAGACATGAGACAGCAATTGAAGAGTGTATTGAAGCAATTGGAAACCCTAAATGCGCAGGTCCAATCGATTGAGCAAGGAACAACCAAAATTGATGCTGATAAGAGGGTTGTGAATGAACCAACTGCACAAAAGGAAACAGTGGAGGAGTTTCCAGATCTTAAAACTTCTCAAACACAGAAACAGGTTATCCCCACTCCCTCATGGAGAGATAAGGTATCACACACTCCTTCGTCTATTGGTATGACCCTTAAGTTTGTTCCCCCAACTATAGAGAATGGAAACCAAATTGTGCATATTGAATCACATGATGCTATTGAGTTGATTAATTTATGGGAAAGAGCCATTGTTGTTTATGTTGTTGGTGGATATGTCAATGTTGAAATTATTAGAGGATATGTGCGAAAGCATTGGTCTTATGTTAATATGCCCACCATTCATGCCCATGAGGATGGGTATTTCATTCTAAGGTTCAATTCTACAAATGAGTGTACCGAAGTCCTTAAAGGGGGACCATACTTCTTGAACAAAGCTCCACTAGTTGTGAAGCAATGGAGTCCAAACTTTGATTTTAAGGAGGAGGTTATGCGAGTTATTCCCGTTTGGGTTAGGCTTCCTAATCTTCCTTTGCATTGTTGGGGTGAGGAAACACTAAGTAGGATAGTGAGTGCCATTGGGGTTCCTATACTTGCAGATGATTGTACGGCGAAACAAACAAAAGTGTCATTTGCTAGAGTTCTTGTGGAGGTGGACATTACGCAGGAGTTTGTCAAAGATATTAGAGTTAGGGACAACAATGGGCGTGAATTCACTCAAAAAGCCATCCCGGAATGGAGACCCTATTTTTGCAGGAAATGTAATAAATTGGGGCATGATTGTTCTATCCCTAGTGAAGCAAACCATTCCCACAAAACTCGTGTTGAAAAAGGAGAGGAGAAACAGGACAAGGAGAATAGAGTTTGGATTCCCTCGAAGATAGCGAATATAGTTAAGGGAATGAAAACTATAGAGGAACTTAGAGATCAACTAAAGAACCCTGGGCCAGCTGTAGAAGAATCTCACAACCGTGACAGCCCCTCCTTGCCAAGCACCAGCAGCCTCGGTGCTGTCAATGCTGCTACTGTGCAGCCCACCCCATCAGGTTGCACGGGACAGCAGCAGCCTGGTTCTGCCCATGGTAATGCCGAGGAGGGAGAGTGGACCCCGGTGCCACCAGGGAGAGTAGCTCGGAGACCGTACCACCATGCAAACAGCAGCAATCCAGGGGTTATAATCTGTCCAAGGGGCGATGATAATGCAATCGAAGACAACCCATTAGCAACACAAGGTGAAATTGATAGAGATAAAGAGCAATATGGGGACGGGAACCCCTCAATTCCCTCGGTCCAATGATTATCGCGGCATGGAATGTGAGGGGCATGAATAGCCCCGCCAAAATCAAGGAGGTGAAAAACTTTCTTGTTTCTAACAATGTTAATGTTGTAGGTCTTTTGGAAACTAAAATCAAGGCGCAAAAAGCTTCTAAAATTCAACAAAAGCTAGGGAATAAATGGAAGTGGATTGCAAATTACAATCATCATGAGAAAGGCCGTGTGTGGGTAGGGTGGAGACAGGATAACTGCAAAGCAGAGGAATGCTTGACACATCAACAATTCATTGCTACTAAAATTACCCCGATGAACACTAGCCAAAGCTTCCATATGGTGTTTATTTATGGGATGCACAATGTGAGTGATAGGAAAGTGTTGTGGCAGGCTCTTGATCAGATCGACTTCAATTCCCCGTGTGTTTATATGGGAGACTATAATGCTATTTATAAGGAAGATCACAGGAAAAATGGGTCTTTAGTTACCACTTATGAGACTCATGACATGCAGCAGTGGCTTGAGAACAAAGACCTCCACCCCTTAAAGGAGCGGGGGCATTATTATTCTTGGTCCAACAAAGAATGCGGGGAGCAACGCACCTTGACGAAGATTGATCACGCAATTGGAAATCTCCAATGGTTGACAACTTACAGCCAAGCAACCGTCAATTATGCAAACCCCCTGACTTCAGATCATACTCCACTGATCCTGAAGATTGATAGCCAGTTTCAGCAGCAGAAAAGTCCTTTCCGTTTCTTTAATTATTTATGTGAGCACAAGGACTTCCTCAATATTGTGCAAGATGCTTGGAAAATAAAAGTCAAAGGCTCAGGGCTTCACAAGATCTGGTACCAGTTGAACAATGTTAAAAGATCTTTGAAAAAGCTTCATGTCCGGGAATTTGCGGGGATAGAAGATAGAATCAGAAAGTGGGAGGATACTCTAGAGCAAGTCCAGAACCAAATGCGCGATGACCCAACAAATGAGGGCCACCATCGCAAGGAGAAAGAGGCTATTACTCAGGTCCGAAAATGGAGGAACATAGATGAAAAAGCCCTGATTCAAAAAGCTAGAATCAACTGGCTCAAGCAAGGAGATGAAAGCTCAGCTTACTTTCATGCATCTTTGAAAGAAAGAAGAGCTAATAATAGTATCACAGAGCTACAATCTTCTGATGGTAACTGGGTTAACTCCACAAAAGGCATCCAAGATGAAATTATTAGCTTCTACCAGAAACTCCAAGGCTCTGAATCTGAAAACCTAAAGGAGATTGATAGAAACACCATGAGAAGAGGGCTCCAGCTGGACAATCAAAGTACACAGATGCTCATTCAGGGTATTGATGAGGAGGAGATCAAAGATGCAGTTTTTGGGATGTGTGACAATAAGGCTCCAGGGATTGATGGCTTCAATGCTCATTTTTACAAAAAGGCGTGGAACATCATCAAGGAGGATCTTGTTAGGGCCATAAAAGAGTTCTTCGAGCACAGTGAGATGTTTTCCCCCCTTAATTGCACTGCTGTCACCCTCATCCCCAAAGTGACAAATGCAAATAAGGTGGGTGATTTCAGACCTATTGCCTGTTGCAACGTCATCTACAAGATCATCTCTAAAATTCTAGCAGGGAGACTTCAGAAAGTAATGGGCAAAGTGATTGATCAGGCTCAGTCAGGTTTTATACCAGGTAGACAAATGTCAGACAACATCCTTCTAGCTGCTGAGATCATCAAAGGATACTCTCGAAAGAATAACAGCCCGCGGTGTATGATCAAGATGGACCTCAGGAAAGCTTATGATTCGGTTAGCTGGAATTTCCTATTCTCTGTCATGGCTGAAATGGGGTTTCCTCCACTGTTCGTTAATTGGGTTAAAGCTTGTGTCACCACTGTTTCGTTCTCTATTTTGATTAATGGTGCTTCCACTAAACCGTTTGCAGCTAAGAGAGGCCTTCGTCAGGGAGACCCCATCTCCCCTTACTTGTTTGCTATAGCTATGGAGTACTTGTCCAGACTCATGCAAGATCAGAGACAAAATGGGAACTTCCACTTTCACCCAAAATGCAAAAAAGAAAACATCACCCATCTGCTATTTGCTGATGACCTTCTGTTGTTTTGTCGAGCTGATAAGATGTCAATTCAGAGTAGTATGAACACTTTCAAGAAATTCTCTAGTGCATCTGGTCTTGAAGCCAATGTCAACAAAAGTAATGCTTACTTCTCGGGTGTTGATAGCCAGACTAAAAACAGGTTGCTGCAATTCCTCCAAATGGCGGAAGGGGATTTCCCTTTTCGGTACCTAGGGGTCCCACTCCATTCCAAAAAGCTTAATTCTAGAGATTGTCGGCCGCTGGTAGATAAAATTGTGGGTCGTATTCACTACTGGTCCTCGCGTCTTTTGTCCTACGCGGGGAGAATTCAGCTTGTTCGCAGCGTCATTGGGGGTATTCAGAACTTTTGGGCCCAGATTTTTTGCCTCCCAAAGAAGGTGATCAAAATGGTCGAAAGCATCTGCAGATCTTTCATCTGGACAGGAAAAGAGGGTATCTCTAGGAAAGCTGCTGTAGCTTGGAGCCAGATGACTCTTCCTCTCGCTAAAGGTGGCCTGAACTTAAAAGACATGCACACTTGGAATAAAGCAGCTATTCTGAAGCATCTGTGGAACTTAGGCCGTAAAAAAGACAACCTCTGGGTAAAGTGGGTGCACAGCTATTATATGAGCAAGCAAGATATCATGAATGTGCGTCCTTCCATGCATGCCTCGTGGGTTTTCAAGAAGATCATCAAACATAGCCAACTGGTTGATATATTGGGAGGATGGGACCAATTCATCAGAGATCCTAACTTCTCAATTGGTGCAGTGTACAATCGGCTGATAGAGGACACTCCTAGAGTACCTTGGGGCAGCATCATGATAAAGAACAGGGCCAGTCCGAGCGCTAAATTCATCACTTGGCTAGCAATCCAGAATAGACTTGCAACGAAAGATCGCATTGAAAAATGGGATGATAGTATTGATGAGCGATGTGTCCTTTGCAGTGAAGCTAATGAAACGATCCAGCACCTTCTTTTTGAGTGTCGAAACGCAAAGACCATCCGCACCCAGATATTCAGTTTCCTTCCAGAGAGTCTTGATGTGGCTAACTTTCAGTCCGAAATAAACCTAATGGCCAAGCTCAACAAGAAGAAAACCGATAGAGCCAAGTTGATAGTTACTACATGGACAGAGATGATTTACTGCATCTGGAAGCAACGGAATGGCAAAATTTTTGATAACCGAGCCTTTAGTCAGAAAGATATGTATGATCTTATTATTTTTAGAGTTGCAGGGAGGGTTAACACTCGTATGAGAGATATGCTTGTATCTATGTAGCTTTGTTAGTTCTTTTTTTGGGTTATCGCTCCCCTTTTTGTTGTGAGTGATAGCGTTTTTGGTGGCTTGGTCTGCAGTTAATTTACAGACCGAGCGTTTCTCCCCTCTGTATCTATTTTCGGTATATAATACAAATCAATTGACAAAAAAAAAAAAAAAATTTTTAAATTTTTTATTTAAATAAATATATCAAAAATTTAATAAAACCGTGCATCGCACGGGCATTATTTAGTTTTTTATATAAAAGAAAACATTATTTTGTACAGTAAATATAAACAGTGCTTCAAATGTTGATCAATTAAATCCTTAACATGAAGAGTAAAAAAAAAATTATATTTATAGTTTATATTGTTTTGCTCTTATATTATGTCTATATTTATATTATTTGTTTGTTTATCTTACACTTATTACATTAAACCTAATAATGTATTGTAAATATATTTTACCTTATTTAGTTTAATAAAATATAGCAAGTAACCAATTAGATTATTGCACGTGGTGAATCATTGTGAGGATGCCACATGGATTTTCCAATCCTTTTAGTTAATTATATATATATATATATATATATATATATATATATATATATATATATATATATATATATATATATATATATATATATATATATATATATATATATATATATATATATATATATATATATATATATATATATATATATATATATATATATATATATATATATATATATATATATATATATATATATATATATATATATATATATATATATAGATTTAGGATCAAATGAGAAGGGGTCTCAAAATGAGAAGGGTGAGAAGGAATATGAGACGTTGATATTTTTGATGGATGGTTAGATGGGGTTGAAGCAAATTTAATGCCTGCATGCGGTTCAAGTTAAATGAACCGGTTTTTTTTTAATTTTAATTTATTGGGTTTATATGACATTTCTAATTTCAGTCCATTTTTATTTCTCTCTCTTCTTTATTTTTCTAAACTACTGTCATTGTCTCTTCTCTCATTTCTTTCTCTTCCTGTGTTACTTCATCACTTACTCATGATCTTCAAAAAGCGCGTTTGGTTCTGGAATCAGGTATGCAATCTTTAGATTTCAATTTATGGTCACTTTAGCAGCTCAAATTTGTTGTTTAATTTTCATCTTCATTGTTCTACGTTTGGATATAAGGTTTTTTGAATCTTTAGATTTAGGGTTTTGGAATTTGGTTGATTCTTGTTTGAATAGAAGTTGATTTATGTATTTTGTCTTATTTTAGGGTTATATTTGAAATTTTGGGATTTATTTTAGATAGAATTTTTCATTTTTGGAGATCTACCTTTTGGATTATATGGCATTGAGAAAATTTGATTTGTTTCTCATTTTTTGTTCTACATTTTTTATTTTGAATCTGTTTTGTTTCTTGAATATGATTTTATTTTAGATGTTTTCGTTGATTTTTTTATCAGTTTTTTTCTTTCCATCTTCCTATTTTAGGGTTATTGCTTTTATGTTTATAAGGTTCTATTGTTTTATGCTGGATCTTGTGCTTGATTTTGCTATTGATTTTAAAGTTTTGTGCTTGATTTTTTTATTGGTATTATTTTGAGGAGGAAAGATTTTCTTTTATTCTACCATTTTCCAGTATTAAAGAAGACAATGAAAGGTAAGTTAGGGTTTCATGATTATAGTGTTGATTGTGTTAGTGTGTAGATTGCTTGTTTTCTCACCATTTTCTCATTGAGAATTGTGTGTAGATTGGTTGTGTGCTGATTTTTGTTGGTTACATGATGGTTGATTGATGCAGAGTGTACTAATCCCATGGTTTCTTACTAATTATGAAGTTATTTTTTTTTGGCTTTGTCAATACTCAATATTATCTGTTATAGTGACTTAATTTGTTTTCTCTCTTGTAGTGACTTTATCAATATTAATCAAATAAATTTCAACAAATTTAAATATTTCAAATGTGGTAACCTTCATCAAGGTCATGGTAACCTTCTACAAGAATATAGTAATTATTTTTCAATTTAATAGGACATAGTTTAGTTTAGCATAATTTGAACATATGAAAAGATTGCCTGACTTTCTACTATGCTTCTTTTTAGTGTCATTCCTTGATTTAAGTGTGTGTGGTTTGGTTCTTTTGTGCTGGCCTGGGTTGTCGTTGGCGCATATATAGCTGCGATTTTTTGCTAGTGGTGGTGTGCCTTGGTTTCTTTCGTTATTGTGTTGTTTGCGGTGGTGGACATCGTTACTTGTCTCCTATCCTAGCCAAGGGTTGCTTTGTTTTCCCTTTTAGTGATCTTTTTCTGACTCATTAAGCCTATTAGCTCAATTGGTAGAGCACTCTATTCTTGTTTATATAGAGGATGTAGGTTCAAATCCTACATAGGCTATTATATGTATTTTGTAAAAAAATATGACCAATTTTGATGATGTTATTGAATATGTTGATCTCATTTTCAAACATATTGATCTTATTTGTAAAAATAGTAAATTGGTTGTTTTGAATTTGTTTTTCAAAATTACATATGAGGAGAACAACTAAATATGAGGAATAAGTAACTCAACATAATCATAATATCATTTGCTAGTAACATAGTAGCATTTTCTAAGAACATAGTATGTTAAAAACTTTTAAAAGAACATACTAACATTTTAATAAGATTATTGTACCTTGTAATAAGAAAATAGTAAAGAAATGGTAAATAAATAGTCATCTTCAACCAAACATCATCGTCTTAACTATCTCTTCATCTATAAGCACATTATAGTTATTAATTTGTTTTCACAATTATAAATGAGAAGACATTAACTCTATAAAATTATAGTATCGTTTTTTAAGAACATAGTTACTTTTTATAAGAACATAGTATCTCTTCATGTGTATTTGTAAATAGAACAATCTCTTCATCTTCAGCATTTGACCTTCTTACATAATGAGAACCCTCAAGGCATCAACATTAGGGTGCTTCAAAAATAGAACAACAACAATAACTTCAAAATAAACTTAACACAATAACATAAGCTGTGCAGTTGAGTTGAATGATAAGATCAACAGATTGGCATAGCAGTAGGTCTGCAAGTGCAATAAACAGTCTGATCTATTATTGTACATATCAGTGTGCAACTCTGAATTCAACACATTCATCATTCAACACATTAATAAACCTGAATTTAACTGTTTTCATCAATCAAATTCTAGTGACACTGATTCGCACCTCAAGTGTAATTGAAAGTCTACTCATCAAGGGATTGCCATAAAGCTTATTCACACATCTGTGGTTTTCCATACTGGGATGAGTTTGTGATTTGGGCATCAAAAATATCAAAACAGTAACTCATTATCATTATAGTATATTTTTCTAAGAACATAGTAACTTTTTCAAAGAACATGGTAGCATTTTATTAAGAATGTACTAACATATTATTGAGAACATAAAAGGAGCCTATGTAGGATTTGAACCTACATCCTCTGTGCAAAGTAAGCACAAATACACAGTGCTCGACCAAATTGAGCTAATAGGCTGATAGAATATAATACACAAACAATTTGTAAAAGGTATATACTACATAGTAACCTTTTTCAAGGACATAGTATCCTTCTTCAATCACATAGTAATATTTTATTAGGAACACTGATTCAAAGCAAGATACTATGGCATTGAGACGAAGAACACATAAGCACAAACCCAGAAGCAATTAAAATGAGAAAAAAACTCCCAAAAGTAGAACCCAGAAACCATGATCGCCACAATAATTGATTACTCTAAACAAAATATTATCAATATTTCAAAAAAAAAAATTCATAACCACTAATTTAAATCAAAACTGAACCTAATTTATAATCAAATTGAAAAAAAAATTAATAATTAAACTTTTTGAATTCATAAACCCTAAAACAAGATTTTATAATCAAATTGAACAAAAACTAAAAAAACATTAATCCAAACAAAATCATAATCAAAATAGAAGAAGCTAGAGAATAAAAAAATGCATTATTACCAGTAAAATTAAAATCAAAGAGGGAAACCCTAAAATTAAAGAAAAGTATAAAATCACGTAATAAGAATGTAAATCTAACCTTAAACTGAAATAAAAACCGATTAACATACCTTAATTCAAGAGAACTTGGACATTGTAATCAAATTTCCGAGTTTTTGATAGTATACTGATGGTTTTCGAAGAGGAGAGGCTTGCAAGAAGGTAGTCAGTGTTCTTCAAAGAGAGAGAAATAGATATGGAGAGGCTCAATGTAATTCTTTCCCCAATTAGCCGGTTCACTAAAGTCTATTTTCACCCGTTTGATCTTACTTAGATCAATGGTTGTAAATCCTTCTCACCCTTCTCATTTTAACACCCCTTCTCATTGGATCCCTCCCCTATATATATATATATATATATATATATATATATATATATATATATATATATATATATATATATATATATATATTATATATATATATATATATATATATATATATATATATATATATATATATATATATATATATATATATATATATATATATATATATATGTGATTTAGGATCAAATGAGAAGGGGTCTTAAAATGAGAAGGGTAAGAAGCAATTTCAGCCGTTTAGATGAAAGATCAATGGTCAGGATGAGTTTACATCCTTGCACGCGGTTTATGATGCTTTTACCCGGTTTTTTTTTGCATTTTGTGTTATGATTTAAGGTTACTATGTTTTTAGAAAAAGATACTATGTTATGAATAAGGGTTACTATGATTATGTATAGTTACTTTATTCTCTCAATCTTAACAGAACATCGTAACTTTTAAAAATATACATAGTAACCTTTAATCATAACATAGTATCATTTTCTAAAAACATAGTAACCTTAAATCATAACATAAATGGAGAAAAATTCGACGAGAAAGATGATTTTCACCCGTTAGATTTTCATAAGATCAATGCCTATAAATCCTTCTTATCCTTCTCATTTTGAGACCCCTTCTCAATGGATCCCTCCCCTATATATATATATATATATATATATATATATATATATATATATATATATATATATATATATATATATATATATATATATATATATATATATATATATATATATATATATATATATATATATATATATATATATATATTGGTCAAGATTATATGCAATTTATTAATTTACTTAATTTAGTCAATTTAGTTTAATAAATATAGCAATTAATTAATTTGATTATTCCATGTGAGAAATAATCTGTTAGCTTTGACTGTAATTAGTTCATTTAGGCAAATTTACAATTGTGATATTTTGCATAAAAATAATTAAAACACCATAAGTATATAAATTATTTATGGTCTAATAAATTATTCCTTTAATTATTCCCTAAATTATTTATGATATTCTAATAAATATTCTATAAATTAAGCAAGCATTAATGTCGATTGAAACAACAACACAGAAAAGACAGTATTAATTGAAGAAATAAATCTATTAGCTTTTTACCAATAGAAAAATTACAAATAGCACATCTTCTCTTACATTGACATTTGTCATTTCCCAAAAATTTTATTAGAATATATATAAACTAATTATTTAATTTAGTTTAATAATATAGCGATTAATTAATTTGATTATTCCATGTGAGAAATCTTTGAAAGGATGCCAAATGAAATTTTTTATGTAGTAATTTAAAACTAATTGGAAATTTTTAATTAATGCTTTTATAATAAATATAGCACTTTAAAACATAACTATCCCTATTATTCGAAATTTTTAAATAAGACTTTTATTGGCTCTAATCAATGGAAGAAAATTATTTTCATTCACAATGAGGCATAACTAATATACATCATATTCTGAATTTAAGCATTATGTAGTAGTTTATTCAAAAATTAATACTTGACTGTAAATTATTTAATTTAGGCAAATTTTTTTTGAGATGTTGCATTTAAAAATTAGATGTATTAATGTGTAATATTAGCCAAGTATACAAATATTTTAATAAAATAATCCTTGAATGTGATTATTTGATTTAGGCAAAGTTTTTAGAGAGCATATAAATATCAGATGTATAAAAGTGCAATATTTGCTCAAAAATACGAATATGTTAAAAAAAATATTTGTACTTTAAATTGTTTATTTAGACAAATTTTTAAGGGATGCTGAATTTAAAAATCAAATGTATTAAAGTGCAATATTAGCCAAGTATACGGATATTTTAAAAAATAATCTTTGATTGTAATTATTTGCTTTAGGCAAATTTTTTAGAGAGCATTTACATATCAGATGAATAAAAGTGCAATATTTGCTCTAAAATACGAATATTTTACAAAAATGTTCGTACTGTAAATTGTTTAATTTAGACAAATTTTTTAGAGATGCTGAATTTAAAAATCAGATGTATTAAAGTGCAATATTAGCCAAGTATACGGATTTAATTTTAAAAAATAATCTTTGACTGTAATTAGTTCATTTAGGAAAATTTAAAATTGTGACATTTCATACAAAAATAATTAAAATAACATAAGTACAGAAATTATTTATGGTCTAATAAATTATTCCTTAAATTATTTATGGTATTCTAATAAATTATTCCTTAAATTAAGCAAGCATTAATGTAGATTCAAACAGCAATGCAGATTAGGCAGTATTAATTGAAGAAAGAAATCTATTAGCTTTTAACCAATAGAAAAATTACAAATGGCACACCTTCTCTTACATTGACATTTGTCATTTTCCAAGAATTTTATTAGAATGTATATGATGATTTTATTAGAATGTATGATATGATATGATATGATGTATGATTAATTATATACATAATATATGAATATTTAATCAATCAATTAATGCATTAGAAATATATAATCAAACATAATGTCATGTAAATAAAAATAAAATATACTTTAGCAAGTTATCGATTAAATTGTTGCATGTGACGAATCATTGTGAGGATGCCACATGGATTTTCCAATCCTTTTAGTTAATTAATTTGAATATATATATATGTGTGTGTGTGTGTGTGTGTGTGTGTGTGTGTGTGTGTGTGTGTGTGTGTATTAGTTCTTCAAATGCACCTTTTGTGTATAAATGCTTGTTCCTAAGTAATAGTGCTTAAGGCACCTTTTGTTGCTATGTAAATGTGAACATTATGACTTATCTAATAATGCTTAATGCAACTTTTGTTAGTTGCCAACAATTTGAATGAAAACAAAATGCTTGCAGTTAGTGAACAAGTTCAAAGAAAAAAATAGTTGCCATTTAAATTACATTGTGCACAAAAAAACCATTCCATTAATGTTATGAATATACAATCCCCAATATCTTTACTACAACTTTGAGTAACTTGAATTTACTTTTGAGTGCCTCTACTTCAGTCGCATAATGATCTTTACCAACATTTTCTTGCAACACCCAAAGGAAAAAGTCACAAAATTTACATTTGTAGTAGAACCTAAATGGAATTGCATCTAAATTGGAAACCCTAATCTCTGCAAGCAATCTTCATAATTGTTACAATATTTGATAGCATTGATGACTTCAATTTCTACCCCTACAACTTTCATTAGAGTTTTAATTGAAGATCTGGGCATCACTAATGTTAGGGAAGAATATGGTGCTTGAAGATGGTGAAAATGGTGGATTGAAGTTTGGGGAAGAGGGTGAGAATTGTGGAGTGAAGTTTGGTGAAAATGGTGAGAAATAGTTTAGGGCAAATTATAAAGACAACAACCAACACTTAGTATGGGTAGAAACGTAAAAATGCTTGAATTTAACGGAAATGGGTAAGAATTCAACTGATAATGTTACGTTAGTTGATAGTGCATAAACATAATGCTACCATGTGGAAAAATCTTACAACAAAGTTACCTCTTGTGTTTCATGAAAGTTCGATGCTATCATGTTGAATTTCTAAAATCTTTCAAAAATCTTAATAACATATTTACTTGCTAGAGAATAAATATTATTATCAGACAGATAAAATTAAGGAAAGATTACCTAAAATAATCTAAATTTTAATTGATTTTCCTAGAATAATTACAATTTCTGTTAAATTATGAATAATCTTAACTTTTAGGAGTATTTGTCAAGAGTGCTTTTGGGTGACCTTTGACTTATTTAACAAGTTATTTTTATGAGAAAAAGAAAAGAACAGAAAATTTCTAAAAAAATTAGAAAAAAAAGATCACCACTCCTTACTATCCCACCACCACCAACATCACTCCTCACTGGTGAAACCCCTTCCCCTTCACCACTACTACCACCTTCACCTCCACCTCCACCTCCCTTTAATGTCATAGTTAATTGTGAAAAATAATTGATACAACACTAAAACGAGAAACATGAATATCATTTTGATTTTATCAATTTAAACTTCATTTTGAAGCTTAACCTATGTTTTAATGACACCTTCTTTTATTTGCCAGAAAAGGTAAGGGGTTTAGTGTGTTTGGGTAATGATGATGAGGGTGGCCAAAGGGAGGGGGTGGAGAGGGTGCTGGTAGTTCATGAAGATGTATGGAGATTGTGGTGGATAGTGTTGAAGTTTATGGTTATGGCAATGGTGGATGGGGGGAGAGGTGGATGGCAATGGTAGGGGAGGGAAAGAGAGATTTACCATCGCAAGGTTTGTGGAGGGAAAGAGATGGCAATGGTGGAGGGGGAGGGGGGTGTGGAAACGTGGGTGATAGTGGTGGAATAAAGGAAGAGGAGAATTTGAGTTTATTTTCTGAATTTTTTTCTTTTTTCTAATTCACTTAGAATAGGATGTTAAAAATTGTACAATATTTTAGGAAAATTACATGATAGTTAATATTAAGGGTGTTCATTACCGGATACCCGACTAATCGTCCGGGTACCCGATTAGCCGGGTACCTTTTTGAACGGCCCGTGTCCCGGCCCATTTAATGCGGGTAACCGGTTTTCGGGTACCCGAATAAACGACACCAGGTACCCGGCTAATGTGAGCTTTATTGTAATGGGAAATATGATACCAATATGGGTAGACAAGATGCCATCTGTAAGGGTCAATTCTTGCTTTGTTTAATATGATACCAATGGAAGCTGAAGGATTAAATATGCTTTTAGTGTCCAACAAGTCATTATATTCCTATCATGCTATCTTTCTTTCTTTATCTTTTTCTTACCTTTCTGGAGGCGGGGGTGTAGTAGTAGTAGAAGGAAGGTCTCAACTTCAAACAATTTAGGGGTATTGGGTATTATAAGATTTTTCAACAAAATGACTGCGTTGACTGTGTTCGAAAAATGCAGCAAGAAAGAGGGTTGGGAAAAAGCTGAAAATAAACAATAAACATACCAGAAGGAAGAAACGGTATGCTGGGCTGGGATGTGGAAATGGGAAATGACTTATAAAAACCCTAAAAAAAATAAGTTTATATACTTACTATTAACCGGGTCATTAACGGGTACCCGAATCAATTTGAACTCAGCCAATGACCCGACCCGGTTAAGGCGGGTCGGGTACGGAGTTTTCATCTTTTTTTATTTTTTGACCCGCCATTTATGAAGCGGGTCGGCGGGTCGGGTCGGTCGGGTCGGGTACTTTTGAACACCCCTTGTTAATATTATTTATTAATCAATTCGTTAAAGTATCTTATTTCTATGAGGCCACATATAAATATATTAAACTAGTATAAAAACTCGTGCAATGCACGAATTTATAAATATGAAATATATGAAAATATAACTTCAAACAACAATGCAAGTATATATTATCATTCTTAAAATCATCAAATATATGACTTTTTTAAAAAAAAAATTAAATACTGATTTTTTTAAATTTTTAATCGAATATATAACTTTTGGATCATTCCCCAACAACAGCCACCAAATTTCCTCAATTTCAATTAAACAACCTCAAACTTCGTTTTTCCCCAACAACAGCCATCAACTTATAAAATGTAACATCGATACAGCCAACCACCCTAAATTACCGATTATAACCCATTTCTTACCTTTGACCAACCGTTGACCCATATCTCAATGATATTTTGAACCCTAGTTAATACTTTTGACCCTAGTTTCCTCTTTCTTCATCATTAATCAAGCATTATTTCCATTTCCACTCTTAATCCCATAATTTCCTCCTTTTTCATTTCATTTTTCTACTCTAATTTCATTTCTTTACAGCTGCCCATTTTTTCTTTTCAAAAAAATTTACCAAACTTCTGAAATTTCCTCCTTCTTCTTCTTTATTCTAGCTTTGTTTGGTTGTTTTCTGCTAAAATGACGAATAACCCAGAAATTTGAACCCTAAATTTTCCATTTCACTTTAATTTTAGTGGGTCTTTTGCTAAATTTAGATTTTCATACAAATTGAAATGTTGTAGGTCGACGAAGAGATTTAGAGAACACAAGAAGAGATTTGAACACCTAGCTTTTTTGAATTTCTGGGAATTTTTTGGGTTGGAATTTTTTTGGCTTTGAATTTTAAAATTTCTGGGAATTTTAGTGGGTCTTTTGCTAATTTATGTTGCACCAAAGAAGAAATAATGGGAAAGTGCAAATCTTTTTGGTCTAAAGAACACCAAAAAAGGCTTTTGAAGCTCTGAAATTTTCACCCAAAAAAGCATGAAGAACTTATCTTCAATGGAGGATGTAGTTGATGAAGTTTGGGTTTGGGCTTTAACTAGAGTTAGAGGGGTTATTTTTAAAAATAAAGTCAACGGTCATAAGTCTTGGTCAAAGGTAAGAAATGGGTAATAGCCGATAATTTAGGGTGGTTGGCTGTATCGATGTCACATTTTGTAAGTTGGTGGCTGTTGTTGGGGAAAAACGAAGTTTGAGGCTGTTTAATTGAAATTGAGGAAACTTGGTGGCTGTTGTTGGGGAATGATCCATAACTTTTTCATGCAATTAAATGTATCAAATTCTAGGCTAGGTAGAAGAGGGCATTCTTTGGCTTATTAAACTCTTTAATGCCATTTTGAAATATAGTAAGATGCCGAAAGAATGGAGAGTTAGCACAATCATCCCACTTTTTAAGAACAAGGGAGATGCACAAGAATTCAGGAGTTATAAGGGAATCAAACTCCTAAGCCACACTATGAAATTATGGGTAAGAATAATTGAGAAAAGAATTAGACGAGAGACAATGATTAAGGAGAACCAGTTTGGTTTCATGCCGGGAAGATCAACCACCAAGGCGATCCATCTTTTGAGGAGATTGATGTAAAATTATAGGGAGCGAAAGAAGGATTTGCATCTGATGTTCATTGAGCTAGAGAAAGCGTATAATATTATACCACAAAGCATTGTGTGGGATAGCCTCAAGAATAAAGGTGTCTCATAAAGGTACAGTAAAGTAATACAGGACATGTATGACAGAGTTTCAATTAACATACAAAAATCGGTGAGTATGACAGAGACTTTCACTATTAGAGTGGGCCTGCATAAGGGATCAACACTTAGTCCTTTCATTTTTACGGTCATTATGGATGATATCTCAAAATCCATTTGGAAAACCGTACTTTGGTGCATGCTTTTCACTGATGACATTGTTTTGGTCGCAGAAACTAAAGAGGAGGCTAACAGTAAATTGGGAGAGTGGGGGGAAGCCTTAGAGGGAAAGAGGTTGAGTATTAGCCGTACAAAGACAGAATACATGCGTTGCGACTTCAGTGGAACATAATCGTTGGGGGAGCCAGAGGTGAACATAGGGGGAGAAGTAGTTGCACGTACGTCTAAGTTTAAATATTTTGTGTTCAGTAATTCAGAGTAATGGGGAGATTGATAGAGACGTTTTTTATCGTATACAAGCGGGATGACTTAAGTGGAGAGCAGCGACTGGGGTGCTCTGTGATAAAAAGTTCCCTAGTAGACTAAAAGGTAAGTTTTATCGCGTTGTAGTTAGGCCGACTTTGTTGTAAGGGACAGAATGTTGGCCCGTAAAGAAGGTTTTTGAGCAGAGGATAGATGTAATAGAGATGCGGATGTTGAGGTAGATGTGTGGTAAAACTATGATGGACAGGATAAGGAACTAGGAGTTAAGAGAAAAGTTAGGGGTTGCACTTCTCTCTGCTAAGATGCGGGAGAATCATGCTGAGATGGTTTGGGCATGGACAGAGAAAGACACATGACGCTCTAATAAGAAGGATCGAATAATGCATCATAGTGGAGGGCAAGAGAAGCCAAGGAAGACCAAGGAGGAAATGGGAGGAGCTGATTAAAAGTGACCTGCAGGAACTCCACCTCTCAAAGGACCTGACCAAGGATAGGGTCAGTTGGCGGCGCCTTATCCACGTCTTAGATTGACATGTCCCTCTCTTCCAACGTTTGTTACTGTTCTTTGTCTCTACTTATGGCTCTTTACTACCACTCTTACCTTTATCGTTTGTTTAGTTATTAGTACACACTCTATTTGTTGTGTATCTTTAGTTAGTTGATTACTATGCATGGTTAATGTGTGTGTGTATTGCAGGCTTTTGGATAGTTGCAGGTGCCTCTCAATAAAGACCTTTTTGAGCTAGAGGACTCTTTGACCGCACTCTCCTATATGGGTATAGCTGTCGTTTATCTTCCCTCCCCAAACCCTGACCATAGTTTGTTTGTTTATGAGCACAATACACTGGGTACGATGATGATGATGATAATGATGACGATGAAATTCTAGGATAGGTATATAGAATAGATATAATAAATAATATAAATACTCACCTCAATTTAGCTCCAGTTTAAAAAAATTAAATTCTAAATTGGATAAATAATGCCATATAATCAAATATCAACCACAAATATAATTTTATTTATCAAGGCACTCTAAAAGGATGACATTTGTTATATTCTAACATTTTTATTAATATGCGCTTGTCATTTTCAAATATTTTCTTAAAGTGACTTGCAAAAACTACACCTCTCTAAGGAACTGACTAGAGATAGGGTTAGTTAGCGGCGCCTTATTCACGTCTTAGAATACTGGCTCTATCCAACTTACCTGTTATTGTCATTTTTCCTCGCCTTTTACATATGGCTCATTTACTCGTTTTTATCTTTCTACCTTCTTATTTTTACTTTAGTTTTATTTGTATTTATAAATGTATTTTAATTTTATGATTTGAAGTATTATTAATGGTCATAGTGTGTTGTAAGTTGCAGGCTTCAGGGTGATTATATATATCACTCTCTTTGAAGATCTATTTTGAGCCGAGAGCTCTGTAATCGCATTCTTCTTTATGGGTTTGATTTGTCATCTTTATTCCCTCTCCAGACCCTTATCATAGTTTTCCTATGAGCGGGATACACTGGGTATGACGATAATGATGATGATGATGATATTAAGTTTATCAAATACATGACTTTTTTAAAGCAAAAATTAAATACAAGTTTTTTAAAATTATTTATTGAATATTATCATTTTTTCATGCAATTAACATATATCAAATTCCAGGCTAGTTATATAAAATTGCTATAATAAATAATATAAATACTTAACCAAATTTAGCTCTAATTTTGAAAAATTAAATTCTAAATTATGTAAATTTTTCAATATAATGAACTATCATCCACTAAATTAATTCCAATAGGCAAGACTCTCTTAAGGATAACATTTGTCAATTTCCAACATTTTTATTAGGATCATTTACCAACAACAGCCTCAAAGTTTACTCAATTTCAAATAAACAGCCTCAAAATTTTTTTTTTTACCAACAACAGCCTTCAACTTGGGAAACATGACATCGAACAGCCACTTCACAGGATGACCTGCTAATGAACCGTTGACCATGCTCAATGACCTTTGACTTTCAATTAAACCTACAGATTAACTAATTACCCCCAATTAATTAAACCCTTTCTTCCCCAATCTTTATATACCCCTCCCTAATCAACAAATAAAAAATCCCCAAAATTATATGATAGAAATCATACCTGCATATAAAAGGGATGAAAAACAGATAATCGGTCTCATTAAAGCCTTACATCTTCTCTCCATTTTTCTGGGCAATTGAGAAATTGCAAGTTTTTGTGATTCTGTAATGCTACCCGGGTTAATCTCCACCCATCTAAATTTGGGTCTTTCTTTGGTTTCCTCAAATTCTTGAACATTTCCTGTAAGTTCTGTTGTGGATAATGTCCAATTCAATCTGGGTTTGCTATTAAATGCTACAAAATTTGTGGGTTTTTCCGAAATTCTGTTGTTCTTTACAAGATTATCATTGATACAAGTGAAAGAGTGCAAGAACAAGTGACAGGAAGAACAAGCAATGGCTATTGTAAAAGTTGATATCCGATTGAGTTTATCCACAACTACCCACAATTCGAATTCAAAATGGTCTTTAGACAGTTGGAAAGCAAAGAAAGCCCTTCAACAACCTGAATACCTTGACTTGAATGAGTTGGATTTGGTTCTTAAGACCCTTAAATCTTTCCCACCTATTGTTTGTGAGTAATAAGTTATTTGTGGTGTTACTAAAGGAGGGGTTTAAATGGTGGTGGTGGTGTTGGGAGAGAAAGAGTACCTTTAATGGTGAGTTGAAGAAGAGAAGGGTTTAGTCAAATACTGAAGAAGGAAGGGGCTTTTAATGGGGTTGTTATTCAAGGTAGGGTTTTAATGGTGGTGGTGGTGGTGGTGGTGGTGGTGGTGGTGAGGGAGAATGGAGGTGATTGAGGTGAATTAGAAAGAGGCTGGGGAAGAAGGGTTTATATAGGGATAAATGGGTAATTAGGTTTAATTAATGAAACTAAGTGAAAGTCAAAGATCATTGAGTATGGTCAACGGTTCATTAGCAAGTCATCTGGTGAAGTGGCTGTATCGATGTCGTGTTTCCCAAGTTGAAGGCTGTTGTTGGTAAAAAACGAAGTTTGAGGCTGTTTATTTGAAATTGCGTAAACTTTGAGGCTGTTGTTGGTAAATGATCCTTTTTATTAAGAAGTATAATTTAAAAAATTAAATTCTAAATTATGTAAATATTGTCATATAATCAACTATCTACTAAAATAATTCTATTTGTCACTAGTGGAAAAAACCTCATTTGCTGCGGTTTTTTTACCAGTATAGGCTGCGGTTTTAGGTCGCAGCACTTATTATAGCAGCAGATAAGATCTTTATTAGCTGCGGTCCTAAAACCGCAGCATATAAGTCCATTTTAAGAACAAAATTTTCAAAGATTAAAGGCTGCGGTTCGGTCCTAAAACCGCAGCATATAAGTCCATTTTTAAAAAAAAAAAAATTTATTTTTTATTATACATTGAAGATCTAACAAACATAAAAATTATCAAATCTACATTGAAGAAGAACACAAAATGATTTATACACTAAAAAGAACAAAAAACGAACAAAAATTACATCTTTACACATCAAATGAACAGCCCAGATCTAACAAAGAACAGCCCAGAACGGTTTTTTTACACATCAAATGAACATCCCAGATCTAACAAAGAACAAGAACAAAAAATTTCATATTTAATAAAACGAAATCTTATTAATTTACAGATCAAATCGAAATTACAAACTAATTCCATCTTGAACAGATCTTACAAACGAAATTTTCAAAAAAAAAAAAAAAATTACAAACGAAATGATGAATGATTACAAACGAAATGTTGAATGATTACAAACGAAATTTCAAGAACAGATCTTAAAAATTACCACTCTTCCAGATCTTAAAAATTTCTTGATTTAGACCATGAATTTCTTGAAAAATTGCTGGATTTCTGGATTTAGACCATGAATTCTTGAAGATACGTACAGTCCTTGAAGAATTCTTGGCACAACACCTTCAAATCTTGAAAAAAAATTGCTTGATTTCTCGAAAATTAGGCTTGAAGAAGGAAGAATTTGCTGTGTTAAGGAATTAGCTGGATTTCTCGAAAATTTGCTTGAAGAAGGAATTTGCTTGAAGAAGGAGCAGCAAAGGAAGAAGAAGGAAGAATTTGCTAAGGAAGAAGAAGGAAAAACGGCGCTTAAGGAAGAAATGAAATTAGGGTTAAGGAATTTAGGAGAGAGAAATTAAGGAAGAAATGAAATTAGGGTTAAGGAAGAAACGGCGCTTAAGGAAGAAATGAAATGAAAAACGGCTCTTTTATAGTATTGTATGATATAATACATACTTCCTCTATTCTGATTTACTTGCTACTATTGTATGGGCACAAAGATTAAGAAGTTATTGTGCAATGATGAGCAGTAGGTGGAAAGTTGCTTTTTTGGAATTTTTAATATTATTTGATGAGTAATTAGATATGAAGTAGGATAAAAATAGGAGTACGTATAACTTTAAATGATTGGTTTTTTACTAAAAAAGAAAATGTTGCAAGTAGTATGAAATTTCCCAAAATGAAAAATGCAGCGAGTATTATGGAACGACGGAAGTATTTGATCATAAGAAAAATTGTTGAAAACTTACCTTTACTACTTAAAATCATTGTTGATGTTACAAAATCTTTTAAAAGTCACGCAATCACATTTTAACCTGTAATAATGCTCAATTTGACAAAATTTTATAAAATCACCATTTCAAATTTTACAGTTCTTTTATAGCATTGTATGCTTGCTCCAAGATTATTATACTCAGATAGAACTAAAATTCTTATTTCTAATTAGAGGGGTTATAGTTAAAGTTTTAGTCTTTAAAGAGATCCGATACATATATTCCCTCTATCCCTTTGAGATAACACTTTTTGACCAAAACACGCTTTTTGAGTCAAACGGTGCTAATTCATAGACACAGAGGGAGTAATACTTTAAAGTATTCCTTTATAATTGACCTGTCAAATAATATACTCCCTGTATTTCTTTTCAAACGTCTCATTTGCTTTTTGCATGTGTGCCGATGCACTAATTCGATCTTTAATATCTCTAAATGTGCAAAATTAAAAATTATAAGAAATAGATACTAATATACCTTATGTTGAGATAAATTATATAAGATCTCATTTGACTATGCATTAATTTATAAATTAAGAATAAATTACAAATTAAGAGTTACTGATAAATTGTACTAAAAACAAACATAACATGTGAAAATCAAACGAATGTAGTATCACATATAGTAATTCTATTAATTTCTCTTATAATCCATGAAGTATTATAATGTGTTAGCAATTATTTGATTAAATGCTAAATACTTCCTCCCTTTCGAAATACTTACTACATTTTTATTTTTGGACACTATTCATCATTTAAACTTATTTTATATATTGCGTCTAATATGTAATTAAGTAATAATATAGTCAATGCAAGTGGGATCTTGTTTGAATCTAATCGCATACTTTCATAATATAAATTTTTTATAATTTTTAAAAATGTATAATTCGACATATAAAAGAACAAAATAGTACATTAAATTATATAAAAAAGTAAATATAGAAAGTATTATAAAACGAAAAAGTAATTTTTATCACCAAGAAGATCTCAATATTCATGGAAGACATGTAGAGAAATCAATAGCGGTCAACATAGGGGTTGACCACTGGACTAAAGAGAGTCAAGCCAAGGGGTGTCATATTTCATCAAGATTAAGCATCAAGCGCAGCTGACTTGCGTCAACCGCACCTCTGATTCCATGAATATTCACCACATGTTGATACAATATTAAATTATACTTTTTCTGTCTATTTGAATTAGCATTATTTGGCCAACTGGTGTTATCTCAGGAAGACAAAAGGTGTATCTACTTATCGACGTCATTAATTTATAGCTAAAATAAAATTAATTTTGGTTGATCTATTGAAAATAAATCAATTATACTAAATAAAAACACCTATTTTGTATAATTGGTGAAAATAATTCTTCGTCGTTGTCATCATCATCGTCGTCGTGATGCAAGTATTATATAATTTTTAATTATGCATGATTAAAAATATTAAGGATGAAATAAGTGCATTGATTAAATAAGTGCATTTATTCCTAATTAACTCAAATAAGCTTTGAAATTAATTATAAAGAATTAATTTAGTTACGTTTATTAAAAACAAATAATAAAATAAATTTGTTTTCATTGATCAAACAAAGATTAATTTAAACTTTGCCTGTCTATATAAACTTGCATCATTTAGCTCAATTATGTGAGAATTTAGAGTATAATGATACTTCCTCTATTTCATATTAATTGCAATTAGCATAAATGACACTATTTATTCATAATTTGAAATTAATTTTTAATTTATAAGTTAAAATATAATCAAGTGAGATTTTATTTGATTTATCTTATTATAAAGATTATTAACATTAAATTTTTATAATTTTTTATTATACATTATTAGAGATATTAAGTATTGAATTAATATATTGAACTGTATGAAAAAACAAATATTGCAAGTAAATTAAAAAGAAAGGAGTATTATTTCAATAGGACTGACCGACTGAGGGAATATAATTTATGGGGCTAATAACCCACCGATCAACTCATTAATTTAAAATTTAATAAAGAGATTGAAATCCTTAACACCTAATCGGAATAATGTCATAGATTAATTATGATAAAATACAAAATTAAAAGGATGTTTGTTACCCACTCTATTTACAAAATTCTGACAAGATAAGACCACCACCTTTATCTTCCTTACAAAATTAAGGCTTTTCCTCGGTCCTTTCTCACTCATACTTAACCTCTATCAATTTCATTTACTTTTCCTTTTCTTTTTTTTTTCCCAAGCTTAACCTAAAATTAAAAAGAAAAATAGAAATCTCAAAAGTTGAGTTCATACAACTTCCTGCGGTGGGCCCAGGTTAAGATCAAGATCAATCTCCACATTCCTTCCTCCTTTTCCAGAATCAACGGCTGATTCCTTTTTCTGATTCTGCATCCCTACATCACTCCCAAACACGCGTCCACACCTGATAACAGTCTCATTTGAACCATCAACACGGCCGCCGGAACAGAGAGAAAGCTCAAGCATACGAACATTAATAGACGCGTCAACCGACGCGCCGATTGAATCAATAGTACTACTATCTCCGCTACTGATACACTGTTGTTGATCTAAGTAAGAAAAATTAGTCCTAGCTTTGACTCCACGGAAACCACGTGCGGCCGCATCGTACGCACGTGCAGCTTCTTCAGCAGTGTTGAAGGTTCCTAGCCATACACGTGTCTTCCTGATCGGGTCACGGATCTCGGCGGCGTATCTTCCCCATGGACGCTTTCTTACGCCTCTGAAACGGATCTCATTTGGATTGGCGGCCGGGTTTGACGGTTTGGCGGTGTCTTGATTTTTGGGAGCCATTTTTGTAGGGAGAGAAAATGTTGAAAAAGGGTAGAGAGAGAAAATAGAGGTTGTGGGAGAAAAGAGAGGCAGAAGAAGGGTTTAAATAGGGGGGTAGTTCTGGGGATTAATTAGTAGACGCTCCAATTGTATTGCGTGATGGAGCGTGAGCGATTTTAGGAATAGTCAAATCCATGGATGGTTGGAGGGATATTAATGGTGCACCGAAGAAACAATTGCATTTTGTGTTTTACTATCTCGGATTTCATTAGTAACCCTTTTGAAATTCTAAGTCGATCACTGTTATTTGTAAATAATTATAAAGGTTAAAAAATAAGGAAAGATTATCGAGAATAATTCAACATTTTTCATGATTTTTTTACAATAATTCCAACTTTGAAGGGTAATTGTCCAGGGTAAATTTGGATAATCCGATTACCTGCTATATCAGGTAAATATCAGATAATTCACCAAGAAAGTAAACTAAAAATTAATTTAAAATTAGGGAAAATTTTTGAAAATTTACATAAAAATTTTTAATTAATAAATAAAACCATTAAATTTTTTGAACAATTTCTAAAAAAAATTTTCGATATTTTTATCTTAATTTATCTTTTTATTTTAAAAAATAAAACTTACTATAGCAAGTCATCCGATCACTGGGTTTACTTTAGGAAAATACCCCTCAAAGTTGGAATTATTCATGGTTAATCAATAGGTGAGATTATTATAGAAAAATCACGAATAAGTTGAATTATTTTAGGCAACTTTTTCTAAAAATAAATAACAATAAAAAAATAATAAATGAAAAAGTTTAATAAAACCTCTTTCTTATCAAATCTTGCCAAGTAAGGAGTGATTGACTTAAAATTAAATAACGTTGATTTTATTAGCTTTCCTCATAACCTTTTGTTGTGTAATTAAATCTTACATATTTTTAATGGCTTTATTATTTGTTGTTACCTTCTTCTCGTTATCTTTTTAAAATGAATTTTCAAGATTCTCCTTCACTCATTTAATACTTATATCTTTATAACTTCTCTCTAAATAAACACTCAATTAAAATTCAACTACGAAACAAGATAACAGATGAATTTAAACACAAAAGCAATTCGATAAATACAATTTTGAACTTTTAGTTGAACTTTCGTAATAAATTGTATGAAAAACATTTTACAGAACTTAGGCTTTATCGCACTTTGGTGCGACAAAACTTACCAACTGAACCTAGAACGTGACGCCCGTCTTGAGGAATTTTTTTCTTGAATTATTAATTTATAAAAATATTTTTTATTATTATATGCAAGATAGTTCTAATAGCTTGGATGACGATATTGATGAAATTAATAACATAGTATAATAATTTGGTTTGGGTTTAGGTTTCAATTCATTCGGTTTTTCTTTCTTATTCATTCATCAAAGAGAGCAAATGCCCCCTATAAATACAAGAGATATGTCATGAAATAAGGAAACAAATTATTACAAATATATTAATTGCCTAAATACTTAAAATATTATTCTAGAATAAAATCAAAGATATTCTATCACTTATTCTCTAAATATTGTTTATATTCTACTAATTGTTCTCTAAATATTATTTATTATTTCCAACACTCCCCCTCAAGTTTGGTCTTGGGATCACCGAGACCGAACTTGCCAATAATATTTTTCAATGCTTTTAAGCCAATTGCCTTGATCAGAAAATCCGCTAATTAATATTTTGATTTTACATAGGACATTTTGATAATTTTTCCGACAAATTTGTCATAATTGATTTTCAAATTTTTGAGTTTGGGTAAGAAAATGGGTAAAAAATTTAAAGAAAATTAGTGGTTGAGGGTGAAAGAATTGAATGGGAAAACGTGGGTTTGGGTAGGGTGTTTGTGGGTTTTTTTGTTTTGATTTTTGGCTATTGTTATTGTGATGTTTTGGACATAAAAATTTTGTGTTGAGTCAAGCCCGAAATCTCATTGTGATGGAGGTGAGTTTGATCACCTAGTGGGGTACGCTTTAGCTTGCACTATAACACCCCGGCCCAACGGACCACCGGTGACTACTCATGGAAACTGTAGACTAGCCCCACAGACCAACACAAGTCTTTCCAGCGCACTTTGACCTCACTCGTGCGCACCCAGAAAACTTCCCAGGAGGTCACCCATCCTAAGATTACTCCCCACCAAGCACGCTTAAATGTGGAGTTCTTAGCAAATGGGCTCTTTAGAAAAGAAGATGCACCTTGTTGATATGAGTAGTCTATCAATCTCTTTTCAAGCTAAATCTAGAGTATCACACTCACCCCCACTTAAGAATACAACGTCCTCGTTGGACCGTCACTTCAGGATCTTTTCCCCGCTAGGTGCGCTGAACACACAATCATCCACGGTCGCAGGGTTGCTCTGATACCATTTATAACACCCCAGCCCAACGGACCACCGGTGACTACTCATGGAAACTGTAGACTAGCCCCACAGACCAACACAAGTCTTTCCAGCGCACTTTGGCCTCACTCGTGCGCACCCAGGAAACTTCCCAGGAGGTCACCCATCCTAAGATTACTCCCCACCAAGCACGCTTAATTGTGGAGTTCTTAGCAAATGGACTCTTTAGAAAAGAAGATGCACCTTGTTGATATGAGTAGTTTATCAATCTCTTTTCAAGCTAAATCTAGGGTATCACATGCACACTTGAGAGTGGTGCGGAGTGTGCTACGGGTCATGGAGTGATTCGCTTTGGCTCGTTTGATCAAGTGACAAATGATGATGATCATTTGATGAAGTATGAAAGGGGTAAGCATGATGGAGCAAGGAAAAATGAAGAGTGCAGCAGAATGTTGATGGAGTCCGCTCGACTAGTCGAGCCTCCCTTGCTCGGGTCGAGCGGTGTAGCAGCCAATGATCAGCAAGTTTCTGTTTATTGGTCCGGTTTTGTGGGCTCTTTTTAGAGCTTGTCCAATACTCTTCTATTATGTCTTACACTCTTACCTATATATAAGGAGTGCCAAATACTTAGAGATTACTAGGATTTAAGCCATAAGAGTTCTCTCTATTGTATTAGGGTATTTTGAGAGAGATTGAAGAAAAGCTTCAATCTCTGGCTTTGTGAAGTGTGTTCTCAAAGCTTTGTGAGTTGAATCATTAGTGTATGTTGATATATTAATGATAAGAAACTTTATTTGAGGGGGAGGTATCCTAAGATACCTCATTAATCTTGTGTTTTGGGTTGTCTCTTGTGCTCTGTTTTTGTGTCTTTCTTTGCACCATATTGTGTTCTTGTTTCTTCACCATTTACTTAGCCCATTCACAACATTTTGATTTTTTGGTATGATTTTAATCTCTATTTTCTGGATTTGGAGTCAAATCTTGCATTTTGTTGTCGATTTCTAGACTTAGGGGGTTTGGATTTAGAATGGTTGTTTGTTGGTTTTCTTGGCGAAGAATTGCGAAATTAGTCTTGCCACAAGTCCGGTGATCCATCAGAGCTTTGGAGGCAACTTTTTTGTTCTTGAACTCATCACTTTGTCGGAATGATGAATTTTTAGATTCTGATCGGCTTTCTTCCCCTTTTTCGCTCTCACTTTCGTCGATAATTGGCCCAAGAAGGGTGAAAATCCATGTTCATACTTCATGGGCACCAGAAGTATAATAAATAGCAGCATCGGATATGGAGGTCTCAAGGGTGTAAAGTATCCATAACATCACTTGTGCATCATCTAGTTTCCATTGAGGGTCTTTGTTTTCTGGAGGGGCGGCAATGATATGATTGAGCAGCCATCGATCATCAATTTCAATTTAAATTTCTTTACACCACTTGGTGTAATTTTTGAAATTTAATTTTTCAGAAATTTCTGGGTAAGTATGGATCTTTTAGTTATATGTTTGGATTCTTTGGACCATTCGTTCCAAAAACATCATTTTTTCGGGGTTGAATTTTTTTTTTTGGTTTGGTTTAGTTTTTGTTTCGATTTTTTTTGGTTAGTAATGAATAACGTGGCCGATCATCGGTCCCCGAATAACACCATCAGCTCTGATACCCTGATGGAATTAATAACAGAGTATAATAATTTAGTTTGGGTTAAGAATCAATTCATTCGATTTTTCGTTCTTATTCATTCATCAAAGAGAGCAAATGCCTCCTATATTACAAGAGATCTGTCATGAAATAAGGAAACAAATTATTACAAATATCTTAATTGCTACATTTAGCATTATTACAAATTATTACAACTATCTTACACTTCGTGAGTTTCTCGATTGAGCCATTTAGCTCTACCACTCGAGCAAGCTTCCTGTGGCACTTCATTGCTAGCATCAACACACATTAATTCACCCACTTTGATCACTCCATCAGTGATCCAAAATGAATGCTCTCATACTTCCTTGCGCTCATAACTTCATTCTCAAACGTGCAAGCCAAGGAGTAAGCCATTAGGTGATTGAACTCACCTCCATCATGGTGAGATTTGAAGCTTGACTCAACAAGATATTAACAATTAATATAATGTAAAAACATTTGTGGAAAAAAGGAAAATGATAGGGAGATGGAGGGAGTATATTTTAAAACATTGTTATAAGTTGTAACCCATGTTTCTATTCTCCTTCTGCGTGACACTTAATTATTTTACCCATGTAAGACTGAATAATCCTTCAGGGAAAAGAGATTAGAAATGAGAGATTGGAAAATAATTGTTCAAATAAAAAAAGGAAAAGTTTAAACAACTCATATATAAATCTCAACTTAATATTTGTTTCTAATCATATTATGGAAGAAATATTATGTTTAAGAATGATAGACAGAAAAACCAAATGAAAATCCAATGCGTCCATCCTAGTTGAACTGGATATAGATATGATTTTGGTGGATGATAAGTGAATACAAGTGTAAAAAGTCTTACCCGTAAGATAGTTGATAAATGGTGAATATGTGATCTTACCCGTTATAGAAAGTGGGTAAGTCGTGAATAATGGGCAAAATTCTCCCATCTCTCCCCCAAATAAAGTAATAACTAATAACATTTTCTTCCTTCATCATTCTCCTTTGTATATTTATCTTTAGTTACACAACATGCCTTGAACTTATTTTTACTATTCATGGAAATTATATTTCAGGAAAGTAACAAGCCTTCAAAAACATGATTGTCTACAAAATGATCACCATAATATAACAAAAAATAGAGTAGCTAAAACATAACATAAAGTGATTTTAAGCTCAAATTCTAATTACAAGTGAAAGGCAGATTAGGCAGCAGCTTGTGTAGGGGTAGGTGTGTACCAACCACGTTGGATCTCTACAGCCTTCTTGTTTCTAGCCAATCGGGATTTACGACGTGCACCAGTGTTCCTGTGTAGGGTACCCTTCACCACTGCCTTGTCGATGGCAGAATAGGCTTCGGCCATCAGCCTGTCGATAGGTGCGAGTTCTTCAGGGCTAGCATCTGCTTTCTTCTTCAACACGTCTAGTGCTTCAAAAACCTGAAATTAAAAGTAACTATATATAAGCCGGTAGGATATTGGCACAAAATATCTAATCAACAAAAAAACTCCGAGTCTCCCACTCTAAAGCAGAGCTTTGACAGACATGTAATAACATGGCTTCCGTTATATTATAGCGTATATCTCTTCGTACTATGCTGGATTCCAGATCCTCGGTAGCAAAATTTAGATTTACAATATGTTAAGATAGCAATTTTGGAGAAAAAAAGAAAGAAAGGGAAGGAGATGGGGGGAGGGAAAAGGAAGAGAAGAAAAACGAAAGGAAAGTAACTATTGTTTGTTTAGGATGATGGAAAAAAGGAGAAAGAAAGACGAGAGTTTTCCCTCCAAATTTTTTCAATTTGGAGGAATTGAGACCTTAACAAAAATTATTCACCTAATCCATCCAAATTCTTTCCCTTTCATTTTGTTATCCAAACTCCAAAGGGATCCTTTATCCCTCAAATTCCTCCCCTTTTTTCCTCCATTTCTATTGTACTATTGATCCATGTCCCTAATTATATAGCTTTATTTTCACTTAATGGGACATAGTTAGATTAAGGGCTCGCCTGGATTGGGTGTAAATATTAAGCGGGTAAAAAAGTTAAACTAATAGAACAAAGGTAAATAGAGATGCAATGAAGTAAAGAAATAATTGAGATAGAGGTAGAATAAGAGTAAAGTAAACAAGATGAATAAAAAAGAGGATGATTTCTCTCATTTGGAGGAAAAGAATTCTCTTACCCTCCCCTTTATACCCCAAAATAAGGGTACTAACTACTAATTGCTATTTTATCCATTTTTCATTACTTTCTGACCAGTTCTTTCACCTCTCTAAAAATCAAATTCCTTTACTCATCAATCTAGTTAACTTTGTTTTCTACTTTGACTTTTATTTACCCCTAAATATTTACACTCAATCCAAGCGAGCCCTAAGGGTCACTGGTGACAACAAACTCATCCGAAAAAGCAAAACGTGAAGGTATGAGATTGAATCTGATGAAATTGCTTAATAAAGAATCTAAGATGGATCTCACATTTACCGAATGTTTTTTTCTTGAGATTTTCAGAGTTCTCATTCCTCATAGAAAGGAAAAAAGAGTCGGTAAAACTGTGAGATAGCCAATAGCAAATCATGCACAACAGAGGAAAGTTCAATCTACTTTTGGCTTGTTGAGCAAAAACAGGACAAGGGGATTGTAGAATGAGATCGAATATATATAACTTGGTCATCGTTATGGAAGATGAGCATGGACAGATCATCAAAAAGGCCAAAAGATTCACTGAACTCAATCAAAATGTTGATTGAGCCATTTCTGTTTTCCGGTTCATCGTGAAATACTGTGTTTGTAGCGCTAATGCATCAATAGTACAACAGAAACAACTTCTTAGCATTCACGGAAGGCTTTTTTGCTCCATCTTATTTGAGGAACTTTCTAATTGTTCTAATAGAATCACCGAAGAAAGATACCAAAGCATATTAGAAATATTCAGACCAAATCAAATCTTCTATACATAATATTAAAATATAAGGTATGCAAACATTTATAATTCTTCGTTTCAAACCATAATACAATGGCTCGTTAAATAATGTGAATTTATTTGAAGTTGCTCATGACGTTTGCTATTAGATGTCGATAGGGAACAACTTCTGTGTTTTAACAAGGATAAGACTCCGTAAAATTGACTCCTCCAAACCCTTCCTAGGTGGGAGCCTCGACGTAGAAGCCACTTTAAGACATTGGGTTTAGAAGTGTCTCAGTAGTCAAAGTTTAGTCAAACAAAATAATTAGACAAGGTTGATTCAGGCCATGCACTAGACAAAGATACCGAGGAAAATATACACTATCCTCTTACATTCCTTGTCTGACTTTTTTCAAATGCTGGGGCAAGAATAGGAGCATGGCTAGTTATATACAGCAACTCAGGAATTTAGTGTCATGTCACTATCCTCCCACCTACCCTCTTGTTGTACTCTTCCCAATAAACATAAATGAAATCTGGGTGTGGCATTCAGTTCCAAATTTCCAAACAAAGAGAAATAATTTTCCTTTTTTTACACCATCATAGCACAATTGTACTATTTCTCCAAGAAATCCTCAAAAACTTTACGCTCCATTTGGAGTTGGGTATTAAACGATGATAATAAAAATGAATTGTATAGTAAATTTTCATAATATGTACCATTTTATTTTCATGGTGATGAAATTTTGATCAAAAAAAGTTTTTTGTTCATAATTTTCCATTACCACATAATACCACATTTTCAAATGGTAATACATTGGAATGAATTTTATGAAGAAAATGAGATGATTGGAGGAAAACAAGTATGCGCATTAAACATGTTAATAGATTTTTATTCCAAAGTTGCACTAATTTTCTATTACCATTCCCACCATTTAATACCTACTACCAAATGGGCCATTAAAGCTACAAGAAACAATTCAACAATTGGGCCGTTTATTATACCAATACACCAATTACTAATGTTCCCAAGTTAAAGTAGACAAGTAGTAGTAAAGGATTGCAAGATCAATATGGGTAAAGACAGATCACTTCAACCATGTACGAGTCACAAGACTATTCATAGTTCTATCCCCTACACAAATGCAAATCATAGCCTGTAGGCTCATTGAACTAACATGATATCCTAAAAGAAGAGATGTTAGCAACACAATTTCTTGACACTTCAGCCAGCTAGACTAGAAAACACAATATGATATTCATACCAAAGCCATCTTAAATCCATTTTTCAAGTGATTAAAACTAATAAAAGAAAACAGGGACAGCTACATGATAATTGCTTGTTACATTCCTCATATGAATGGCAAATTGAAGCTCAACGGATTTGAAAACATTATTTTAGGCTAGGACTTAAACATAGTTGGGTTTGAACAAAGCCTTTTGGCAGAAGTTCATACTCATTTAATGGGAAGGGCTTTAACAACCAAACGAGCTGGTAAAAGACAAGATGTCCCGTCCAAAGCTAGTTACTCATAAAGTGTTATATGAGAAGGAAAACATGTTTTTTCATCCTTATACAAAACAATCAAAAAATAAAAGTTTCCAATTATAGGGCAAAAATTCATTCCATGAAACAAAGGGAAATGGGGAAAGCTACCGATTTACTAGGAAATTGATCCATCCACACAAACACATCATACATAATGAACCAGAAGCTGCAAATTCCAGAATCTATCTATAATTATTACTAAAACAAAACATAGCTTGCATTATTATTTTAAAAATTTCTTAAGTGTCACTTCCTCAATAAGACGATGATGTCATTGTTATAACTCCCATAAATTATTTACATATCTTTGACTTATTACAATCCAATTATTATTTTTTATATTCTAGGTTACATCATTTAATGTATTAGAGAATTATATATTTTAGTTTAGTTTTTCAATTATTTATAAAATCTTTTCAATTTTCTTTACTAACTGATTATTATTTGATATATTGGATATTTTGAGATGATTAAAGCATAATATATTTTGTCTTCTACGTGATTTATTTGTTATTAGCAAAATTTTCACAATCACATGCGCGTACAATACAAAATACCATACAATGTACGTAATACATACAATTGCTCGGAGTGAAATGAAATATAACTATAATGTAAAATTTATTTCCTATAATTTTAACTTTTTAGTTTGTAATAATATATCAGAAATTTTTAAAAACCCGTGCGATGGGGTACTAAACAGCAACACTATTGTCCCATGTATCATTAAATACACTTCATCAACTAGAAAAAATTCACAATATGGAAAAGAGACTTCAGTAAAAGCATACACAATACAAATGGTAAATGAGGTAATCTATATCTCAAAACACAATTTTAGCTAATGAAATACATCAGCACACAGTAGAATCAAACAGTTACCTTCCTCATGCGAGTCTTAATCTCAGATTTGCGGGCTTTGTTCCTAAGGCGTCGCACCTCTGCTTGACGCGTTCTTTTAGCCGCAGAATCAGCCTTCTTTTGCGTAGCAGCCTCACAAACAACTGAGAAGCCACGCTGTTGCAAAGTGTTCAAGGACAAGCAACCTAGAATACAGATGCCATAACGAGCTCGCATCAAACATCCATCTCATTACAAAGTGAATCAGAACTCGAATTAGAAAGATAGTTATAAGTCCAAATTCAAGTAAAAGTTAAATTTACAAATGGGGAATGTCACTCAGACTTGGCCACCAGATGAATACAAGAGCTATACTCATTCATTACATTTCATGACATTACACATCTTGTACTCAAGGCAACAAGATTCATGCCCCATGTTATCTAGGACGGGTACTATACTATGATAGAATCCGAAAAAACACCAGAAAATCTCTCATTATATATCAAATATTGAGTCGCACTATGATGGTGGACACTAGAAGAATACAGGAAGACAAACATAAAACATATTAACAGCTTAAAATTAAGCTAACCAATAAATGTTTACACAATCAACAGAATGTACAAGAACAACTATTGGAAATGAAGCTAACCAGTAAATGTTTAGTCATTTCCATGGTAATAAAACTCTCATCCTCAAACACGTGTTTCTTCACAATTTCCCATGAATACCTAATACTACTTTCAATGTGAATGTTATTGAATATCTAACCAATTCTAATTGGATTGTTTTTCTATGGGCAAATAACAATTTATGATCTGTATCAGAAATTTCGGCTAAAAAGCTCAAATGCAAACCAATTTTGCTTCTTTAAACAGTAAAATTGAAGCTAACAATAAATTGAACAGAATACTACCATCAGTAAATCCAAAACTACTGAAAACATAGCAAATAAAATGTAAGAACCGAATATAAAGGAAATTAGAAGCAAAGAAATAGGAAAAGAAAAATCAAACCTTGAGAAAAAACGGAGTGTGATAAATTAGCAGAGAAAGAGAGTGGTTTAAGGGAAGAATTAGGCAAATGGGTGGAAGAAAGAGAGAGGGTTTGAAGCTTGGAAGAAAGGGATAAGCACTGAGAAGAAACACAAGACATGGTTATGGCAGCCATTTCTCTTCTTCTGAGTTCTCTATCTTTGTGGGAAATTCAGATTTTAGAGTTCTCTTATCCGCTACACATTGTATTTCTCCTTCTTTTTTTCTACTTTTATTTTTATTTTTATTTTTATTTTTATTTTTTATTTGAACAAACAAACGTTAATAAAACTTTTAAATTTAGAAATTTTTGTGAATTACTATCACCAGCCTAAATCACCTTTGCTTTCCTAATTTCTAGAGGCGTTACTTCAGGTAATCGGCTCAGTTTCGGACGGGTGTCATTTGATTTGGTTGTATTTTGGTTCGGTTATTTTTCGGTTGCGTGTTACGCCGGCTCACACTCGGGTCGGGTCACTTAGTCACGGTTCGGTTGAAGATCGGTTATTCGAACTATCGGTTTAGCACCGATTTGGTGTCAGTTAAAGTTCGTGTCGAGTGTCAATCGGTCTCGAAATGTCATCGGTTATAATTGGTTTGGTTTTGCCGGGTACAAATCAGGTTCGAGTTTTTTTAACAGAATTCGGCTACGTATACTAGTTACTATCGATTGAGTCAATATCAGATTAAGTTGTTAGTCATTTTTTAACTAATGACAAGATTGACTTTACTTAAAGCAAAATAGTTAAAAAATGCAAATCAATTAATGATTATTGTTACTTTGTTACTTTTACTATTTGATTAAAAATAGTTGAATAAACATTGACTATTGATTATTAACTCTAAATATATGAAAGCATATATTTATAAAATTTAATTTATTAAAATATCTAACACTTTATTAGATTAATTAATAAGATGATTGAATATGAGTATATCATACCTCTATTTTAAAAATTAGTTCAGGTTCACAGCAATTCGATCTAAAATTTGTTCCCGTTAAGTCGGTTTTAGCCGAATCGAGTTCGGTCTCGAGCATGATTCGGGTCGGATAGGACTTGGGTTGGTCATTATTAGGTTCGGGTAATCTCGGTTAACGGTTATGTGTTGGTTACAAAATTCGGTTACAGCTCGAGTTCGACATTCCAATTTTTGGTTATCAACCGATTCGGGTACAACTTCGGGTCGGGTACTTTCGGTTCGCTAAACCTAAAAAACAAATAAATTTTTGAGTCGATTTACTTTTGGTGTCGGTTCGGATTTTCGGGTCAGGTCACTTTTAAACAGCTCTACTAATTTCAATAGTGATCTTTTATTTTATCACTTTAACGTCGTATTTACCTATTACTATTGCGATATTTTTTAAAAAAAAATCGACGTCGCGATTACCTTTTAGAATCACTATTTCAAAAATTCGGTCGAAAAAATTACTTATTCGTCTATTTCTCGACGCGTAGACTGAATGAGATATTTAATGTTGTTTTTACCAATCATAACGATATTTTTTTGAAATAATGGACGTCGTGATTATCCTTGTGGGTTAACTCGTTCGAAATCCTCGTCGAAACAAGTACTAATTCACCTATTTTTCAGCACATAGACCGAAAAAGATATTTAACATCGTTTTGAACAAATATCGTTATGACAGGTAAAAATGACTTTAAATATTTTTTCGATCTACGTGCCAAAAATAGGCAATTTAGTACTTGTTTTGACCGGATTTTCTAAATATTTATCCCATAAGGATAAGTGCGACGTTTGTTTTTTGGAAAAATATCGTTATGATGGGTAAAAACTACGTTTAATATCCTTTTCGGCCTACGTGCCTGAAAACAGGCGAATTAGTACTTGTTTCGGCCGGATTTTCAAAAGAGTTAATCCATAAGGATAATTGCGATGTCCATTTTTAAAAAAACATCTTTATAATGAGTAAAAACGACGTTAAATATCCTTTTTAGTATACGTGTGGAAAAATAGGCGAATAATCACTTGTTTCGACCGGATTTCTAAAAGAATTATCTTATAAGGGTAATTACAACGTCTCGTTATTAAGATTGTAATGATGTTTAAAAAAGACGTTAAATATCTTTTAAGGTTTACGTGTCTGGGAATAGGCGAATATGTATTTCTTTCGATCGAATTTTCAAAAAACTTATACCTTAATCGCGACATGCTTTTTGTGAAAAATATCATTATGATAGGTAAAAACATCCTAAAAGTGCTAAAATACAAGAGTAATATTGGTAATTAGGAAAGTAAAAGATGATTAACGATGATAAACGAAAGTCAAAGGTGACCAGTGATGGTCAACAGTCAACAATCACTTGGCCTAAATGACATAGACTTTGATAATTTGTTGGCAGTAATTCGTAAAAAATAAACTATGAGACTATAATTCACAAAAACAGACTTGGTTTTGAGGGTACAATTATAGGGCAACCGCTCTGGGCTTATGTTTTTACGGAAGAAATAAGCCAAATAGTGAAGAAATTAATAATGCAAAAAGTTTGGCCAATGAATACTGATTTTGGTGTGTGTGTGTGTTTGTATATATATATATATATATATATATATATATATATATATATATATATATATATATATATATATATATATATATATATATATATATATATATATATATATATATATATATATATATATATATATATATTCCATTATTTCTATAAATTAAATATGGAAATAAAATCATCTAAACATCAATTAAATATATGAAAACATATATTTTTCTACACTTCCCCTCAAGTTAGGTAGTAGGATCGCCAACACCTAACTTGTCCAAACAGTACTAAAAGCTTCAAATGTTGTAACTTTTGTGAAAATATCGGCAAGTTGGTCTTCTACTCTGACAAAAGGAAGATTGATGATCTTCTTCTCTAGCTTTTGTCTTATGAAATATCTATCAATCTCAACGTGCTTTGTTCAATCATACTACATTGTGTTCTCAGAGATGCTGATAGCTGCTTTGTTATCACAGTATAGATTACTCGCCTCTTTCCCATGATAGTTTAGCTCATTCAATAATTTTCTAATCCAGAGAATTTTTGTGACCCCTTTTTTTTGTTCCTTTAAATAATATTCAACACTAGATAAAGCAACAACCTTTTGCTTCTTACTATTCCAAGTAGCTAGGGTACCACCTACTAGCGTAAACTACCCAAAAGTAGACTTCTTATCATCTCAATCTCCTACCATGTCTGCATCAGTGTACTTAATATGATCCCATTTCTTTTAAAGAGAATCCCCCTACTGCTAGTTCCCTTTAAAGAGAATGTACTTAATATGATCACATCGTAGGCAATGTCTAGCCTTGTGTGTGAAAATATAATAAGCTTCCCCACCATCCTCCGATATTGATCTTTGTCTGCAGTGGCGGACCTAGAATTTGAAAGAAGGAGTTGCGTGCCTGATAAAAACGTCTTAATTCTCATTAACAAGCATATCTTGAGAGACTATAATATTAATAAAGTAAAACGAAGATATAACATGTTTAAATCAATACAACAAAATTATAAAATAAACTTGATAATTTATAAGTTAATTAAACTTATAATTAAAATCATGCTTTTTATAGTAATTTCTGTATTGTTTTGGGTCTCTTTGATGCTGGAGTAATGGTTACGCAGATGAATGTGACTCGTATTGACATGCTCAAGCTTAATCCTTGTGCTGGTTTTGGGATGCTTGACGCACGGTTAGTGCAGAGATTGCATTGGTGTAACATTGAAGTTCTGGAAGTCCAAGACTGGGATAATGAGCCATGAAATGCTATCATTTGACTTTTGCACAGATATCTTGTAAAGAATGTTTGTAGTTTTCAACTTATGGTCTACTTAGCTTGAGTAGACTAGGAAAATAGTTATACATCAATGTATGTAATGTGGGCTACATGTATGTCTTGTGTTCCAACTGTTTTTTTTTTTTGCTAGCTAGGAGATATTCTCTTTTTGGAGACGTCGGTCCAGTCATCGCGAATGATAAGGGGATGTCCCTTGGAGCTTCGACTGGCTCGACTTCTCAGTCTTTTGACCCGATGTAAGCTTCGGCTATTTTTCTGGCATTTTATAAGATTTACTTTGCCAAAAAAAAAATCATGCTTTTTAATTTTATTCATGAACAACAATCACTAAAATAATAAACAAACACAAATACAATTCTAATTCTAAATTGAATTATCATAAATCATAATTGAAAGTAAATAAAATAATCATTATTTAAAGAAAATTGAAATTCTAATTCATAAACAATTACAACAAATAATACCCGAAAAAATGATTTTATCATTATTAAAAACAAATTAGATTGAACCCAAATCAAAGTTACTTTATCAATTATCATAAAATTATACCCAAAACCAAATCAAACTTACTTTAAAATAGTATTATACCCAAAGGCCAAAGGATATTGAAATTTAAATTCATAATACAACATATCATAGTATAATACCCAAATGGCCAAATCGTAAATTGTTATTGTTTTAGGCCGTGATTATCGAAGAAAGAAGAATAATGTTAGGCAAGATTCACAAAACAACAATTCGAGGGAAAGTAAATAGGCAAAAGTTTTCTTCTTTTAATAGTCATTAAGTATTAATAAAGTTAAAATTATAAATTATCCTATGTGAGTGTGTAGCCTAGTGGTATTGAAAGATTTATGCTTGCTAAAAGGTCATGGGTTCAAGACATAAGAACTACTTGAATTTTTTTTAATGGGGTTGCATATGGAACCCCAACACCAATACTAGGTCCGCCTATGTTTGTCTGTCATCTTGGCTCTTTCAGTTATTTGAAGCCCATGATTAATCACAATAGGTGTCTCTGCTGGTTTGCAGTTCAGCATTCTTGTTTCAGCTAGAAGATCAGATATACGTCTTTTGATTGATGAAGATCCCTATCTTTGATCTCAAGACCTCGATCCCGAGAAAGTATTTCAAATTACTCAAATCTTTCATCTCAAATTCAAGGAACAATTGTCTCTTGAGATCACTAATATCCTCTGCATCATCTCCAATGATAGCCATATCGTCTACAAAGATAATAAGACATGTGATTCGACCATCAGTTTTCTTAAGGAATAGAGTATGGTCAGAATTACTCTGTTTATAACCAATTCTTTTCATAGCTTTAGTAAATCTGCCAAACCATGCCCTAGGTGATTGTTTTAGACCATATAAAACTTTTTCTGAGTTGCACCCCTCACCTTGACCTAGGGATGGCAATGGGTCGAACTCGGCTCGTATTATACACACTCCGACTTTGCTCCAAATAATAGTCGGAGTTTTTTTTCCGTCTACCTCCACTCGGAGTCGGATTATGCATACTCCAAGTTTGCCCCGACTCGGACTCTCGGACCTCCAACGGAGTCGGATGCGGAGTCGAATTATTATCAAACAGTATCATTGTGATATAGTACTAATGATTTTAAAACATGCAAAATTAACAAAAAATATTTTTCAAATACAATTTAACAAAAAAATGTACTTTGAATTCAAGTTTAACAAGAGAAATAGTACTACTACAATTTAACAAAATTTTCTTGCATTTTGATTTGGTGTATTTTATTTCTCTTGATCTGATTAGTCGTATTCTGATTGATTAATCTAAGTAGAAATACCAAATAGTTTTTCCAAATCGAAAATTACAATTAGTATAAGATATTGAATTAGACATCTAGAGATTTAAAGGGAACAAAATATTGGTGTAAAAGTCAAATTCAAAGTCTGATTCTCTTCAGGGTCAGAGTCGGGTCGGAGTGTCGGATTTTTATTAAGGTCAAACTCCGGTCCATCTCTAACTTGAACTCGGATCATAAAGTCGAAGTCGGATGGCTTTTTCCTCAGACTCGAATTGGATTATTTTCCTTGGATCGAGTCGGACTTGGGTCAGATTCGGACTGAATTGTCATCCCTACCTTGACCATACCCTTCTGAGAACCCAGGCAGAGCTTTCATGTAAACCTCCTCAAGCTCCCAATGTAGAAAAGCATTCTTCACATCAAACTGATATAATGCTCAATCTTTGTTTGCTGCTATTGAAAAAAGGACATGGATGATGTCAATCTTGGCAACAGTAGAGAAGGTTTCAGAGTAGTCTATCTGATAGGTTTATGTGTAGCCTTTGGCTACAAGCCGAGCTTTGTATCTGTCAACGGTTCCATATGCTTGATATTTGATTGCGAACACCCATTTGCACCCAACTGTGTTCTTTTATTTTGGTAGAGTTTGTTCCCATGTACTATTCTTTTTGGGAGTAGTGATTTCTTTTTTCATGTCTTTCTTCGACTTTGGATCTTAGAGAGCTTTTTCAGTGTTTTTTGGTAGAACATTGGTATACAATGAGTTATTAAGGCTCTTGCTGTCTGAGATAAATTTTCATTACTTCCTCAGTTAGTGGGTTGCCGAGATCGGTAAGACTCCAACTCCGAATCATACCTCTTAGAAGGAACACCTCTTGTGCTTCTAGGAGGTAACTCACATCAATTGGGAATATCAACACTAGGAACATCATCATTAGATATATTAATTATGGGTTCAGGTGTTACATCTTGTTCAGATGGATGCGTGTTAGAAGGGATTGGAGTAAACTGAAGAGGTCATATATGTCTTCACTTCAGAAACAACATCGGTAGTACGCCTACCTGCTCTTTTGGATCCAGATCAATCATAAGTAGGTGTATTATCCAACTTAAGTCATCATTAATTGTCTCTCCCTAAGGGCCAAGCTGGGTATAGTAGTAGGATTGTTTAAAGAAATCACAATCCATAGTGGTAACATTCGATTTTGTATATGGTCAAAACATCGATATCCCTTTTGATTTACCCCACTGCTAAGAAAACACCACTTAATATCTGGGGGTTCAAGTTTGGTTCTATTTTATTTTGGAAGATGAACATAAACAACATACCCTAAGATACGAGGTGGTAAAGAATGAAAAGAGGAAAGAGAGTTAAAAGATCCCAAGATTTCAAGGGGTGTTTTGTATTGTAAAGGTTTTGAAGAAAGACAGTTTATGAGATAAGTAGTTGTAGCAATTGCTTCAGGCCAAAAAGAAACTGGAGCATAAGACTCTATCAAAAGAGCTCGGGTGATTTCAAGTAATGTTTGGTTTTTGCGTTTAGCAATCCCCTTTTTTTGTGGTGTGTCTAGGCAAGAAGTTTGATGGAGCATCCCATGGTCCGAAAGAATAGTTTTAGGGCTGAGTTAACATATTTACCTCTATTATTAGAATGTAATATTTTTGGTTTAGCATGAAATTGAGTTTGAAGCATATTATAAAAGGCTACAAAATACGAGTACAATCATCCACAATTAAAACATAAAAAGAGAAATTATGAGTAGAAGAATTAGGAGCAAACCCCACACATCAGAATGTATTGAATAAAAGGGACTCATTAAACAAGATTCATAATTAAGAGACATATCTGTGTTTTTGAGGGAGGGGAATAAATGTTTTAAGTATAGCAGTGAAGGATGACCCAAGCGACGATGCCACAACTAGAGTTGATGAGCAACTACCCACGAGTAAGCATAGCTTAATTTTATTAAGTCATTTCATCCAAATAGTACAAACCTCCTTATTCAGTACCACGTCCAATGATTGTCCCGATCTGAGCATCTTGCACTATACAACTATCAGATTCAACAAAACATTACAATTAAGTTCCTTAGTCAATTGACTAACTGATAATAATTCATGGGATACATTCGAAACTAAGAGACAATTTTTTAAGTGAATCGAAGGAGAAATATCAACAGTTTCGGCATGAGCAACACTAACACACTCCCCATTAGCTGTTTGAATATGAGTTCGACTGGAGAGTCTAAAAGAAATAATATCAGATGGATCATATGTCATTGTGTCTGTAACACTCCGGCCCCTCGGACCGCCGGTGACTACTCATGGAGACTGTAGACTAGCCCCACAGACCAACACAAGTCTTTCCAACGCACTTTGGCCTCACTCGTGCGCACCTAGGAAAACTTTCCAGGAGGTCCCATCCTAAGATTGCTCCCCACCAAGCACGCTTAACTGTGGAGTTCTTAGCAAATGAGCTCCCTAGAAAAGAAGATGCACCTTGTTGATATGAGTAGTCTATCAATCCCTTTTCAATCAAATCTGGGGTATCATTGTGTCCGTTGCCCAACAACTAAAAATCCAAGAAAAATAAGGTTGTTTACATGTGAGGCCCAAACCAAGAGAGGTTGTGGGCCTAGGATTTATTAGGCATGGAAGGCTATGGGTGGGTTTTAAAGAGTTTTAGCCTTTATAAAGTTAGGTTTCATGTGCATAAAAATATTATTCTCATTTCCTTCTATTTCTTCGCCTCCGCCACCCTCCCTCCCTCTCTTCTCTATGCATTTTCACCATTTGTGCCATTTTCTTCTTTGAGAATGGATTACTGTCATTGTTCTTGCTTACATCCACCCTTTCTCTCCTGCCCATAACTCACGGTAGCCATTGCTAGTGGTTTTTTTCGGAAACTACTACAACCACTAGGGCCTTGTTGCTAGTCTGCTTTTCCAGATCCCTGATGGCAGTCTGTTTTGGTTGTGGTTAGTCTTGCAGGAAAAAAAATCGGTGTTTGTTATTTGGTTAAACATCAAGATTTTGGAGTTTGTTGCTTAATTTTTGGTGTGGATCTGGTATATTTTTTGAGTTGATAAACCGAAATCCCTTTTGTTGGTGTTAAACCATTTCAGTTTCAACTAGGAGATCGATGATGGTGGTCGAAATTCTATACCTGAGGTGAAGTTATGGTTAATGATGACAACCAGAAAATTGGTCAGATTCCCAGATCTAAACCTTACATCTCTGGTACCATGAAGAAATTAATAATGCGGAAAATAAAGTGTTTCACCAGTAAATACTGATTTTGTATTATTGATATGAACATTGCAAACTAATATATATACGCAGAATAATACTCTTAAGAAAGGCAATAAAAATATTCTCATATTTCTATACATTAAATATGAGAATAAAATCATCTAAATATCAACTGAATATATGAAAATATATATTGTTTTACAAATAGTGGGGGCCAAAAACAAATTGCGGTGAGGAGGAAAGGGCCTCAAGAATATCAGGCCACTGTTAAAAGAAAAACACAGTTAGTGAAAAAATAATTTAGTCAACAATTAATTAATTCAAAATTTCCTGCAAATTCGATTTTGGGAATGACGGCCCGTTTGATTAGTGGTACTAAACAGTGGTAAAGGGAATGATTTATAGTGTAAAATTTCATCAAAACTTTCATGTCATTCCCATGGTAATGAAACTTTGATCACAAAAAAGTTTTTTTGTTCACAAATTTCCATTACCTCCTAATACCACCTCTCTCATTGGTAATGCATTGAAATGAATTTTATGAACAAAATGAGATGATTGAATGTTGTCAAGCATGGCCATCAAGATAGCCAAAAGATTTTTTAACCAAAATTACACTAATTTTTCATTCTCATTGCTACGATTTATTACCAGCTACCAAACGGGCCATGAAAGTAATATGTTTTTCCAATAAACTTTTTTTTGCTTCAATCAAACAAAGATTGAGAGAACTTTAGGGAGCGCAACAACCTCACCTTTATGGCTTTGCGTCTAGTTAGAATGAAGAGAAGTCATCACTCACATGAATAGAAGTAGGAAGTAGCCATGAAGAACGAAAAGAGCAACACAAAATCAAGTTAAATTCTAAAAAGCAATAATTGTACCTCTCCGTGGACTAGACTAGGGATATGGATAATTGAAGACGCTATATTCACATTCTAAACCAGTAAATCTTTTTTTTTTTTTTGTTGTCTTTCTTGCTCTGTGCCTAAATGTTTACTCACCTACTTCTTATTCCGTTTTTATCCATCGGGTCTTTTATGTTATCCCAACCTTTATTTTGGCTATTATAGTTTTTCTGCAGGGTTCTCACATTCAAGGGGTAAAATTGACCGCTTTTCTTTAGTATACTCGCACAAGGGAGTACGTTTATGAATTGTCCATCACCTTCCATCTCCCAAACCCTATTTTCAAGCGGATATTGGGTTGATGATGAAGAAGAATTAGCACAAGAGCTTAGCATAAAATTAGTGAGCATAGGAGGCAACTTTAGTGGTAATAATGACTGGATTATATTTCAATTTTTACAGTGATTGACCTTCTACAATTAAGATTTAATTAGTACCGAATTGTATTTTTCTCCAAAAGTAACTCGATTTATAACCCATTGTAGCTTAAAAACAACTTTCTGATCGGGAAATTGGAGCCATAAAAGAGTTGGGCTACTATGTCAAATACATGATAACATGAGGATTTCTTGCCTAAAACGTAACTCCAAATAACTTCAAAACAAAATAGCAAATAAAAGTACACTTAGAAGAAAAGAATTCATTGTTTCCTTCCGAAATCAGTCACTTGAAACTCGAATTTAAAATCTTTGATCTGTCGTAACAGTTGGCTGTGCCTCACGATTCTTTCTTTCTGCAAGGAAAGGACCTCGTTTAACTGCTTCCTGCAACTGACAACACAAAATAGGGCAGATATGAGCCAGAGAGTTATCGTTAAATCCATTTAGGCACACCTTAGATATTATCAGACTAAAGTAGTACATGTTGTATCCTGATTCGGTAATTTCATGTATAGAACTATGCATACTTGGAGAGTAATGAAATTTCACATTCAAAACTAAATTGTTATGGGTCATTTCTGTATCGGACAAAAATGAAAGTCGAGTCATCTAGCTTGTCGAGCTCTGGATTGAATTAGGACTAGGAATCACTTGATGACATTGATGACATTGAGATAGTGAAATAATGTTAAATCAGGCAGAAGGATAATATATACTATATCTACACGAATTAGTAATATTATTACCACTATTATGTGTACGGTAATAACTTTACTTTTATTTTTATTATATTTTTGGGGTGAAGGAGCGGTACTATTACATCATGTTCATGGGCCAAGAATCTTGTATTAATTCATTACTATCATCACAGATTTTTAGCTTGAATTTATAACCAAATTTTAAAGAAAAGTGTGCAATCACTGTACTTACACCGAAGGGGGAAACCAATTCTACCCAAACACACTTCCAAAACTAAAAAAAAGGGTATTCCAAAGATGTGGCAATTCTATTGGGGGGATGTACTCAAGGAAAAATATAATGGAATTTATATGACGCGAGTTTGTTTAAACTCGACTCTACTAACAAAAGTATAAATCATGTCAGCGTGGTTGTAAGGGAAAAGATAGTACGGTCAGCGGTTGAGGGTTTTAGGTTTTGGAGGCCAGAGTGGGAAAAAGCAACACCTTAAATGCTTAAACCGCACAGGCTTGTTTAATTTCCGCCTTTCCGGTCTCCGGAAAATTATAAAAAGCACATGCAAATAATCCAACTAAGGCTTCATAATTTGTACCTTCCCCGATATTCCAGCAAGTGCCGAATCACTCTTAAGATTTGTACTAGCAAGAGCCTTGTGAATTGAGAAACAACAATTATGTCTAGCCTCCATGCCTGCCAAATATAGGAAAAGATGCTGGATAATGATGATAATGAGGACAATATTCCAATTAAACGTTCAGCGGCAAACAAAATTTATTCAACCCCTAGACATTTGTTCATAAGCTTAAATTAGTAAGATGATTTTTAAAATAATAATTACGGAAGACAATCCACAATATGAGCTATGAGCACTTGCATCCACACGATTGGGGCTTGGACAAAACTAATTGGTTTTAGACACCAATTTACTGCATGCTTGAACATGATACATATTTCTTATGGAACTGTTCCATCATTTATATTTTAAGGGACACTAAAGCCAAATGAAAAGGTATCAAAACTATGACAATCACGTTTGGAAAGTCAACTTGATAGCCTAATTGACGGAGAGAAAGGAAATAAACTGGGGTCAGCTGTGCAAACAGCGTCTTTCAATAGTAGCCGGTCTCTCTTATCTACTGATTAAGTTCTCAAACTGCAGGAGAGAGCGCCCAAAGAGACATGGTCGAAGTTCGCGGAACGGCCGCACAAACAGTACTTTTTGGACTTTAGGAGTAAATTAATCCCAATAGCTACATTGAAACGTACCTATTTTGGTGGTTTCCATATAAGCATCAGTAACTATATTTATTATTTCTTGTCTTGAGCAGACTTCCATCAAGCACCAAGGTCGAACGACTAAACTGGATATCAATCTGTAGGCCTGAAAACAAACAGCATCCGTTGTAAAGACGCAGAAGAGACTTGCAATTACACAGAAAAATAATGCAAAGACATTAGTTCACACCAATATAGTCCTCATTCAGTTCACCTTAATTTTGCTGAAATGGACTTTTTTTTTTTCAGAACTGAATTTTCTTATTTATTCCCCGTCACAAATGCCCTCAGAAAGAACTTCTAATTGAGAAGCTTGTCTCCATTCTAGTATGTCTGATGGCTTCATCATACTCTCAAAACTCAAAAGTCACACCCACCCGCTAAGCAATTAAAAGAAGCCAATGTACGTATATTTGTGTCTTATATAAAAGAAGTCTAATGCCAATCCCCAATTGAATGCTTGTCCATCCAAAATTATCTTTAACTTGGAGGTGGCACGACTTAAACTGAGTATTTTAAGAAAATGAAACAAGGTGGGTGAAGGAGATCAAGATGTTCACATATATTCAACATATCTAATATAGGGGTAATTGTCGTCTTTACTTTTAAATGTATTACCTGAACCTACACACATAACTAGTGGTAACCCAATACTGCTTTACATGCAGGGTTGAGTCACACATATAAAAAGAAACAGACCATCAAATATTACGATTAGAGGTTATCAGTAAGAAAGTGAAGTAAAATTTAACAGAAAATCTAAGAGTATCTAAGGTAAGATATCAATACTTTTAGAATCAATACAATCGTAATGATGATATGCGTAAACTTAGACACTCACTGCCACACGGGTTTCAGAATCTTGCTTGAGAAGTGACAAGAACAATCCCTGTCAGGAAAAAAAAACTCACAAGTTAAACAATGATATGAGATCCAGTAACATCGTGGTGTAACACTAAAAAGCTAAAAAAAATACAAATCAACATTGGATTTCCACACAATTAATGCTTTATCTTAAAATCAGCCAGGAGGAATATTTAGAATATCATTTCTTTAAAATATCTCAGAACTCACTGATGGTGTCAATTTTGAAGTTTTGGATGCTATCTCATAGATCAATCGTCGAAGGATTTCTTCAGCCTCTGGTTTCAAAATGCTGTTTTCTGGTCTGTTAGCTCCAATAACATTCCCAAGAGCATGCAGAGCAGCCTGTGAGACGACTAAAAACCATAAAGCACATTTTTTTCACCCGAAAAAGGACTACTCAACAAGGATCTCAAAGCTGCAATAGAATGTAATAGAAAATTAATTTCAATCGTTCGTGAACAATTGTCCACTCTTTTGGGAGCAATTTTACTTATATATTTAGAGGTATATATATAATTCAAAAGTAGAGCACAATTATACAAGGAAATAAAAATTGTCTAATCAATATCATATTCTTTACAGAAAACTGCTCATTTATCTAACAAAGTTTAATTCCTTAATATCTTTCAGGCATCGAGCAAACACAAGGCCGCAATGCATCATGCTAGCTGTAGGTTTTCAAATTTACCGAACCGATATTAAGTGCACTATCAAGGTGTAAATAAAATCGCAATTTAGGCGTATCAAGGAATATCTCATGATTTTGGCCCACATTTGGCGATACGACTACCGCAACACTCCTTGTAACCGCATCATTGTATCATTACCGATCATGAGACTGTTACCGCATTTTTGCACTATGCTTTCAAGTTAATAACATAAAAATAAACCTTAAATAAACATATACAACAAGGGCACATGAGTCCACGAATGTTGAACACCAGACTGTGATAGGGCAAATTTGAATGAAACCAAGAGCTTCAAAATTGGAGAGGGTACGAAAAAAATTAACCACTGCCCAATTGCCACTAAGGGGCTCCAGTCTAGCCAGATTTTGGGGGCTTAGGTTTGGCCGTTTATACCAACCATACCCTTTAATGACGAAAAGGTTGTTTGTGATTGCCCTTCGATGCAAATATCATCAATGACTTCACATAAACGAAAATTTAGATCAAAGAACCAATTCAAGACAGTCCATTATAATGAAAAACCAAAGCACTTTAAATATTTGGCTTCATCAAGAATAAATAAAGGGTACGGAAATAGACAAGAAAAATATTGAGGCTAGGAAGTGCTCACCAACTGTTTACTACGTCTTTGCCTATCAAAAGCAGCATCGCCTAGAAATCTAACAACGTCCAGTGACTTAAAAAGTAACAACTCAGCACCAGAAGCCGCTGTAAAGAAGATTTTTTGAAAATCAAAATACAAAACAAGGTTGACAAAGTCACTATACAACAGTTTAAAATGATGATCATGTTTTAGTAAAATAAACATGGAAATCTTGGACATGTTAAACTGATGGATTAATAAGTGCGAGGACAGATAAATAAACGATAGATGAAAAAAGTTTAATCCATCAATCAAAGTTCAGAAATCATACATGCCCAAAAAGAAAGAATATGTTTGCATTAGAATCTAGCCCTTCAAACTCATCATCAACTATCATAACATAAAAAGGTTTGCGAAATAAGAGTATACACAAGATCAGTATGGCACATTGTGTTGATAACTTGATCAGCCAAAATCAAATGAAGGCTACAGCTTTTTTTGCCCGTCTGGGTCATGCTAATCTTAATATCTTTAACTCCTTTTCAGCACTAGTTCTCTATACAGGGAGGTAACTTTGCTACTCTGGACACCAAAACGGATAGAATGGGGGAAGAGGAATGCAAATTATGTTAAAATAATTAGTTTTTTAAAAACATCAATTAAATTAACAATTGCCATACGTTCAGACTTATTCTAGAGAATATACAGAAGTTTTTTTTAAGAATAACATGCCATATCGACACAAATTTTCCATTCAACACCCAAAAATCTAAAATTATATCAAAGTTTGCTGACCAGCATTATCGAATGCAACTCAGTTTGAACAGCTCTTTAAAAGTTAGAATCGATATAGCCATTAAGTTGGATGGTACTACAAGATGGTCAGACCAAAAGTCAGAGTTCCAGTGCTACAACTATAATGCCAGTGCTATATTTACAAATTTACAAACTTATCTAGCCTCAATATGTTCTTCAAACTTAATCTCAGCTCAAAAGTTTATAAAGTCAACTAAATTCTAGAGCTCTTCATCAACTAAATTTATGAATTCAACTAGAAAAAGAAGCCAATTTACTGTAGACTGTAGAGTACTAGAGTCTACAGGTTATCATTATCTGTTTCCTGAACCAGTCGATTCCATGCAGCAACAAGAACTAATCTGAGTTATATCTATCTCAGAAAACAATATTCCTACCACGCTAAAATAAACAACAGAAAATTGACTGTATTCTTACATGAACCAATTTGACCAACTGCCTCAATAGCTGTTTCGATTTCATTGTCGTCTATGATTTCAGGTGACCCGAGCCTATCCCCAATTGCAGACACAATTGCAAGTATACCTGAAAATAAAAAAGCAGAATCAGTACAATGAGTATGCTTCAAGATAATCGGACAACATCACTTCCTTCTCCTTTCCTTTTTTTTTAAAAAAAATTAAGTGACATTGATTCATAATTAAACTAAAATGCAGGTAAATTTTTTTATGTCAATATGCTTGAAAGATTTCTAGAATTGTACACAGTACATGTTATACCTCTCCACATTTGAAGAAACTATTTGGCATCAACAAGCATCAGAACTGAATGCAAACACACACGGGAATAGTGCAGAAGTCTTACTTGTTTCATCAATTAACAGAAAAATGGCGTCTCTGGAAAGCATTCTTCCACTTATCATCATTGCTCTTGATCTTAGAATCGTCTCCAAAGAAGGGTTACTACAAACGGAAGACAAGAAACAAAATTAAGGAAAATTATTCGAAGCTAAGAGTGGAACAAAACTGTTTCCCAAAATCGTTCTCCGGTTTCTTTTTCTCTTATTGGGTGGGCAACATAGTATTTATTTGGCAAATAGTTGCTGGTCGTTTGGCTTTTTATGTTTTTTTAGGTGGCTTGTTTGACCAGCTAAAAATATTGTTGTTTTTGGTGGCTTCCAAGCTAATTAGATAAGCCAATTGTTTATGGTAGGTTGTTTATTAGAGGAAATGCCAACAAGCTAAAAGCCATTAAAAAAAGCTAACAAAATTTTGGTACAACCCCATAATCAGAGCTCGAGAATTCCCACAGTTGCTTGCCAAAGTAAAGAAAAACGAAAAATGCAATCAAATACCTTATAATGGACCCAAGGATTTGAAGAAGACTTGTTTTTGGCATGAATTCTGTTGAATGTTCACTTTCAGCCATCTTTAAACATTAAAATTCCTAATTAGTAATGCACTGAAAAATAACAAAGTTTAATATAACTCACTTTGAGAAGAAAAAATGTAACTTCAAGATTTTGAGGACATCATGTGAACAAAACTTACAGCCAAAGAAAGTCAATTATAGCAGATTCATCACATAGCACAAATTATTATGCACAAAATCTTAATTTGTGCTAGTTGTTTTCAGTAAAAAGCTGAAAATGTGGCTACTTCTTGCTCGAATTTAAGTGTGTTCACATATTGGTTTTAGCTTTTTGGTCAATTGGATGGGTTCACTTGTGCAAATAAGTTCAAAAGGTAGATTGCTAATATTAACTAGATTTACAATGTTTCCATGTAGAATATATCCTTATACGATGTCATTACTTGCAAAATCTATCAAAGCAATCGACGTAGGAAAAAATGGATCCAAAGACTCACAGAAAGTAAACATAAGAGGAGTAGCTGGTTACAAATTGAAAAGAAATCATTATATTAGCACCTTGCTTGCACAAGGAGTTAAATGGAGCATTGGACTAATAGGTCATTAGAATATGGCTTATTTGTAATCCTTGCAAGCAGAGATTATTATGTCTTCCATCCCAAATTAGATTCCTTTACCTTCTCCATGCTCTCGTGTTCAAGTAAAAGCACCTAACTCACCATCACATCTACTTATAGAAATAATTTATAACCAAATAAGCGCTCTTGCCTCTTGGCAGACTCTATAGTCCAACTCCAACCTATGTTCTTAAGGTAAATCCTACCAAGTAAGGAATCTAAGAGAAGATTTTCTTTTCACCTCTTCTCTCCAAGAGGGCTTAGGTGTACTCTTTCCTACATGTAAATTGTGATACATTGAGTCTCGAATTAGAGACTTATGGTCATAAGCCCTTAGCAACGTCTCCCATGTGATAATGGCTCATTTTAACACTCATTTAGTTGCATGGGGTGTAATTTCACCCATAACGCTCAAGGTTTATTACTCACAGAAGTAATTGGCTTTCTTATACTACTTCTAATTTTTATAGTTGTTACACTTGTATAGTAGTCACAATTCATCAAACATTGTTGTCTTACATCTTGTTTTTATATACAAGAAAAAACATAGTCTAGTAACATCTTGTTTGATTTGACTTAATGCATATTTTCATAATATTAAATTTTTATAACTTCTGATTATAAGCAAGTAAAGATATAAGAATCAAAACAGTGCATTGGATAGCGTAAAAACAAGTGTAGCAACTACTAAAAACCAGGGGAAGTAAATACAAAAAACAAGAAAACATTTACTACTTCTCCCATAAACGATGTGCTGATGATACTAGTTCAAGCTATTTTAGGAGTTGGGGCGAAGAAAATATGATTTACATCAACCTTGGTTTTGCAAGTAAAAATTAAAATCAATATATTTTTAAAAAAACAGATATGGACAATTGATATAGAGTTCTGCTTAAAAACAAGATTTGATTTGGAAAAGTAAGGGAATCCTAGTATGAGTAGGATTCAAATTGAAACGCACGGAAATTTGATTGTAGAAAATTTGGAGGGAAAGATGGAATCTTTATGATATTTTGAGTAGAAAAATTGTAGTTAATCTTTCATTATCTCCAATATTTGATGTAGTAGTAGAGGAATGGAAACTTTGAACGAAGGAAAATAGGAGAATGGCAGAAAAGAGTGTGGTTCCTTTTTTCATGGAGTTTGGTTAAAACCTGATGAGAGCATTGTTCAAATTTCAAATGCTTGGTTCAGCTAATTCTTAAGAAAATGAGCGTCAAGCTCAAATGTTGTGCATTTGTATATGCCAAACAAGACATAAAGGAAGACAAGATTACACCATGACTGCATGATCTAAATTATTAATTGAGTTGCAAGTAAAAGGTATACAAAATATATATATGTTTCGATTTCCTTTGTTTGTGCAGTGTTTACTTATTATGTGCACAATTCACTGTGGGTTGCATTCTATCAATCAATTGAATTGGGCACATATGTATATGTGCAAGTTCTGCAGAACCCAACCATAACACAAACACACACACGTCCTTACCTCAAACAGGAGCTCAAGAATACTAAGTGTGGCAAGTGTATCATCTGTCTTTTTCACTTCCATTTCAATCAAATTAAGTAAATTAGAGCTTGATATCACTGCTGCAACAGCATGGGAGACAGAGAAAAGCTTCACAATCAATGATAAAACTCGTACGCGTCCCTGTTTCACGTGCAAATTATAAAACAATGAAAATTCTAGAAATCTCGTACTTGGAGCACAAAAAGGAACATGATATTCAAATGAGGGAACAGGTGAGAGCCAGTTCTCAAGCAATAGAAAACACAGCAGTGTTAATATATAAACATACACATACATTAAATTATTATATCAAAATTTCAGATACAAGTTAAAAGGAGATTATTGTACACTTCTGTCCTAGTTGTAAACTGAAATTTGGAAAGTGGAAATACAGCAAATGGTTAAGACGCATAATAATTACACTTTCTTTTAGACTAGACACCATCCCCTTCATAAAAAACCCGCATGGCCTTACCCCACTTGGTCAATTTCCAGTACTTCAATCAATTTTTGTAAAATCATACCCTGTACTTAAAACAATAACTTCTGTAATTGTTTGTACCTTAAATAACTTAATATAGACAGATCGTACATAGTACCTTTTAAGGCACACGTTTATCTACATTTTTTGGAACATGAAGACCACATATCCAGTGATGGATCTCATGGGACACAAACAACATGAGTTCTTGCGGTAATTTTGACTTCTTATGGTCTGTGGCATTCATTGCCAGCACGTTTCTACACCTGCTCCATTGTTGCGGTTTACTATATCTAATATATAGAATGCGGTCAAAGTTATTAAATATATATAAAGATCAAGAGAACTTGTTTTACAAGGTCTTTTCAGGCCTATGAGATAACCTGTTACGCTGTTTTTCTTCAGATGTACAACAACCACTAATTCAATAAAAACAAAAGCGACATTACTATCAAAAAGAACAATAAAGTGGTAGTTTCAAAAGAAAGAAAGGATCCCATGCGGATTTTGCAGTAATAAAATAACACAAAGCAGCATAATGCTAAGAATCAATTAAGTAGATATAATAGATCGCCATTGACTAGTAAAATGAAAATATCCTCAACAAAAAGAAATCAGTAAGCCTGTGATTACTGCAACATAAAACACTGCTGCTATAGTTAGGGAAAAAAAAAAGAAACAAAAACACACAAAAGATTCATTAAAATTGATCCATTTATGTAAGGAATGGAGACCTTAGACATTTGACTAGCAACACTATGCGGAGACATAACTATCATAGGATATGATGTGGGTGACTAACATGGAGAAGCAAGATTGGAATATTATGCAATCAAATTGGTCCTTCAAGGTCGAAGAGAAAGTTCTAAAAAAGTTCCATTACACTAGGCACTACTATACGTTAGGTTTGGCTTTCAAAAAACCATAATAGGAAAATGGAGATAGTCTAGTTGTGTATGTTAAGATAGATAAGTAGACATACTTTATATGATAAAATTTAACATGAAGACATTACATAAAACCTTGGAGTAGTAAATATCGAAAGAAGTGTCTACATTGGTTTGATCATGTAAAAAGACAACCACATAATGCACCATTTAGAAAAAAGGAAAGAGTAAAGCATGAAATGAGGCATTTCAGAAGTGGACAAAGTAGGCCAAAGTAGACTTGATGACAGGAATGAAGGATATAATGAAGGATTGGGATCTGCAAGCGCATATGATACACAACAGATAGTAATAAAGAGGAAGATGAAGATAGAAAATTATTGGAATTACATTATTAGTTTATGCTTAGTCGAACAGAAAAAATTGTTAACGACATTTGTTCTTGTTCATGTAGCAGATCCATGTTTGGGATTAAGGGTTCGGTATAGTTGTCGTTGCCACTTTTGGAATACAGGACTTCAGTTGCGTGGCGTAGGGAAAACTTGATTAGGAACATATGCTCTTTGTTCCCTTTTGTTTGTCCACTTTAAAATATTCCACTTTAGAAGATAGAAATTCAAATAAGGAATATGTTCATGTGACATCTTTTTAGATTCATCATAATGTATAGTTTTTATTATACACCTTTTATATATTTTATGATGCCTATCAAGAGATGAGGTTCAAAATTTGTTTTGAAAACTACAACAAAATGTAGAGTGGACAAACACAAAGGAATTGATGGAGTTGAAGAAGTTTCATGATTGACTATGCGCTTCAAAGAATGAGAATATTCAATATGGAAAGCGACAAAGCTAAATGATATATTGCTTATTTACCAATGAAGTACAATTTGCTGCCAAATGTCTCAAGTCTGTAGCTTCATTGCTCTCAGCTGGAAATATAGTGGCCTACAAGAAAATTTCTTGATTAATACAGTAAATGAAAAATGATAATGAAATAATAAAACAAAGAGACTTAAAGAATAAAGATTTAAAGAAGTTGACACTCACGATTCCTTCTGGTGAGCTAGCAAATTTCTTTATGGCATCCATTGAAGCAGTGGCAACACGTTCATCACTACACATAATTGAAAATGTATTTGAAATCAGACAAAGCTAAGTACTATTCTTTCGCGTAGAAGATTTAGAAAACTGCCTACAAAACTCCTATAAAACATATATTAAAGATACAAGGTATTTGAGGGAGAGTTAAATTCAAATGATAATAAACAATAATTATAATAACAGAGTGCATATAGAAAGAAACTATCTTTTACTAGATATATCATTTTAAAATAAAAGCGATCCTTTGGTCGAAAGAATAAGGAGAGGAGAGAGGGGGAAAGTAATACTACCTCCTATTCAGCCTAAATGTCCCATTTAGCTTTTCACACTTGTCGAGGCAACATTTTAACCCTTAAAATCTCAAATTATTCTTAACTAAAAATTATATAAAATTGATATTAATAATCCTTGTATTGAGACGAATCATAAAAGATCCCACATGACTATGTATTAACTTATAGATTAAGATTAAAATACAAATTAAGAGTAATAAGTGAAATGATAGTGCCAAAAAAATGGGACAATTAGGCTGAATAGGAAGGAGTATATGAAAGAGGCCAACTAACAAGTCAAGGAAAAATTTAAGGAATACATATATTTAAATGACAAAATCCAATTAAGAATACATACATTTCAACAAAATATTAAAAATTTGAAACATCCCTTAATAAAGTAAAACGACAGGGTCACTGTCTGAAACACTTTAATCATTCTTCCCTAAGAGCAACAATAGTTGACACTAAAAAACCCACTGATGAAGTCCACAAAGAAGACCCTTTCATTTTTATTCATATACAAACAATAATTAACTCAAAAAATTAACATTTGAAGTCCACAAAGGACGTTTTAGTTTCATCAAAAATCATGTCGACTCAAGAAACATAAATATGGAAGCACCACCATAGATGTATATCACAAACTAAGCAAGTTTAGAGCAAAAGAATACTCCCTAAAGATACTTTCATCTAAGACAAAAAAATCCTAACACATTGTTCTCGAGACTCAAAACTTTCATAATGTTAATCTCCAATAACAAAACTCATTGAAAAGCATGGAATAAAAATAAGGTTGTTACGTTACAAAACGGCCACTTTACAATGGAGTTTTAACTTATTGAACAGCAAAACTCCGTTAAAATCATATAGCAGTTGTTGATAGATTGTTATTCTAACATATTAGCCACTGTTATCATTTTAAAAAGAATTAGGTTTTTAGAGGTCAATATAAGCTTTGTTGTAAATGTATTTTTTGAAAAACATGAATTGCTATGATAAATGTATAGGATGTTGGTTAAAGAAGAAAAGAGAGCATAGTGGTAGTTGATGAAATGCCAAGTGCAAAATTACGATTTTGGTCATGGTCGTGGAAATGGTAGCAAAGCGAATTTCACAATCAATCCCAATGATATTGTGGTTGTCTCAAACCTCGTCTATATTTTGATTTGAATAAACTCACAAACCTTACAATATGGTTGACATGCGGACAAATTTTTAACTATGGTAAAAGGGATAGGTGGTTGAAATGGTAGATGATTATCCCAAGTCCCAAAGGGCAAAGATGGATCACTTTACACCCTTGAGATTGAAGGGAGTATTTTAAGACCCAGTTGAGTCAATTTAATAATCTTGTCCATCCCATCAACACCTTCGTATTTCTATGTTCAGATAGTTCACTAACATCATCCCGTTTCCATTTCTAGGTATATATTTTTTACCTTTTTAAATGGTCCAAAATGGTTTCTTTTACCTTATTAGTTAGTCCCTAATTAGAACGACCCATTAAATTCCCAACATGTGCACATAGGGTCACTTTTTAAGTGTTTCCCAATGATTTCCAAAAAATCGTGCATGTTGAAATGGGAAGAATGCAATGGAACAGAGGGAATATGAGGGATGTGGGGGAAATTCTCCAAAAATCTCTTAAAAGAACATTCCAAGAAAAAGATGATTCAACTTCTTTCCTCTTTCAGAATAGTCCAACCAAAAAATCCTCAACACTTTCTCCATTTCGTTTACTCACTCATGCAAATTACTTATGAAGTTGGAGCACAAACTTTTCGAGTTTTAGCTTCTTCTTATCTCGCTCCTAATCGCATGAGCACCTGGTTTTTACAGTTTATATATATATTGTTTACTTTATCAATCATCTCAGAAACTACGTCACACTATATTATTTAACTTTGTAAAAGTAGTAACATTTAGAAAACATCACACAAGAAAGACATTATATCTTGGTAAATCCCAAATAATCCCAACATAAAATTGTCACTTCTTTGATTACATCTTTTGTGAGGCATCAAATTCTGGAAATTAGCTTAAACGAAGAGTACGGTTAGCTTTCTAATTCTTAAATGTTACATAGCATTAACACCAGCTCAAATAGATAGTGTAAGACCAAGATATCATATTTCACTCAAGATAAAAGAATTTATTTGCTTTAGATTTAGAAAATGTGCCTCATTTTGCGCCTTGTGCGCCTCGAGCCCAGGCTCGACTGAAAACGCCTCGCAAGGTGAAGTGCAACCAAGTACAAGAGACGAGCATCTTGGTGCTCCTCGATGCATTTTGCGCCTTGTTCATCTAGTTCAACCCCTCATTAGACTACGTAGTTAGCTTAAGCTTGTTTGCTTAAAAAACAAACTTAAAACCCAAATTCACTTGAATAAGAAGTTTGAGAAACTATTGCTTCCATATAGAAAAAACAAAGTAAAAAAGTAGGTGAAGAAGAAAATACTTTTGAGACATATTCTTATTATACTCCCTTTGTTCCTTAATGAAGCTCCCACAAGAATGTTCACGAGAATTAAGAAAAATAGAATCTTTTAGATAAAGGATAAAATATTTTATTAAATAATAAATTTGATGGAGGAAAAATGGAAATCATAAACAATAAAAAAAATTTAAAATGTCAGTGGAAAAAATAGAGGACTACAACTACCAAAAATATGTTTTCATATTTCTCTAAAGAAAAATATGTTTTTATAAAGTTAGTGGTAAACATGTGGAGACCATAAGGAATATAAAAATATTAAAATGAAGTTAGTCAGAGATATGTAGGGACTATAAGCATTATCAATTTATAAAAATGAGGATGAATAAGGTTATTTTTATCCAAAATTTATGATATAAATAGAAAGATTTATTATGGAACAAAAAATTGAACACCCCAAAATGGCAAATGGGAACTTTTTTTAAGGGACGACGGGAGTAGTATTTATGTGTTGAATAGTTTACCTCGATAATAATGAATCGTTCAAGCTTGTTGCTATATTATTCTGAATGTCATGTTGTTTGAAGTGTTATGTATGTGTAAAATTGGTTTCTAACCATTTTAGAGACAAAGTGTGCCCTACGCTTTGCGCCTAGGCTTTAAGGAACTTTGGTGCCTCCCACTTTTCAAACTAAGATTTAGTTAAAAGAATTTGTAGGAACTGGGAGTAAAGGAAGTAAGCAAACTACACCCTGAATTAATATCCAACTAGAATGGAACTTAAGAAAAAATAAAATTTAAAAAAGGAAAGCACAATGCAAAATCGAAGGAAGGAACAAACATCCAATAGCTGATTTCAGAAAAAAAATTGGAAATGACAGCTTTATTATGATATAGATTTTTAAGTTCCGGAAATAGCATGTCAAGAAGCCAAGGATAAGCGTACAACAAAGAAACCAATTTACTAAGATGAATAGCACTTTGATTATGAATAATAAGCATACTAATGGTTTGAAATTTATCCTTGAAAATATGTGGATTTCTCATTTCAAAATAGTTGATATCAATAAAGAGAGGTGCGAAAAATATTTTTTTACGACGACAACATTGATATATCCAAGTTAATCATGGTTACAAGGAATTATGAAATTTTTGATCCCATTAGGCCATTATAGTTAAGAAATTTTAAAAGAACCTTTACTATTTCATTAATAAGAACTCAAAATCACGTGAAAAAGTTATCTAGCTGTCTAAACACAAATGGCAAACTTGAATCGGAAATGTCTTTCAAAATATGGTACAAATGCAACTAACGGATTGTTATTAGACCGGTAAAATTGTGCAGATGGATAAAAAATGCAGAAAAGTACACTTACAGTCACGAAAGAACATAATTATACATCTACCACAAAAACCTAGACGTGGCCTTCTCTACAACAAGGAGTTGGCATTTAACAATAATTGGACAATTACGCAAAAGCTGGATTTTGTAAGACATTTTCCTTTGTAAGATGATATTCAACTCAAAAAATCATAAACACAGAGCATTCCATCTGTGAGGAAACGAATACCAAGTAATTTAAAATTACTCCTCGGTACATGAAATAATAATGTCTTCCAAAAAGCAGGGTTAGGAGAAAGTAGGTTGAGTCAAAAGTAATACTCTAGAAAAGATCACTTTTTACATGTTTCAACTCCAGAATGATTGGACATATGTTTTTCGATTTCCCCTCAAAGGTTCATGAAAAAGCTTATTTTGTTCCTATTAGTAAACAACTAGGTTTTCTGAATAGACTCATAAAAAAACTTCTTAACCTCTTTACTTTTTTTCTCCCCAACAAGTCTTTCTTCAATCTTAAGATAAAATCATAATTATTTCAACATACAGAAGATAATAACAAAAACAATATATAAACTGTTTACCCATAAACAAGGCAATGAAGAAGCATTGGATATATATTGTATGTAATTATTAGCTGAGATGGGAGGACAGACTTGTCATCCAAATTCTCAAAGAGAAAAGATACCTGCATAAACCCAGAACACTATCATCAACAAAGTGAGCATGTATCAACATTACTTAGCTAGAAACCAAACACCTATTGTGATCCAAGAAATCTGACTAAAAGCCAAATTTCCAAACAAGGCATCAAATTCAAACATGTTATGATTCAGCCATGTAAGCTTTTGAGATTCACAGAAGGCTTATAGACTTGAAAAGTACATTAAAACATCATCCTATATCAGACTTGTGACCAATGATTTCAGCTAACTTATAGATCACTATGTGAACGGAAAAAACTTTCATTAGTTTAACAGACAAGGTACTCCAATTTGAAGAAGTGCAAGTGCACAACAGCTTCTGAAATACGGATATGTTCCATACATTGACTCCTCAGTAAGAGTTGATTAAAATTAGTCACAAAAATACAATCCCAAGAAAACCATATATGTTTGAAGTTTAACCTATTCATTCTATACTCTAAAGGACACTGATGATTAAAGAATAAATCATATTCTTCATATGGTATGGATGTGGAGACATGGAAACATGAAATTGTATTGTTGACTAATATACAATATACAATCTCTCAAATTCTAAATGACAATGTCTATAACCAAAAGAAACATAGAGTACCAGAATCATTAACAAGCTTGAGTATAATTTTTATGATCAAGAGAATACAATTATCTTATTGTAAATATTGGCCATGCACTGAAAAGGAATGTGTCATGGATGGGGATTTTTGGGTTGAGTAATTAATTAAGGGTAATTGAGTATTTACCATTTAGTGTTATCTTGGGGAGCAAGCCACTTGAGGGAGGGGTTTATAGTATAAATAAAGATGGAGGGAAAGGGAAAAAGGCATCCAGAAAATTAGTAAACACTTGGTATTGAGTTTTATACTCATTTAGGAGATCGCAAGCGTCTCGAATTGCTTGTAACTATCATTACGTTTGTAATTGTTCTTGTTTGTATTCAGTCCTTTGTTATACTATTACAGTTTCATATACATTCCTTGTTATTTACGTATACAATTACTATCACATTTGGCCATACAAATTGTGCATTCTTATTCTCTGATTTCTGCCATTGCTAACCCTTCGACATGGTTGAAGCAGACCATAACAATTGGTATCAGAGTGGTACAGTCCCGGGAGGTCGTGACAGTGCCAGAAAATTCAGACTCGCCGAAGAAGTTCAAGAAACTGATCCTTTAGATGCATTTTTGGAAGAGGTTGATGGTAGATTTCCACCATTAATGAGGCTGGAAATGGTTCTACAATGCAACATTATTCACTCCTTCAAAGCTTTTTCTATGGATGAACTCTATGAAAAATGGAGGACAGGTATGTGTGAGTTTTGTGATGAAAGTATCGGAGAAGATGGATTATCAGGCCACAATTGTAAGGAAAGTGGATATTCGATCATTTTCTTTAATGAAGAGAGTGAGGATGAATTGGTTGGGTTGGTGAAGCAAAAGATCTATGTAAGTGAGAAAGAAAACAAATCAGATAAAGAGAAAGGAGAATGCACGCATCCTGATGAAGCTGAGGTCGGGGAAAGGGAGAAGGCAGAGACGGAAGAAGGCCTTACCAAACACAATGATGGAATCTTCAAAGGAGTACCAGAACTCTCAGTTGAGATATCTCAGGAAGAATTCATTGAGAAGGAAGAAGAACAAGAGGATTAGACTGAGATTGTGGTGGTAGACTGTGAAGTAGGTGAGCAAATTATTGCCAATACAGTCAACATTTTCGAGAATCTTGAAGGCAATGAACGCAAACTCTTGGTTAGCACATTTCACACCAGATCTGACATTGGTGATCGAATGTCGGCCGGATATCCCAAACGTCGACCGATAAAAAGGTATGATAGTCAGTCGACCGTAAATTCCAATGATTTAAGTGACAATGAAGTTAGTTATGGCGGCGGCGGAGGAGCTCATGGGATGGTGGTTGTTAGAGGCGGCACAATTAAGTTTGGAATTCAAGGAGAGAGAGAGAGAGAACTGGAGTTATGGGAGCTGCAGGTCTGGTGGTGGTCCAGGTGGTCGGAGGGGAACATTGGCTTTTTGTTTGAAGAATAAAAGTGGAAAGGCATCTATGGCAGTGAGGATGAATTCAAATCTGGAAAAAGGATTTTTAGGGTTTATATGGAGAGCAGTAATAAATAGAGAAGAGAGAAATGAGGTGCTAGAAACTTCTGGAGGCTTGTCGGCAGGAGGGAAGCGGTCGGAGGTGGTGGAGGCGCTGTGAAGGAGGCTGTCGGCAGCATGATATGGAAATCGAAGGTAGAGAAGCTTGGTGAGAAAGAAGAACAAAGAAGAAAGGAGGAGAAGAGAGAGGGCAATTGGCCGGAAAAATATGCCGCCGGAAGTCGGAGGATCTCAGTCGGAAAAATGGTCGGCCACCAGCAGAAAGTAGTAAAGGCAGTGGGTTTGCCGGCGTTGAGGAAATTGATGTGGAGTTGTTCAGGGCATGTTGTTGGGTACATGTCCTGGGGATCTAAAGAGAGAGAAGGGGGAATTGGGGGTCTACTGATAATAGTGGAAAGGAAGAGTTTAAGTTTTGAAAATGATGACATCATAACTGATGTCAGTAGTGACTCATCATTTTTGTCAACAAAGAGGAATTGGGCTGCGGATAGATTTTTTCACTGTACCTTGAAGAAGACCAAGTCATTTCAAGCTCTACACACTGTACAAAGCCGGAAATTTACGGTGGAAGGCCCAGCTAATTTTTACCCACCTTGAGGACAAGGTGGATTTTTTAGGGGCCGGTATGTCATGGATGGGGATTTTGGGGTTGAGTAATTAATTAAGGGTAATTGAGTATTTACCATTTAGTGTTAGCTTGAGGAGCAAGCCACTTGAGGGAGGGGTTTATAGTATAAATAAAGATGGAGGGAAAGGGAAAAAGGCATCCAGAAAATTAGTAAACACTTGGTATTGAGTTTTATACTCATTTAGGAGATCGCAAGCGTCTCGAATTGCTTGTAACTATCATTACGTTTGTAATCGTTCTTGTTTATATTCAGTCCTTTGTTATACTATTACAGTTTCATATACATTCCTTGTTATTTACGTATACAATTACTATCACATTTGGCCATACAAATTGTGCATTCTTATTCTCTGATTTCTGCCATTGCTAACCCTTCGACATGGTTGAGGAATACCATAACAGAATGCAAGCAAAAGAATATACTTATTAACGATATAGATGCCAAAATTGAAGATTTACTAAACGTACTATTTTACATGTCAAGTATTTGACAGCTTCTGAATCTGCTTGTAGACCAACTTGCAAGAAAGACTGCAAAAAAAGAACTATTTTCAGATAGCATACCAACAAAAACTGAAGGATACTAATTGTTAAAAAAAGGCAGCAGATTGGAATCATAGACAGAACTGGGAAAGAATGGTAAAAAGAAAACGCCAGTTAAAGACATACAATCAATTGATTCGGAAAGTAAATCATCTTAAGAAAATATTAAAATTTGCAATTTATACTGTTTAAAGTAATTAGTTGTCTAATCCTTGACTTAGAAAGATAATGATTAGTCCATTCAAGTATTATTATATATTTGGAATAAGTACTAGGTAGGGAAAGGCATATTATAAAGCTATTATTGATTGGTTAAGAAACACTTTGATGCACACATTGAAAAAATTACCACTAATCATCCATTTTGTTCAATACACCTCTATATCCTGAAATCATAAGTATGTGGTATATATTTGACCAGCTTTCTAAGACAATATCTCAGAAAAATACTTCAACATTGTTCAGCCTTAGAATCATAGTTCAAATATCGCCCAAATAACCATATTGCAATTTTTTTAGCTTATTGCGACCGAAATACAAGCCATTACAAACCATTACCACGGTTGCAACCAAGATCATATTTTTACTATGCTTTGAATATCCCACTTTTAATTATCCTTCCGTTTCTCTTAGCATTTGGACTTTTGCGGTCAAACTTAGTAAACTTTAACCACTACATTAAAAATTTTACAATGAATTGATTCTAAAAGTATCTGTTGAGAGAATCATTTCACTACATGATTTCTTGATACCATTTTTTTGAAACTTAATAGCAACGTATCACTAGATAAACTAAAGATCAAAGTAACTTCTTCGAGAGCGAAGACCATAGAATCAAAGTACAAAGAACAACAAAGAACAAAAGATGCATAGTACTTTTAACATTTAACTAATAGATTATAAATAAATCACAAATTATGAAAATAACTAATTCACTTCTTAAAATCGATAATTATGTATAATAAACAATTAAAATAATCTTTTCATTGAGATGAATCATGCACAATCTCACTTGACTATGTTTTAATTTATAGATTAGAAACGAATCACACATTAAGGGTGATGAATAAATACTACAATATTTCTAACATTGTAAGTAATTTGGAACAAAGGAAGTATATATCGACTCAACTCCTTTAAATGATGAAAACTCAAACTATATAAATTAAACATATTCATAAGTATTAATATGTGATTAATAAATTACCATAAAGTGTGTGATGTTCGTTGTTGTTTAAAAGAATTTTAAATCTATTAGTTTTGATTATGTCTTTTGAACATCAAGTAATTTGTTTTATTTATGATGATTATTTTGTCAAAGCTTCATTCCTAGTTTTTAGGATCAATCCTTGACTGGGTTGTGGGTTCTTATAAGTTATAACAGGTTCAACACTTTGAATCTAGATTTGCTTTTAATATTTGAATTGCCTTAACAATAACATTGTCATATGTTTGTTCTATAATCTCTCATACATATTGTTAGATGTTTAGGATAATGCAATGTTTTTTTATTCTGAAAGGTATTCAATGTTGTTTAGAACTACACATTTCTGGAAAATACATTGGACATTAAGTCCAACAATGATTAAATTCTAAATTTCAAATGATGCAATAAAACCGGACAGTTTGCTACATAACAAACTTTGAACTAGTTTAAAGCTTTAAACGAATCTTTAAAGATTGAAAATTGTTGGCTTACTTGTTGGAATGTTTGTTTCATAAATGGTTCTCTTAGAGGTCGCTACAACTATATATGCTCCTCCACAATTTCAAAGAAGAGCTACATACACTTACCACAAGATTCATATGTGCAACTATATTCAAAAGTTCTTTAAGTTTCTCTCAATTAATTACTTTTGTTCGAAATTGTAGAAAGTTGTAGTTTTTTTAAGCCTCTTGTTCAACACTTTCCTTAAGTGTTGTTTTCTCTTTTGTGGGTGTGGGTTTATCTTTTATTAATAAGAGAATTTGTACATCGTCCTTCAAGCGAAGAACTGCTATGAGTAGAAGATAGTGAGATCTTCTAGTATGATCAAGAATTCCAAAGATTAATAAAGAAGTTTGATTCATACATGTAACGAGAGCCCTAGGCAGGGAATAGGCTACTTGTAGCTGAACCTTGATAACAATACCTTGTGTTTTGTCTACTATTCATTTTTGTATTTATTTGCAATATTCAAAACTGTATAAAATTTGTTTCAATCAAATACTCCAAAACTTTGAAACGACTTTCAAAGGCAAAAATAAAAATTTTCCTAACTCTCTATTTACCCTCCACTCTAGAAAGTTATTTTACTTCTACTAAACCTTCAATATACTATTAATCAATTTGATTATTTTTAACCTTCACACCATGACCAATGCAATACGGCCATGGAAAAAAATCGCGGTCGCGGATGCGTTTGCGGAAACGGTCGTGGTGTCGCGAAAAACGGCTATAACGGAGAAATAGCGCGAATCGCGGCAAATGCGGTGTGATTTTTGGAAAAAAAATCACATAAGTGGCTTTGAACTTATAATTGCACTTTTGTTGTTGGATTACTATTATTATGCAATAATATGCAACTACTATTATAATTGCAATATTCGATTCTTTTAGTGTATAGTTAATTAAATTATTAGTTATTAGTTAATTATTTTTGTTTTTGAACTACTATAAATTAAGTAATCGTAATAATTAAAGTTAACGGGTATTAATATAAGTTTAAAGGGAAGATATATAACGTTGTAACGGTGAAATATCGTTATAACGGTAAATAACGGGCATTACACATTATATAATGGTCAACGCGGCGTTTTGATCGTGAAATTTCGTGAACCGTTATATAACGGGATTTAACATCGCGACAACTTTCAAACAGGTTATATAACGGGGGTTACGTAATGTAACAGGGGAGTTTTTATTCCATGAATACAGCCTAATTTGTGTTTTATAGGTAGAAGGGACATAGTATAAGAAAGGATATTTAGCTTCCTTGATGGATAGATTCTCAACTACAGCCATCTGTCAATCCCTAACATGGCATTGAAAGTTCATGGCAGTTCCTTTCCTGATTTAAAAAGTGTCCCTTTACACCGGTAAGTAAGCTTATGCTAAAACGAAGAATTTCTTTCTTAGCTTTGGAAATGTTCAAGTTCCAACACTAAGACATGTATCTAAGTCCAACACAAGCAGCTAAGTTCAAGAAACATAGGCCACAATTATCTTTCTAATACTGTTTGTGCTGCAAGAAATTAAAAGATGACAGCCCATTAAAACTAACAGGTGTCAGTAATAATAACTTAAAATAAGAAAATCTACAAGATAGAAAGACAACTTGCATGCACGCGCAGAAAGCCAAGTTGAATGCACATGCAGAATTTCAACAGCTTACATACCATATATTGCGGGATGAGAGAGGTACCATATCTCGTTGAAAATATTCTCTCTAGACAAGTAACCAAGACATTTTCCAATCCAGGCACCTCTTCTTTTCTCTGTAAGGCACTGCATACAGATATACTAATTAACTTGGTAAAGAAAAGTTACATTACTAATAAAATTTTCAATTCTAACACAGAAGCATTGTAGTAAATGGGAAGGTCATATTAATAAATATAACCAAAAAAATAAAAGTATACTTAGATAATGCTAGTATGAAACCACTTGCACATAGTTCAAAGATTGTTTCTTTTGGAAATGTTTAGATATTGTATCAAGGAAATTTCAATGGTGCATAACATAATGCAAAATACCCCCCACATCATCCATATGATGACCGTATAGTACAGGTTTTGAGCTTACCGCCACAATGATAGTAAAACCATCCACAAAAGCCGTTTTGCAACCATTACCATGACCGAAATTACTTTTTGGCACTATGGTGCATGAAGAAAAATTGTATTCATTATCCAATCCTTATCAATTTGACAAGTATACCATTCGATCATGTAAAATCATAGTCTAATAGCTTGTTGTCAAATTTGCGGAATGACAATAGGTGACAAGTGTGATAACATATACATATACAAGCATAGAGGTATTACAAAATAAACCCACAGCACCAAACATAATATGGAGCTTTCTTCGGTGTGCTAGCCATGGCTTCAAAATGTTATGCATGTTATTTCGTTTCCGTTTCCGTTTCCATTAAGGGAAGGCCTCATCCAATAAAGGTAAGAGATATAATCCAATTCCCAGATCAACTTCTATGTTTTTTTATAAATCTTGAAAATCAAAGTTTTAACATTACTATATTCAAATACTAACAAATTTAATATATGAGTACACTTCTATCAAACACAAAATCTAACAATTATATTGTTCACATTCTTGATCATAGCAATATTTTAACAAATTAAAGGATAAAACACACTAGTCAAAAAATGAAGTGTATTTGGATACACACATACATGTACATGCCAAGTCAAATGGTAAATATGAGTGAATATGATCCTCTATATTACTTAGTGTTAGAGCAAGACCCAAATCTCACTTGAGTAAAGTTGCTTCGGTATGCCATGATGATGGTGCAACGAAGAACAAGTGCGTGAGGCACAAGGAGGAGCTTGATCAAAGCAAGAGTGTGCACCAAATGGGTCTTGCAATGTGTATTGATCGAAGCTTGAGTGGAGAAGAAGCTCCCAAGGCACAAGACAGCAGCTTAAACGAAGAGAAGAAGGCTGTGAAAAGGCGCTCGACCATCCGAGCAGGTATGGCTCGATCGAGCCAGCAAGCAGATGCATTCCAGTAGCCCAGACCAGCCGCTCGACCTGGTCGAGCCATTGTGCTCGGTCGAGCGGTTCAACAGCAGCGTTTTATGCGAGTTTCTGTTTTTGTATCCGGTTTGATGTGGGCCTTTGGCCTTTTGTCCTACACTCTTGGCACATGTCCTAGCATTATATAAGGAGCATTAGGAGTGTCCTAGGGTTGGTGTGGGAAGCTAATACATTAGATTAGACTAGGGTTTGAGTACCATAGAGAGTCTCTTCTCCATTGTATTAGTTTGTAGGTGAACTCCATTGTTGAATGGATTCACAAGCTTGAGAAGTTGTTCTCAAGTGTTAGGGTTGAGTCATTATTGTATTGTTGAATCTTTAATGATAAGAAACCATTTTTGAGGGGGAGGTATCATAAGATACCTCATATACATTGTGTTTTGTTCATCTTTTTGTTATACTCTGTTTTTCTAACCCATTTACACTACTCTTCTTCCTCCATTGTTCAACCTAAGAGGTCCAAGGCCTCCTCTTTCAATTGGTATCAGAGCTTGGTGTTATTTCCTTGGGGTATTGAGTGGGAGAAGGCTTGGAGATAGGTAGAAAAAGGATGGTAGAAGTAGAGAAGTGTTTGGATGGTTTGTTGAAGCCATTAGGGTTTGTTGAAACTTTGGGTGAGAGAAAAACAGTGGGTATTCAAGAGATGGAGAGGTTGTTAATGGAGTTTTCAAGAGAGAAGGAAAGCTTATTAACAATGGTGGTAGAGCAAAGGCTAATGATTGAGTCTTTGTCATTGAGAGTTGAAAAACTAGAGGGAACTACTAGGTGTAGTAGTTTGGTTGAGAAAGTATCTTCCATGGGGGTTGATACAAAGGTTGATGATGCTTCATCTAGGAGAGATGGGAAGGTCATCAAGGGAAATCCATCAAAGGGTAAAACCGGGGTCAAGAAGGCAAGGGTTGATTATGGGGATAAAGTGTGCTACCATTGCCACAAGAGAGGCCATATTCAATACACTTGCAATAGGTTGAAGAAAGACCTTAAAAGCTTGAAGCTTTTGAAGGAAAAGGAGAAGCCAACAATGGAGGTTGGTGATTGTGAGAAGCTCAAAGGGAAGAAGAGAGTTCTTCCACTTGAGAAGGTGAAAAAGGCAACACCTTTGTTGAAAGGAGTTGTAAAAAAGAAGGTGCTCCCAAACCTTGATGAGAGTCTTGAGAAGAAGACTAAGGGTGATGGTGGTCATGTGCTATTGGCCAATGGTGATGAAGATGATTGGGTGTTTGACTCCGTACACTCATATCATATTTGTAGAGACAAGAGGTTGTTCACAAAGATGATGGCTTGTGAGCATGAGAGCTTAAACTTGCCTAGTGGTGAGCAAGTTGTGATTGAAGCCATTGGAGAGGTGCATTTGAGGATGCACAATGGGCTTTTGAGGATGCTTAGGGGTGTGAGATACATTCCCAAGATGGTGAGTAATATAATCTCAATGAGGAGATTAGAGAAGATTGGGTACACCATTAAGACTCAAGGTGATGGAGTCTTAAAGGTGACAAAGGGGTGCTTGGTGCACTTGATGGGTGTAATGGGCAACAACAATGGCCATGTGTTGCTAAAGAGTGGAGGATTGCATCATGTGGAGAGGGGTGCAAGTCCTAAGTCACTAAGGAGAGTGACTTTTGTTGAGGGTGCTCACAAGGATGGGTGGTGCACAAAGAGTGTTGGTGATGGGTTTGGTCTTGAGGGGGAGCCAAGACCCAAATCCTATGTTGATGTGTTGATTGGGGCACCAAGAGTGGTGTCACAAGTTGATGATGTGAGATTTGGACTTGAGGGGGAGATTGTTAGAGCAAGACCCAAATCTCACTTGAGTAAAGTTGCTTCGGTATGCCATGATGATGGTGCAACGAAGAACAAGTGCGTGAGGCACAAGGAGGAGCTTGATCAAAGCAAGAGTGTGCACCAAATGGGTCTTGCAATGTGTATTGATCGAAGCTTGAGTGGAGAAGAAGCTCCCAAGGCACAAGACAGCAGCTTAAACGAAGAGAAGAAGGCTGTGAAAAGGCGCTCGACCATCCGAGCAGGTATGGCTCGATCGAGCCAGCAAGCAGATGCATTCCAGTAGCCCAGACCAGCCGCTCGACCTGGTCGAGCCATTGTGCTCGGTCGAGCGGTTCAACAGCAGCGTTTTATGCGAGTTTCTGTTTTTGTATCCGGTTTGATGTGGGCCTTTGGCCTTTTGTCCTACACTCTTGGCACATGTCCTAGCATTATATAAGGAGCATTAGGAGTGTCCTAGGGTTGGTGTGGGAAGCTAATACATTAGATTAGACTAGGGTTTGAGTACCATAGAGAGTCTCTTCTCCATTGTATTAGTTTGTAGGTGAACTCCATTGTTGAATGGATTCACAAGCTTGAGAAGTTGTTCTCAAGTGTTAGGGTTGAGTCATTATTGTATTGTTGAATCTTTAATGATAAGAAACCATTTTTGAGGGGGAGGTATCATAAGATACCTCATATACATTGTGTTTTGTTCATCTTTTTGTTATACTCTGTTTTTCTAACCCATTTACACTACTCTTCTTCCTCCATTGTTCAACCTAAGAGGTCCAAGGCCTCCTCTTTCACTTAGACACTTCATTTACGTCACCTACCTAATCTTGGCCTACGATAAGTAAAGGAGACATCATTTTAGATGACAACGATTGTAGTTTTTAAAATAATTTCAACATGGACACATACTTGTCGGTGGACACATGGACACAAAATTGAGTCCGAGTTTCTTAGATTATAACCTCTTCTAAATCTAGTTGACGATCCAAGAATTCCTTTAAAACTCTCAAGGGGTCGGGACGGTAGGTGTTAAGTTTGATGGAAAGCATTTTCTAGGAAAATTATTGATCTTACTTTCCCTTGTTGGTTCCAAAAGGGAATCAAAATGGAACATTTGGGTTGAAAAGAGTTCTCCATATCTTTGTAAATGTCTTTCTCCAAAAAGAGAGTTCCCCTCCCTTTTTTCTTAATAAAATCAAAGAATAAAAAATTAATTATCATTTACATTTTCCATTAGAAAATACTTTTATGGAAATCTTTTAAGAATTTTCCGCTAAACCAAGCAACCCAACACAATGTACAAGGAGTAAAACGTAAAATTATAAAGAACCCACAAATTAAATATGAAGAAAAATCGAAATGAAAAGGGAAATTTCTTTCATACTTGATGATTACAGGAAGAGGGAAACGAGCAAGAAACTCCTTGACTGAGGCCTCGTTATGTCCACCTGCAATGATATATCACGAAATTAAAGTATAAAACAACGAGAAAAGCAAAAAATAGGCAGCAAGATAAAGCCAAATGTGATAAAAAAAAAATAAAAAATTAAAAAAACAATACCAGGATAGAAAGCAAAATCTGTAGCTGCTAGAAGTAACTGGTTTGTGTCTGCTGCTGAGTACTCTTCCATGGCAATCGGCAATAGAAGTTATGGGTATTTCGAAAGAGGGAGCTGAGGTTTTCTTCTTTTGTTGTTCGAGAAACTTTAACGTTTGGGTTGATCACCGAGAAGGCGTTCAAATTTGATCGATACTCGACACAAGTCGGGGGATTTACTTGACACGTGCTAAAACTGAATTTGAAATTAATTGTTTGGATTGGGAAGTAGGGGTGTTCATTTGTGTTATCGGATTGATTTCGGGTCAGGTGTTTCGGCTCGGTTCAAAATCGGGTTTTGTGTTCATATTGGTTTTGAAATAATTGTAGATCCATTTTAAGTCGGGTCAAATCGAGTTCGGTTATAAAGTCGAGTGTCTATCGGGTCATCGAGTCTGTTTTGAACACCTCTATTTGGAAGGGAAGAAAAGAGGGGGATTTATTGATTTTTCCTTTATTTGGATTGCAATTTTTGAAAGAGGATATTGGGAGAAATTTGAGGAGAGTCTTTTATTTTTGTTAATAGTCAAATAGTTTTAATTTTAAAGAGATTTGGAACGAAAAGCGTATATTGACTATCAAACTAATGAAATGACTAGCAGCTTATTTTGAAGGCATTTTTGCAACTAGCTCCCCGTCCGGGATTCCTGAAGCACTCGAAGGTATCTCACAGGTAGTTAGTAATGACATGAACCGCAGTTTGGATGAAGAACCGACAAAAGAGGAAGTTTGAATTGCACTTTTCCAGATGCACCCAACTAAAGCTCCTGGGGTGGATGGTTTCATGCCGTATTCTTTCAGAAATTTTGGAGTATACTAGGTGATGATATTGCTGCTTTGGTAAAATTTTGGTGGAGAGGTGAATTTGATCTCAAGCTCATCAACAAAACCTGCATTTCCCTTATCCCCAAATGCCATGAGCCGAAGTCGATGAAGGACTACAGGCCAATTAGCTGCTGCAACGTGGTTTATAAAATCATCTCGAAAGTGATGGCAAATAAGCTAAAAGGTTTCCTGGGTCGCATAATTTTTGTTAACCAAAGTGCGTTCAATCCGAAAAGATTAATCACCGACAATGCTCTTCTCGCGTTTGAAGCGTTTCATGCCATGAAAAGGTGGAATGCTGGTGGAAAGAAAGCGTTTGCCCTGAAATTAGATATGAGCAAGGCGTACGATAGGGTGGAATGGTGCTTTCTAGAGCGGGTTATGCTAAAGATGGGGTTTAGTGATGCTTGGGTGGGCCGTATTTTACACTGTATCTCTAGTGTTACATTCTCCTTTAAAATAAATGGTGCTGTTTGCGGTGAAGTGGTGCCTTCGAGAGGTCTACGACAAGGAGACCCGATCTCTCCATACCTTTTCATCATATGTGCGGAAGCGTTTTCGACTTTGATTTCTGAGGGTGTTGCTAGAAGGGCTCTTCATGGGATACAAATTTGTAGAGGTGCTCCTGTTCTTTCTCACTTATTCTTTGCTGATGATAGTATACTGTTAGCTAGAGCTTCGGTGCAGGAGTGCTCAGAGGTAGCTGATATTATTAGCCTTTATGAACGAGCTTCCGGACAAAAAGTGAATTATGAAAAGACCGAGATTTCGTTTAGCAAAGGAGTGCACAGTCATTTGCGGAAAGAAATAGTAGAAATGCTGGGTGTGAAGGAGGTTGATAAACAAGAGAAATATTTAGGCCTCCCAACGATCATAGGGCGCTCAAAGAAGACTATTTTCTCGAGCTTGAAGGATCGCATTTGGAAGAAGCTGCAGGGGTGGAAAGAAAAGTTTCTGTCTAGAGCGGGGAAAGAAATACTCATCAAGTCAGTGATCCAGGCTATCCCAATTTATATGATGAGCATATTCCGACTTCCTGACGGCCTAATTGATGAGATCCATACTCTATTTGCGAGATTTTGGTGGGGGTCAAACTGTGAGAAGCGCAAAATCCACTGGCACAGATGGAGTCACATGTGTCTCCCGAAGAGTAGGGGCGGTATGGGGTTCCGAGACTTAAAATGTTTTAATGCTGCGCTGCTGGCCAAGCAAGTATGGAGATTGTTAGAAGGATCAAATAAGCTGCTGTCTGAGACTATGAAAGCCAGGTACTTTAAGCACTCCTCTATTATTGAAGCGAGCAGAGGTTATGACCCAAGCTACACATGGCGAAGTATATGGGGTTCGAAGTCTCTCTTGCTTGAAGGCTTGGGGTGGAGAGTTGGGAATGGGTGCAGCATCAGAGTGTGGGAAGATAGATGGATACCTGAAGGGGAAATTTATGTGGTGCCTACGGCAAAGCATGGTGATCCTCCTGATTTGATGGTGAAAGACCTCTTTGATCACCATAATACCTGTTGGGATCAAAATATACTTGTGCAATGGTTTGATGATGCTACTGTGAAGACTATTCTGTCTCTGCCTCTGTCATACAATTCACACATTGATAATCTCTTTTGGTGGAAGAACAAGAATGGGATTTATACGGTGAAGAGCGGATATTGGCTAGGTTTGTTGGGGCACCAAACTGATGGTGTAATTAATGTGGCAGCCTTGGAAAGTAAAGTCTGGAATATTGTTTGGAATGTGGCTGGACCTCCGAAGCTTCGACATTTCCTCTGGAGTGCCTGCAAAGGATCCTTGGCCACCAAATGGACCCTCTTCCAAAGGTACTGTGTGCCAGCATTGGTCTGTGATAGGTGTAATTTGGAGCCCGAAACTATAATTCATGCCTTGTGTGATTGCTCTAGCATTGCTTCAATGTGGAACCACCACACAGTGGCGAAGCTGCTGCTTGACACCCCACGGTCATCCTTCTGCGAGTTCCTATTATGGCTGTTTGATCATGCTTCGAGTGATGATTTTGTGTCCCTTTGCTCAACCCTTTGGGCTGGCTGGTTCATACGAAATAAAGTTATTTTTGAAGGCGAGCGATGTGATCCCATAAGCATTGCAACCAAGTTCAACTCCCTTGTTGCTGATCATAACCAGTACAATGAAAAGGTGGCCGTCGTAAAACAAAGCAACATCCTGCAGTTTCAGTCTTGGAATCCTCCGGATTGTGGATGGGTTAAAGTGAATTTTGATGCTCATGTAGGGGATAATGCAATTAGAGGCCTTGGGGTGGTGATCCGTGATCATAATGGGCAACTGCTAGCTGCTGGAACAAGACGAATTGAGGCTCGATGGTCTGTAGAGGCGAGTGAAGCAGCAACTGCACTCTTTGGTATTGATCTTGCTCTGCGCCTAGGATATGGCTTCATCCATTTAGATTGAGATGCACTTACTGTAGTGCAAACAATTGAGAATAGGAATGAAGGCTACTCCCCCTCTCCACTTGCTTTATGACTGTATTTTTGATGCTAGTACTAAGTGTATGGGCTTTGGGTGTTCTTTTGTCAAACGAAATGGCAACACTGTTGCTCATAGTATTGCAAGGTGGGATACCGGGGTACAAAATTGTTAAAATCGTGATTCTACTTAGAATCGTTTAGAGGGGTAGAATCGAATCGGTAGAATCGAATCGTAAAATCGTACGATTCTACAAATAAACCTAAAAATATTTAAAATATCTAGTTTCTTATCATTATTATCCAATTCAAAAGTTTAAATTTACGAATTACAGTTTCTTTGTTTTTACATTGAAGAATATTACGTAAACTTTTCAATAATTAGTTTAAATCTTCATATCGCTTAAGAAATTTATTTTTTAAAAATTTTTCATGATGAAAAATATGAAATTTATGTATATATGTAAAAGAGATTAGTAAAATATGGTACTTAAGAAAAATTAAAATAATTCATACTATATTAGTAGATACGGATCGTTAAATCGTAGAATCGTAGAATCGTAGAATCGTGTTACGATTCTACCTCTACAAATTTTATTTCTACTAGAATCGTAAGATTCTACCGTTTTAAGATTCTACTTGCGATTCAAATCGCTCGCTTGTTTTTGGATCGTAAGATCGTAGAATCGTAGATTAGAATCGCGATTTTAACAACCATGCCGGGGTAGCTAATGAGAAAATTTGTATGAACCCGTTTCCCCAAGGTCTTAATACCTTGGCTGCTCTTGATTTAATATAATCTGTCAGGTTTTATCTCAAAAAAAAAAAAAAAAACTAATGAAATGACTTACTTTACCTTTTTGTTTTTTTGATTTGGATTAAACTATGTCATTCTCTTTTATTATTTCTAACTATAAAATTTCATCTTTCCTATTTCCTTTCGTTTCTTTTCAATTTCATCCCAAACAAACAAAGTAATTATCTCATTTCATTTCTATTTTCTTCCTTTCTTCTCCCTCTTTTTTACCACCTTTTTCTTTACCTCCTAAGAGCATCTGCAATGGGATTACAAATTTTGAAATGAGTATCAAATTAGTATACTCATGCATTGCCATTGCCCTTCTCAAATATAGGTATACATATAAAATGGATACAATACCAATTTTTTAAAAAACTGAAATTTTCTCAAAAAATTGGCAAAAAAAAATAAATTGGTAGCAGTAGTAGGTATACGTTGGGCATGAAGAGTGTTTATGGTTTTTCCCACATGTCAGCTTGATGGAGTTAAAGTATTTACATGATGCATTATTGTTAAAATTACTAATTTTTTTTGCCAATTTTGATTAAAAAAAATTGTAAATTAAAAAAAAATCACAACGGTCATATTTTTTAAGAAAATTTGCCAAGAATAATTTCAACTATCATCCGTTGGCCAAAAATAATCCCAACTATCGATTATTTTTTAATAATCCTAACTGTTCATCGAATTTGCTCAAACAGTCCCACACCCTCAATTGGGTGATATTGTAGTTGCTTCGAATTTGAGCAGGGATAATGTTTCCGATTATGATGAAAGTGGTGAAAAAGGGACACATGTTGCGAATGAGCACACCGATTAGAAGAAATTCAAATGGTACTATGGGACTGTTTTGAGCAAATTCGATGATTAGTTAGGATTATTAATAAATAATCAATAGTTGGGATTATTTTTGGCCAACGGGTGATAGTTGGGATTATTCTTGGCAAATTTTCCTATTTTTTATACTCTATAAATTGACACCAAATTTGTTATATTTTCATCATACCTAAAAATCTCCAAGTTTAATTCTTTTCAATTTTCTCTAATTTTTTTTTTTCTTTTATAAGCTACAGAAAACAATTATTCTTATTATGGAAATAACCAATAACAACCAAATAACACTAGAAATCCAAATTTTTATCCTAATCAAAATAACCTACAAAATCCAAACAACCTTCAAAATCCTAATATTTTTGAAAATTTTAACTTTATTACTCCACAATTTGATCAAAGATTTTTAAACACTCCTGAATTTCATTATGTGTTCATATTTTTCTCAAAATCCAAATATCTCAAACATGATGATGCAACGACCATAAACTACTTCGATATCTACAACCAACACAAATTCATTCTCAAAGCCTTGACCAATCTCTTGCAACTCCAGAAGCACATAGGAGTAGCAACAAACAACAAATCGAAGAACATTATCTTACTCAACAACTCGATGACGATGACTTTGGTAGTACACAACGAAAAAGAAAAGAAAAGGAGAATGTAGGGAAAATAGATAGTGGAAGCGTGATAAATTCAACCATAGATTATGAGAAATAAAAATAATGATAGTAAAATTGAACCCAAATATGTAATAGGCAATGAATGAGAAACAAAATTATTTGTTTTTCTTTTATATGATTATGATGATATTACAATGAAGGAAGCTACTGAATTTATAATGTGCTTCAATCTAAATAAAGGATGGTGGTTATTAGATAATTACTAATGCTCAATAATAATTTAGATATTCTAAAAAACAAAATATATGGTTTGCATCAACTTGACTAAAATAAGAATGGATTTTATGACAATGGGAGAATGTAATGGTAAAAAGGTGAGACAACCTCACAAATCTCCACCTTGCATCAACTTGACTAAAATAAGAATATTATCTTGTCATGTATCTTTGTTTAAATGTGTATGATACCAGCTAAGTTTAAACAATGAACGAACTTAGCTGCTGGAAGTGGCTTGGTCAACATGTATGCAGGATTTTCAGTTGTATGAATCTTCTCAACAATAAGATTTCCTATAGCAACAATGTCTCGAATAAAATGATGCTTTATTTCAATATGCTTGGTTTTTGAGTGATACTTGCTATTTTTGGTTAAATGAACAGCACTCTGACTGTCACAAAATACAACAAAAATATCTTGTTGCAATCCAAGTTCTCTTACCAAGCCTCGGAGCCATATAGCTTCTTTCATTCCTTCAGTGGCAGCAATATACTCTGCTTCAGTAGTAGATAAAGCCGCAATGGCTTGAAGTGAAGAATACCAACTGATAGCAGAACCACAAAGTGTAAAAATATAAGCTGAAAGTGACCTTCTTCGATCTAAATCACCACCGTAGTCAGCATCGACATACCCAACTACACCTCCGGGATCAGCTCTATGTTGATCAAACACCAAACCAATTTCTGAAGAACCCTTCAGGTAACGAAGGATCAATTTAATGGCTTCCCAATGTGCCTTGCCTGGATTGTGCATGAACCTGCTAACGACGCTCACATCATATGCTAAATCAGGTCTAGTACATACCATCGCATACATAAGACTTCCCACTACATTGGAGTAAGGAACATTTGACATGCGTCTCTTGTCTTCCTCAGTGACGGGACATTGTTCAGATGACAACTTAAGATGGGCAGCAAGCGGAGTACTAATAGCTTTGCAATCTTGCATTCCAAACCTTTCAAGCATCTTCATAACATACTTTCTCTGTGATAGAAAAAGTCTACCATCTTGACGGTCTCTGTTTATCTCCATTCCAAGAATCTTCTTGGCAGGACCTAAATCCTTCATATTAAATTCACTGCTAAGTTGGGTCTTTAACTTAATAATAAGAGACTTATCTCTTGCAGCAATTAACATGTCATCAACATACAGTAACAAGTATATATATGACCCATAAGATGTCTTTTGAAAATAAACACAGTTATCATAATTGCTTCTAGAGTAACCATGTCCAACCATGAATGAATCAAACCTCTTATACCATTGTCTCGGTGATTGTTTCAAACCATAAAGAGATCTTTTTAGACGACATACATGATCTTCCTTTCCAGGATTAATGAAACCCTCTGGCTGCCGGATATAAATCTCTTCCTCAAGATTACCATGAAGAAAAGCTGTTTTCACATCTAGTTGTTCGAGCTCCAAATCATACAAGGCAACTAGAGCAAGTAATACACGAATTGAGGTATGACGAACAACCGGAGAAAATACTTCATTGAAATCAATGCCTTCCTGTTGATCAAATCCTCGAACCACAAATCTTGCTTTGTACCTTGCACTTTCAACACCAGGGATGCCTTCCTTTTTCTTGAAAATCCACTTACAATTTATGACTCGTTTGCCTATCGGCAACTTCACCAGGTCCCAAGTTTCATTCTTATGAAGACTCTCGACTTCTTCTTGCATAGCGGCAACCCATTTTGCTGAATCATCACATGAGATAGCTTCAGAATAATTTCTAGGTTCATCCTCTTCACCCATCTCTTGGGCAGCAATTAATGCATAAGCTATGTTAGTAGATTTTTTAATAAGTCGTTGAGTCGGTTTTCTTGGTCTCTGTTGTGGAAGATCTTGAGCCATTGACCACGGATGTGGTAAGCCTCTTCGTAGAGGTGGACGTTGCATTTGTGGACTAAAATGCTGAGTAGTATCATCAATAATTGTAATTTGATCTTCTTAAGTAGTTGAGGATTTTGGAACGTCTTCCTTCCTAATAGGAACTTCAACCTCAAACTCCACCTTCTCTTGATCATCCTCTTGAACATCATTAGAGGAAACTACAACATCCTTTCCAGAAGATAACATGACATTTTCATTAAATGTTACGTTACGACTATGAAATGTTTTATGAGAATCAGGGTCATATAAGCGATAACCTTTAACCCCTAAGCCATAACCTAAGAAAATGCACTTCTTAGCACGAGGTTCCAATTTTCCCTCATTTACATGTGAATAAACAGGACACCCAAATATTCTAAGATTAGAATAATCAATAGGGTTACCTGACCAAACTTCTTCAGGTATACAACCATCAAGAGCTCTATTAGGTGAGCGATTTATCAAATAACATGCTGTTGAAGCAGCTTCAGCCCAAAACTCTTTTACCAAACCAGAATGAGAGAGCATACAACGAACTTTCTCTAAGATAGTTCTGTTCATTCTTTCTGCAACTCCATTTTGCTGTGGAGTCCCTGGAATTGTGAGATGTCTAACGATGTCTTCTTTCTTAAAAAAATGTTAAACTCATTTGAAAAAAACTCAAGGCCATTGTCTGTCCTCAACCTTTTCACCTTCTGCCAGTCTGGTTCTCAATTAATGTTTTCCATTCCTTAAAAGTGGAAAATGCTTCACTCTTGAGCTTGAGAAAATAGACCCAAAGCTTTCGTGAGAAATCATCAATAATAGTCATCATGTAATGACATTTTCCTTTAGAGGGTACTTTTGACGGACCCCAAAGATCTGAATGAATGTAATCCAAGGTACCTTTGGTTCTAAGAATAGCTTTCGAAAAACTAACTTTCTTTTGCTTACCAAAAATACAATGCTCACAGAATTCAACCTTACCAGTACAATGGTTTCCAAGATGACCTTCCTTCTTAAGAATTTGAATTCCCTTCTCACTCATGTGGCCTAATCTCATGTGCCACAACTTGGTGTCGTCTTTGTTAGATGAGGCAATAGCTGCAGAACCAGTAACAACTGAACCCTGCAGCACATACAAACTACCAGATCGAATTGCCTTTAGTATTACAAGAGCTCCTTTGAACACTTTTAGAGCTCCACCTTCAGCTAAGTACTTACACCCATGAGATTCAAGGGTGCCTAAGGAAATGAGATTCCGTTTTAAATCAGGGACATGTCTGACACCTGTTAAGGTTCTTACAACTTCATCATTTGTCTTGATTTTGATTGTTCCTTGACCGACAACTTTGCATTTAGCATCGTTTCCCATTAAGACAAGACCACCATTAACCGGTTCATAGGTGTTAAACAAGTCTCTATTAGGAGACATATGAAAAGAACAACCAGAATCAAGAATCCATTCATTCATAGACCTTTGTTCTGGGCCAGCAGCTACAAAACAATCCCCATCAGATTCAGTCTCAACAATACTAGCTTCGGCAGATTTTTCGGGTTGTTTTCCTTTACCCTTATCTTCTCTGTCTTGTTTATTTTTCAACTTATAACATTAAGAGATCTCGTGCCCTTTTTTCTTGCAATAACGACAATATTTAGAGTTTTTACCTCTAGATTTCGATCTAAATTGGTTTCTACTACTACTACTACTACTACCTCTTTCTTGAGTCCTCCCTCTAACCACTAGTCCTTCACCAGAAATTTCAGAATGAATTTCGGTATCAAATTTTTGTTTGGACAACAGGTTGGACTTGACATCATCAAAGGTTAAGGTAATATAATTACCGTATAACATTATTTCTTTGAAGTGTCTATATGATGGCGGTAGTGAAACAATGAGTAGTACAGCTTTATCCTCATCGTCTATTTTAACATCCAAGTTTTCTAAGTCAATGATAATGGAGTTGAATTCATCCAAGTGAGATTGAACAGGAGTACCTTCAGACATACGAAGCGTAAACAATCGCTCTTTTAATCGAAGTTTATTTGCAAGACTTTTGGTCATGTAAATAGACTCTAATTTACTCCATATGTCAGCAACGCTATTAGCGTTGATGACTTCTCGTAATACCTCACGGGACAGGCACAATTGGATTATTGACAAAGCCTTTTCATCCATGTCATTCCATTGCTCTTCCGTTACACTTTCTGATTTTTTCAGCTTACCATCCAAAACCTTTTTCAAACTATTTTGGGCAAGAACGGCTTGCATTTGGACTCGCCAAATAGCAAAGCTAATTTTACCATCAAATTTCTCAATATCGAATTTTGTCGACATTATAAAAAAAATCTCAGTTGAAATTGTTAAAGCTCTGATACCAATTTGTAGGGAAAATAGAGCGTGGAAACGTGATAAATTCAACCAGAGATTATGAGAAATAAAAATAATGATAGTAAAATTGAACCCAAATATGTAATAGGCAATGAATGAAAAACAAAATTATTTGTTTTTCTTTTATATGATTATGATGATATTACAATGAAGGAAGCTACTGAATTTATAATGTGCTTCAATCTAAATAAAGGATGGTGGTTATTAGATAATTACTAATGCTCAATAATAATTTAGATATTCTAAAAAACAAAATATATGGTTTGCATCAACTTAACTAAAATAAGAATGTATTTTATGACAATGGGAGAATGTAATGGTAAAAAGGTGAGACAACCTCACAGAGAAAAGACAAACAAAGATAGGTGGTGCTCTGACGAAGATTTATGTGTTGTTTAAGGTGTTCTTAATTGTGGACGTGATATATTAATTGTAGACGTGATATATATTAATAGGCACTAATCAAAAGAAGGCAAAATTATGGAGGAAGATCTTTGCAATTTATGATGAAGAGACCTCAAAAAGACCTCATATTATTCACAATAGAACTCCTAGGGCTATATCAAGAGAAGTAAGCATGCAACAATTATCTTAGAAGCTGTGGCCTCAGGTGACTTGTGGTTTTGGCATGCATTTTTTGGCACACCTAAGACTTGCAAAGTTGCAATGACATTAACGTGTTAAGAAAGTCTCTAGTTTTTTTTTGATATCAATCAAGGAATAACTCCTGAGGTAACCTATAATGTTAATGTGAACACATATAATAAAGGGTTATTACCTCACAGATGGAATATACCCTAAATGGGCAATTTTTATCCCCGCAATTCGTCTACCACTAAACCAAAATGATGCATTGTTCACGAGACGCCAAGAGTCAGTAAAGAAAGATGTCGAATGGCCTCTGGGGTTTTACAAACACGATTTGCAATCATATAGAGACCATCTCTAGTGTAGGATCAAAATCTAAAGTGAGAGATAATATTGGCATGCGTCTTTCTTCACAATATGATTGTTGAAGACGAACCTGATACGTACCAAAATTATAAGGACGGGTTGGCTAAAATGGCGAGCTGCCAGCGGAGTGTTATGTGATAAGAAGTTCCCGACTAGACTGAAAGGTAAATTCTAAAAAGTTGTCATTAGGCCAGCATTGTTGTATGGATCAGAGTGTTGGCCCGTAAAGAAGATCCACGAACAAAAGATGAATGTAGCAGCGATGCGAATGCTGAGGTGGATGTGCAGTAAAACAATGATGGATAAGATCAAAAATCAGGAGTTCAGAGAAAATAGAGGTTGCTCCTCTAACTGCTAAGATGCGCGAAAATCGACTAAGATGGTTTGGGCATGTGCAAAGAAAGCCAATAGAGGCACCCGTCAGAAGGATAGAAACCATTATAGTAGAGGGTAAGAGGAGTTGAGGAAGACCTAAAAAAACGTGGGTTGATTTTATATTGTATATTAGTGTGTATAAATTTTAATTGATTTTTAGTAACCATTATGTGAGTTCTCTTGATTTAGCAATTGTTATTGATGATCTTTCATCGGAAATACACGTAATATATACTTTAATTGATTTTATATTATATATTAGTGTGTATAAATTTTTTTTATTTTTCAACATTAATTATAAATATTTGAATTTTTAATATATGTATTCATAGTTATAGTTTAACTATTCATAGTTCACACCACTTAAAAAAACATAGTAACGTGGAACATGCTAGCCTCATCTTAAAATGTATATTCAAAAAATATACATTGTATAATATACTACTCCGGTACTCCCTCCTATTCACCTTAGTGCCCCATTTCTTTATTGGGTCAAGTCACCCTAAATGTCTCAATTCTATTTTGGATATGTTAACTAAACTAATTTATCCCTACTAAACTTAACTTTTTTACACCTTTATACCTACTAACCCCACTTTACACTTATAAAAATTCAAAAACTCTACATTTTTCTCTTACACATGTGGTCCCATTTGACTCTCCTTAAAATTCGTGAAAAGTCAAATGGGACTCCTATGGTGAATAGGAGAGAGTATATGATTTAGGCCTGTTCTCTTCGTCTAATCTGATTGAATAAGATTTGAATTTACTAAGGTCTGATCTGATCTGATCTGATCTGGTCTGATCTTGTCTGATTCAGTCTGATCTAATCTGATTCAGTCTGATCTGATCTGGTTTGATCTGATTTGATCTGGTCTGATCTGATCTGATCTGGTCTGATCTGGTCTGGTCTGATCTGGTCTGGTCTAGTCTGATCTGATTTGATTTCATAAAGTTATTACTATTACTATTATTATTATTACAAATTATAATTACTATTATTATTATTTTTTTGTCAAGCGATTTTCCATTAACACTAAACAAACATATACAAAGGGGTAAACAAATACCCAGATAGTCGAGGGTCACCCTACCATTGCATCAGTGTGAAAGACGAGCCCACCTTCTAGGAAGGGTTTCTCGCCCTCACTCTTCATGTGCACGGGTGAACCTGGACTATCTCAAAAAACATGCCACAGGCGGCATGGATACAAAAGCATAGCTACCTACTAAACTGTCCAAAAAAACAATCCTACGATAACATATACAGCAGCTATCAAGGTACAAAAAGCACGGATTTAGAAGACAAAAGTGGATCTCGAATCCGGCACCAAGGAAGGCAGACTACGCAAGCAAAGCAAAGGCAGCTGCCAATACAAGACAGCAGCTGGCCCAAAATGCAGGGGACCAGCAGCACGCGGATACAAGGAAGAGCTTCAGAAACAGGCTTCATAAGCAGCAGTGTAGCAAGCACACTCGAAGCAACCTTCTAGTTGTTATTATTATTATTATTATTATTATTATTATTATTATTATTATTATTATTATTATTATTATTATTATTATTATTATTATTATTTTCATTATTTTTATTTTTATATTATTTTCATTATTGTTATTATTATTACTTTTATATTATTATTATTATTATTATTATTATTATTATTATTATTAATTATATTATTATTATTATTATTATTATTATTATTATTATAATTTATATTATTATTATTATTATTATTATTATTATTATTATTATTATTATTATTATTATTATTATTATTATTATTATTATTATTACTATTAATATCTAATTAAGAATTTAATTATTAAATACTAAAATTATTTAATTAATTAATTAAAAAATAATTTAATATAATAATGTCATTAACATTATTAATAATTATTAAATAGTCATTTATATTATTATTATCTAATTAATTAATTAATTAAAAAATATTTTTAATTAAAAAAAATTAATATAATAATATAATTACATTATTTATATTATTAAAATTATTATTTATATATTTATTTATTAATTATTTTATTAATTAAGTAATTAATTAATTAATATTAGTAATAATAATAAGTAATAAGTACTACTACTACTACTACTACTACTACTACTACTACTACTAATAATAATAATAATAATAATAATAATAATAATAATAATAATAATAATAATAATAATAATAATAATAATAATAATAATAACAATAATAATAATAGTAATAATAATATTAATAATAATAATAATAATAATAATAATAATAATAATAATAATAATAATAATAACAATAATAACAATAATAATAATAGTAATAATAATAATAATAATAATAATAATAATAATAATATTATTATTATTATTATTATTATTATTATTATTATTATTATTATTATTATTATTATTATTATTATTATTATTATTATTATTATTTGCAATTAGGTTTTTCCGAGTTTCCCTGACTTTGGATGTACTGGTGTTTTTCTGGTAAATGAAAAAGCTTTTTATTTGCCAAAAAAAATAATAATAATAATATTATTATTATTATTATAATAATAATAATATTATAATAATAATAATAATAATAATAATAATAATAATAATTATAATAATAATAATATTACTATTATTATTATTATTATTATTATTATTAATACTAATAATAATAATAATAATATTAATAATATTAATAATAACAATAATAATAATGGAATGGTTTGATATGATCTGATCTGGTCTGGTCTGGTCTGGTCTGATCTGATCTGATCTGGTCTGATCTGATCTGGTTTGGTCTGATCTGAAACTTTCTGATCTGATCTGAATAGATCTGATCTGATCTGATCTGGTCTGATCTGGTCTGATCTGATCTGATTCCAATAAGAATAAGTAATAAGTCAAAAAAATAAGTTGAAGAGAACACCTTCTTAATGCTAACATTAAAAAGTATTTAAAAAATAATGTGTAATTGTTAAAAACGACGAATGGATTATATGATTAGGGCCCCTAAATTTATTTTTGCCCCGGGCCCCTGCAGGGCCGGCCTTGAGTTTTAAGGGGCCCGGGGCGAAATATAATTTGTGGGCCCCTAATTATATGAATTAATATAGAATATATAATATAAAATCAGACAAAAATACTCCCACGAGCATTTTTCGATGCAAAATCACTAATAACAGTGTCTAAATCCATAGACTCAGTCATATTTTTCTCAATGCACAGCATAACAAGACCATTCAAACGTTCTTGTGAAATTGACGATCTTAAATAATTTTTTAATATCTTCAACTTTGAAAAACTCCTCTCAGCTGATGCAACGGTAACGGGAACAATTAGTAAGATTCGACAAGCAATTGAAACATTGGGAAAACAGTTCTCATTATCTTCAAAATTATCAGTATTTTGTGCATTCTCTACATTGTTATTTTCAACATTCTCATCTTGAACATCATCAGACAAATTTTCCGGTTCTTCATGTAAACTTGAATTATGTAATACAAACTTATCCATAGCCCCTTTTTGTCTCTCCAAAAATTCCTCTGTTCATTGTCTTTTTTTCCGCTTTTTACTTCAAGATAAATATTTTCTTGACATCATCTTAACAAATCCGAATTTATTAAAAAAAATTATATTAGTGATTCCTCTTAAAAGAATTACCCTTACTGAAATTGTATTGATATGACATCAATGGAGACTTACAACTTCAAAAAATTTAACAAAATTAACACAATATTACTAAGACAACACACAAAATTTACACGAAACTATAAATTATAATCCTGAATACATGTAATTCATTGAATTGTGAGTTTGTGACATTAAAGAAAATAAAAAAAATTAAAAGAAAACCCTCTCACTTTTTCCCACTCCCACCGCCTAAGTTCCTATTTCGTAAATCCTAATCTTTAACTTAAAGGTTTTGGAAATCATATGGTCATATGGAAACTGGAAAGCGGTGGGAAACACTCAAACACAACTACACAAAATACACAATAAAACATATACGATATACCTTAAATTGGAAATTGACGAAAGGACGTAAGGTTGAAGACAAATTGTCGAAGCCTAGTGAACTGCCCAGATGGTCGGCCGTCGGAGGAAAGAGGCCCTGATGATAGGCGGCTGGTTGGCGCCGGTGACGGAGGAGAGCCAAGTGAACAGTTGTCTTCGAAGTTGGATGGTCAGACAGAGACAGAGTCTCTCAGTTAGTGAGTTTATGTATATTTTTCTTATTAATTTTATTATAATTTATTTATATACTAAATATGGGGTAAGGGTTTTCTACATTTTGGGAGTGGCCCTGGGCACAAGCCCACTTCGCCCCCCAAGTAGGCCGGCCCTAGGCCCCTGAAATATTAAAACCCGGCCCTGGTCTTTTGTGATGATGATAGTTGTTTCGGTTAAGAAACGGTCAAATTTGTAAAATGGGAAGTTTAAGGGAAGTACCTTCAGTTGTAAGGAAGTGGGAAGATCTGACCTCCGCGTGCGGTGTTCCTGCAACCACAAGGAAAGCTAACCCGGGGGCCTATGTCCCGGAAGGGCTCACCGATGCTTAAGTCAGACCGGGAATCATAGATGTAATTAGTATAAGTTTTTGTATGAGAGTAGAATTGTGTCCCTTTATCATGTAGATGAATATTATATATATAGAAATATTATGGAGGTTATTTCTAGAGAGGTTGGAAGTTAGTGAGCGGTTACCATCGGTTACTTCAATAAATGGAAGTTACGTGGCGGTTATGATTTGACTAAATAAATAACGGGATAATAATTTGACCCCGTAACATTAGCCCCACGCATATAGAGGAAGAGAGGACGACCAATCAGAGGAGACGATCTTGATCTATATGCGGAAGAAAATATTAGTCATACAGAAAAGGGTCCGACTTATGGAAGTCTCGGACTAGGATCAAGACTTGGCTTGATTTAGCCCCAACACTCTGTAGGGCAAAATAGGGGGTCCGACTTATAGAAGTCTCAGACCCGGTAAATGACTTAGGTCATTTTTGGGCTCTAAACTTCCCATTTAGGCCAATGAAGGGGTCCAACTTATAGAAGCCTCGGACCTGGTAGATGACATAGACCTCCAGTTTGGGCCAATAAAGGAGTCCGACTCTTAGGATTCTCGGACCTGATAAAAATGACATAGGTCATTGTAGCCCCAACCCTCCAGGTTGGGGTGATAGGAAGTCCGACTTATAGATGTCCCGGACCTGATAAATGACATAGGTCATTGTAGCCCCAACCCTCCAGGTTCGGGTGATAGGGAGTCCGACTTATAGAAGTCTCGGACCTGATAAATGACATAGGTCATTGTGGCCCCAACCCTGCAGGTTGGGGTGATAGGAAGTCCGACTTATAGAAGTCTCGGACCTGATAAATGACATAGGTCATTGTAGCCCCAACCCTCTAGGTTGGGGTGATAGGGAGTTCGACTTATAGAAGTCTCGGACCTGATAAATGACATAGGTCATTGTGACCCCAACCCTTCAGGTTGGGGTGATAGGGAGTCCGACTTATTGAAGTCTCGGACCTGATAAATGACATAGGTCATTGTGGCCTCAACCGTCCAGGTTGGGGTGATAGGGAGTCCGACTTATAGAAGTCTCGGACCTGATAAATGACATAGGTCATTATGGCCCCAAACCTCCAGTTTGGGCCAATGAAGGAGTCCGACTCTTAGGAGTCTCGAAACTAGAAAATGACTTAGGTCATATCGGGCTCTAAACCTCCAGTTTAGGCCAATGAAGGGGTCCAACTTATAGAAGCCTCGGACCCGGTAGATGACATAGGTCATTATGGCAACGAACTTGTATCCATAACCTCTTTTCTTCTATTATCCCACACTAGGGTTTTCACCCGTTACCTGTTCGGGTGGGTTAATTTGTTGGATGTCAGGCAAACCCAGGTTCAAAAACCTCTTTCTTCACAACCAATTACTTGGATCCCTATCCCAATTACCTCCGACCCGACAACTGTTACAAATGATACAAAAGGAAAGTGCTGTAAATTACAAATTACACTACAACTATACAAATAAACTATGTATAATCTCCTTTGTGTGTATGGCAACGAACTTCTTCAAAGGATGAACCACGAACAAGATGATCACCGTAGAGAAGATTAGTTGCAACACAATGGTCACCGAAAATCTTGATAAAAGGTTGAAGGCGTCTACAAGCTTTCCTTTTGTGATATATCCCCCACAAAGGTACTTGGGTTACGATGATGGATATTCACAACGAGATACAATCAACCACATCAACCGATCAGTACAAATTGATTGAACTAAACAACAAAAGGTTTACAAAGAGAATGAATTGAAATCAGAAAACAATAGTGAAGTTAATTACTCTCCACTATGAATCAAGAGAATATGAGAGAAAGAACAATATAATTCTGATTCTATCAAAGAGTAATTTGAAATGCATGAGCCCACACCTATTTATAGAGTGTGAAGAGTCACATGTCTTCATCCAATCAATGCTTGGTGGTTACCAGGTATTTAGGGTGTTTTAGTGATATAAAACATCCGTCCATAACAACACAAGCCTTCATGAAGCATAGCTTAGCTTCACGAAATAAAGCACTGTTTCAAGGTGCTCGAACGAGCACTTTAGGTGCTCGAACAAACATGATGCAAAACAGTTTTCAGAGACTAATCTGATGCGAAAAACTCTAAGTGCTTGAACGAGCACTATAGGTGCTCGAATGAGCAAATGACCAAAACATCAAACAAAAGCTACATAAAGTTTCTGATCAGCTCGGGGCCACATGCTCGAACGAGCACAAGAGTGCTCGAAAGAGCACATGCTTGCTCGAACGAGCAACACCATGCTCGAACGAGCATGTTGCTACTCTTCCCTGTTTTGGTTCCGTTGTTACGTTAATGCTTAGTCTATGCCTTATACATGTTTCTAAGCCTTGGATTATGTCCTACATGCTCTAAATATCCAACAACAACCCAGTTGGAGACGACATGATATCTCCATATGCAGTAAAAAACCTAACATCCGAAACATTCCATGTGGATTCGGGTGGGTTTTATTTAATGTGGGATAATATTGCTTCTTTACCCAGATTATGTAGCCTGGAATCGGGTCAAATAATCCATTTAAATGGGAGATTTTACTGTATGGATTACAACCCGTTTAGTGTGTTAACCTGTGATATTTCATCCAACCTTTGGTGGAAAATTCAAGCTCCATTGAAGAGATTCTTGAGATATCCATGTTTGGTTGTGACTTGCGAGTAAAGATAAGGTATTATTAGTAGCAGCACTTGAGAAGAGTAACCTGAATGTTCCAAAAAGTTTGAGAATGTGGGACCTACAAACATGTGGGACCCAATGGTCAGAAATAGAGAGAATGTCACAACAGTTGGATGTTGAGTTTGAGGAAGTTGAAGGAGGAAGAGGGTTTGATTGTGTCGGAAATGGAGAGTTTGTAGTGATTATAATTAAGGGAATTAATAAGGGTTTATTATATGATTTTGATAAGAAAGTTTGGGTTTGGATACCTAAGCCTAATTATTAGGGGTGTTCAAAAAAACCCGCTTTGTAAAACCCGACTCGGAATATCCGGTATCCGGTTTGAAAAACCGGGTATTTAACCCGGTTTAGCAAAATCGGGTAATTCGGACCGGGTACCCGGTTTATAAACCGGCTAATCGAGTCGGATCCGGATATCATTTTTGGTGAAACCGGGTACCCGGTATCCGGTTCTTATTTATTTATTTTTTTTTTAGAAAACTATGCGTGATATATTTCCCACTTTCCTAGGCGTCAGGCAAGCTGGCAGCAGCTTGTGAGTCTCTTAAAAAATTTTAAGCAAAAAATTTTTTGTTTTAAATTGATTGTGATTTCTAATTATTTGTGATGAACTGATGATGGTAGGCTTTACATTCGGTATTTTGACAATTCATTATTTTGATGTTTTAAATTAATTTGCCATTACTTTTAACTAAAAAGAACCCATGAAGTATGGAAAAGAAAATGATCCAGTGTAAGACGAGTTAGTTAAAAGGTTTTCTATGTAAATGTCAGAGCAACGAAGCAGTAATACATTAAATTTCTTGTATAATAGTTTGATGTGTAATTATGGGTTTATGGTATTTCGATTAACTAATTATTATTGTATTTGAACTTCTAAACTCTAAACTTTCGCTATTCTTTGGACCTTTACCTCATGAGTTGCATATGACTAATTAAGTTAAATATTTCTAGAGATCTATTATTTTAATTTTATATAAAAAAAATAAGAAAAAAACAAAAAATTTAGAAAATAAACAAAACCGGGTCACAATTTTAGGTACCCGAAAAAGCGGGTACTTGGATTTTCGGATCCGGGTCGACCCGGTACCCGATTTTGAACACCCCTACTAATTATTGTAATAGTAATTACAACAATATCTTTCAAAAAAAAAAAATTACAACAATATTAATGGGGGTAGTGATGATTTGCTTGGGTTTGCTTATGAAGCCAAGTTAGCTGCTACTCCTGTTACTGCTCTTGTTCACCAATTAACTCAGTCTTTCAGTAATTAAATGGATTATTGTTTAATTGGATCTTCAAGATCCTTTGATTAGTTAATGTTGATGTTTGTTAATTATGTTGGGCATGTTGGTTATATTTCTACCTAATCCTTATTTGTTTGTTTCTAGCTTAGGTTGTTCCTTTGTTTTAAGTGTTTTGTGGTAGTTTGATCACTTTTGTAAGTCCATGTTGTTGTAATGAAGTTAGTTCACTTTTATTTATACAAGAAAAAAGAGTTTTACTTTATAGACTATGGTCTATGGCTATTAGGCTATATGCTATGATTTTATGTTGCTTTCTTTAACATATATACTTTGGTAAGTGCAATACTAGCTAGAAGTAAATCAAAGTATTTTAGCTAAAAATAGTGATATTTACTCCAACTAAGAAAAAAATATTATTACTTTGATCACTACTTTGATTTAGCCAGCAGATAGTCTACTTTGATCCCTTTTCGGACATGCTCATATTTGTCATGATATTTTGTCAAACTTTCTTAATCTAACGAATTTTAAAATAAAAATATAAAAAAAACATTATACAATCATAGCAAGAGAAGATTTTAATAGACAATTAAAGAAGCTTTTGCCAGCTTAAATACAAAAATTGAATCAATATCACTAATATCGAAATCAATAATTTACGTATTACAACAATAATGTTTCACATTCTTTTTTTCCTTTTCAGAAAGCACAAACATGTATCGTTTATCATGTCCAACTTTGGGATCGGGCTCAGACTCCATATGTATAAGGTGTATGCTCATTTTGTCACCATATCCACTGTTCTTTTTGTAAATCGTTACTTATTATTTTTTATTATAATAATAATAGTGACTCTTTATAAGGAGAAAAAAAATTAAATGCATTATCATTCATAGAATAAAGTCGAGAGAAATGTTAACTAAAAGTGGGTATACATATATAGCCCCAATAACCACAATCAATGAAAACTTGTAATACTAATATTATCTTAAGGTATCAAATAGGATTCCTTTGTTTGGGTGTAGCGCAAAATTATTTGCCAATTACATTTGGTATGCTCTATAAAAAATATTGTATGTACCTACGCTTGAAAATCATGTAGGCACGCTTATATGTGAGACTAATACATTCCACGATTAATTAAGTAAGTTTTCTGCATGTGTTGTTAAATTTTTAGGCACACTTATAAATGTCACCCTTACTCTCATGGTAATTATTTGTTTTTATACACAAATTTTATCCCTTGTCAAGGATAAGGAGATAAATAATATTTTACATCAACACGCTACAAAATTATTTTGTATTCTGTAATATTTTGGGGAAATTAACAGATCTAGGATCGGGTTCGGGTCCAAAATGGGTCCAAACTTATTTTCCCAAGTTTGATTGAATTTTGCTTCATATTGCTATCGTGATGGACTTTTAGATATTAATTAACGATAATAATGTATAAAAAAGGTAAGGTTTTTACTTTGTAGCAAGCTCAATTATGCTCTCTCTTATCTTTTATTTAAGTTCATATATTTTATAATAATATTTTTTATTATATATTAATATTAATAACAAGACAAATGAAAAACAAATTTGAAGAAGGTAAACATCATAACATGTACACTTGGACAAAATGTCATGTGTTAACTAAAAATTTTAAAAAAAAATGAGAAACAAAATTTAGAAGTAGACTATAGGAGAATAACACAAAAATCTTCTAAAAAATGAGTAGGAGCAAACAGTAGCAAGCACACATGTTTAGTATAGTCACTTAGTATTATATATAATTTTTTAGTTCTAAAAAATAAATCGGGTATTACAGATCCACAAATCCGGGTATAGATATTTTATTGAGACCCAGGACCAGATTCGTCAAAGTTGCATGGACCCGGACTCAACCCGAATCCTACGGGTCCAAAAAAATTAGGATCCAGATCTGCTAAAACGGATCCGGATCCACGGATCCGGGTCGGATCCAAGATCCGTTGTTATCCCTACTTATATTATTTTAATTATACTTTAATGATTTTGTTTTAAAATTTTAAACGTCAAAAAAGTAAAATGTGACCAAATATATTCACAAATTTGAGAATATCTAAAAAAACACATCCAAAATAAATAATATGTTAGATAAATTCAGAAATTGATATAATTTTGTTTGCAGCTATTCTTACATCAAAAAATGACAAAATTGTTTTCCAAGATCTCAGCTTTGTTTACAATTTAAATAATGTCCAGATTGTTAATTGATTGCGAAAGAAGTATAATAACAGCTGTATAGCAAGAAAAAAAAAATAACTCAAAACAAAATAATATATTTTTAGGTATTTTATATTATTTCTTAATAAGATAATAAAACAAAATATACATCATTGTAAACATGTGTAAGCTAATGGGTTGATTTGAGTTGATTAATGTTCAATTGAAATAAAAATATAATGTATTATCTATATCTAGAATCAAATAATTAATAACTAATATGTTGGAAAAAAATATGCGAGTAACTGAGAAAATAAGATTTATAGTATGTAAAACAAAACATTATAAATTTTTATTCATTTATTCATTTTTATTTTTTATTTTATTTAAATTTTTTTTTGCTTTTGCCTTGAGAATTAAGAGTGATAGAAAGATAAGAAAATGAATGGAAAAAAGTACAGTTAAATTATTTGTGGTTATTAGATCCATTTATATGCCCAATTATATGTATCATTTCTCCTAACTTTGTTATATGAATGGTAATGTATTTTTTTTTTTCATCTTGCGAATGGTCACTTTTATTATTATATTGAAAAAATAAAGTGGCAATTTTCTAAAAGAATAGTGGTGATGGAGACAAAATAACCATACATTTTATGCATTCGAATCCCGAGCCCGTTTTCAAAGCTGGACATGATTGACGACATGATTTTGTGATTTTTAAAACGGAGGATGTTAGTTTTGATTGTTGGCCTGATTTGAAGGCAAATATTATATGCCATATTTCACTTTAAAATTATTTAGCAAAAAAGGTGTAAGCATGCATGGGTTATTCCTCAACTTAACTCTTTTGAGTACTTGAAATTTGCTCTTAAATACTAGTATTTAAATCTACAAATCAACAAGATTATTGGTGAAATACTTATTTTGAAATTAATGATATTGTTTAATTGTCTTTCAAAACTTTATATTACTCAATTGTACAATGTTTTTTGATAATTTTGTTTTAAAATAAAGTGTAACAAAATATTTTAACAAATATGGGCATATCTGGTAAGGGATCAACGCTGGCGATCTGTTGGATAAATTGAGAAATTACTATGACTTTCCTCCTTATATGCCATTATTTTGGCATAAAAAAGAGTGGCAGAGTTTTTTTCAAGATTTCAGCTTTGTTTACACTTTAAAAACACAACCAATATCGGTTGATCTAATTGCGAAAAAAGTGAATAATCAGTTTTATTACAACAAATAAAACAAAATATTTTCAAAACAATAATATAACTTTAGGTGTAATTTTTTTTCTTGAGTTGATGATATGGTTAAATATTATGTACATACTTGTAAACATGTATATAAGTTTTGTGAATAATTTTGTTATTTATTTTGACTCAGTTATTCTTCAATCGAAGGAAATTTCTTAAATGAAATACTTGACATAATATCTATTTTTTAAATTTTTTGTGGAAGATTAATACTGTCATTGTGTTATTCCAAGAGTAGGTTTTATTAATCTTATATTCTTATGAGCTAGTTTCTATTATTAATAATGTAATTTATTTGTATGTCATAATAGTAATACTAATTATTTCATTATACACTAAGAATAAAAAACCAAATTTTCTTTAGGTTTAATATCTTTTCTTGATTAAATAATAGGGTTCAACAATATGTACATACTTGTAAACATGTGTATAAGTTTTGTGAATAATTTTGTTATTGATTTTGACGTAGTTATTATTCAATCCAAGGAAATTCTTTGAATGAAATACTTGAGATAGTATTTATTTTTTGAATTTTTTTTATGGAAGATTAATATTTGCCTGTATTACCCAAGAGTAGGTTTTATTAATCTTATATTATTATGAACTAGTTTCTATTATTAATAATATAATCTAAGAGTACTACTAATTATTTCATTATACACTAAAAATAAATCATTTTTCAAAAAAATAAAAAAAATCAAAAAATCAAAAAATAAAAAACCGAAATTTTAAAATCATTCCATAACAGGTTATTTTATGTATGTAGATAATATGGACATTAGGGGTTTAGAGTTTTGGTACTTATGTAAAAAAAATTATTTCTTCAACTTTATTTGAATTGCTACAATTAATTATAATCGAACAATACAAATCCATATTTATCAAATACAATTTTAATCAGTAATCTAATTCAAAAAAATAAACCGAGGAATAACATTGAAATTCAAAGTCATACTTTCTTTATAAGTTACAACCACTATTTTCTAAATCTTTTCATAAGATAGTTGGGCCAACAAATGTTACTAGCACTCCCGAATAGTCAAGTTTGCTAGAATGAGTAAAAGGATGCAAGTAAAGCACACATAAAATGGTGCGTAGTATCCTTATATATCAATAAGTAAGCTTTACAAGAGTTTACAAGTGTTTGAGAGCGTTTATAAATGCTTGAAGTTTTGGATGCAAAAATGAGATTTCGTGCCTCTTTATATAAAAGATCCTTTACCTTGTAGTTAGTTTAAAAGGCTATTATCTTATACCTCTCTAGAATATTCTTTTTCTGTAACATTCGGGTTTTTTTTTAATAAATAAATAATTTAAATAAACTCGTTAATAACACTTGGAGTGTGGATATTTATATGGGTTAATGGGATAATAATAATAATAATAATAATAATAATAATAATAATAATAATAATAATAATAATAATAATAATAATAATAATAATGAAAATAAAAACAATAAAAATAAAACAAAATCACTCCTCCTCACACACTTATTCTTTCCTTCTTTTTCGTGGTAATATAAAACAAACTCCCCAAACTTTCTTCTGGTATTTTCGAAAGAACCCATAGACCCCAAACTCATCTTCTTCGCTCTCGCACAAAAACGCAGACCATCTTTCTCTCCATCGACATTTCTATCTGAAATTAAGTTGAAAACGCTCCATTTCTCCTTATACTCTAATTAGGGCAAAGTAAGTACTCTTCTTCAACCTTGTTTGTTCTGTGAAGATTGTAGCTTAATAACTCTTATTTCTCACTTTTCTTTGAATTCGAACCCTAATTTGTGTAGACATTCGAATTTGGTAGGTGTCGAATCCAAGCCGAATATCGACCTTTTGAATCTGATATTTTGTCGTCTTGCTGCTGTAAACAGAAGGTAACCCTTATTGGACTTCTTTTTCAATTTATCATTATAATAATGCTCTTATTTTGTGATACTCATTAGTATATTCTTTAAAATCATGTATTAAACTTAATTTGGATGAATCTTGAAATTATGAGTTAATTAGTTATATGAGTTGTATTAAGGAAATTAGGAAAATGTATAAATATGTCATGATGATAATTTAATAATGTTTATGATTTTAATAGTAGATTATTTAATGTCTTGGTTTTATTAGGTTAGTAATGAATATGTTGGATTATGAGAATTATGGAGATTATTGTGAATAGCTGGAATCCTTGGTATGAGTTAGGAATACCCTTGATTTGGTATGATGATAAAATGATCGAGTGAGTTCGTTATTATTTTCTTGGTCATATTAGAGTCTTGTAAAGATTCTTGGATTTTAGTTTAGATGAACAATGAATTGTTAAATTGGAAGATACTAAGGAAATTGTGGAGCCATACGATCTTTATAGGAAGATAAGCTAGTTGATTGCGGTGAATTGGTCTTGGCTCTCAGAAGCGTCGGGTTTGGTGAGTAGTAGCAGTCCCTTAGAGGGGTCTGGCCAGACTACTGTTTTGAAAATGTTTTCATTATCAAATTGTTTTGAACTGTTGATTATTGATGATGATTTGGATATGAATGATTATGTTGATTATGATATGGTCAATGGATCGAGCTACGCGCTGGTCATTGACGAAGTTGAGGGACATCGTCCCCTACTCCCTGTTTTTGAGGTGAATTGTCATTTAAATATTGACTAGCCTCACCCGAGAGCGACATAGTCATATAGCTATGGGGCACCTCTTAAACTAGACTCCCTGTTTTTGAGGTGAATTGTCATTTAAACCTATGTTTTGAATTTCTTTATTTTGTGTTTTGGATTGTTACTTCTCATTCAGTTTATCTGACTCTCTATTGTTTCCTTATTTTAGATTGTGTACAGATCGGTAGCAGACGGGATCGATGGGATAGCTGAGTTATGAGAGGGCGCTAGAAGCTTAGCTGAGTTATGAGAGAGAGCTAGAAGCTCTTGCCGATTTGGAGTTTTTGCTTATGAGTATTGAGTGATAATTGTAGAACTTTGCAATAGAATTTAGGATCAATCCCCAACAACAGCCACCAACTTTAGTCATTTTCATTTAAACAACCGCGAACTTCGTTTATCCCCAACAACAGCCACCAACTTGCAAAATGTGACATCGAAACAGCCACTTTACCTGATGATCTGCTAATTGACCCTTGACCATGCCTAATGACCTTTGACTTTACCTTAATTTCACTAATTAAACCTAATTACTCAATTATCCCTAATTAAACCCTTCTTCCCCAACCTTTCTCTAACCCACCTCAATCACCTCCATTTTTCTCCTTCACCACCACCACCACCACCACCTCCAATTCTTCACCTTAAGGATCAATCTTCTTCCTCTATCAGTCCTTCTCTCCCTTCTCGATCCCATCTCTTCACTGCTGTAATTTCTTTTCCTTCTTTTTATTTTATGATATTCCTCGGTGAAGAATTGGAGGTGGTGGTGGTGGTGAAGAATTGGAGGTGGTGGTGGTGGTGAAGAGATGGGATCGAGAAGGGAGAGAAGGACTGATAGAGGAAGAAGATTGATCCTTAAGGTGAAGAATTGGAGGTGGTGGTGGTGGTGGTGGTGGTGAAGGAGAGAAATGGAGGTGATTGAGGTGGGTTAGAGAAAGGTTGGGGAAGAAGGGTTTAATTAGGGATAATTGGGTAATTAGGTTTAATTAGTGAAATTAAGGTAAAGTCAAAGGTCATTAGGCATGGTCAAGGGTCAATCAGCAGGTCATCCGGTAAAGTGGCTGTTTCGATGTCACATTTTGTAAGTTGGTGGCTGTTGTTGGGGATAAACGAAGTTCGCGGCTGTTTAAATGAAAATGACTAAAGTTGGTGGCTGTTGTTGGGGATTGATCCTAGAATTTACTATATAGTTTTGAGTACTTTTATATTCTTTTATAGCTTGTCGATGTGGACTTATATAGCTGTTATGATTGAGGCTCGCTGCCGATGAGGTTTTGTATATGTAAGACCCGATTTTTATAGGACTATATGTTGACTTGACTTCATTTTGGGTTTATGAATATGTGATGACCCTGCTTACCAAGTCAATGGTAAGTCGAGTTGTTACAACTACTCCTTTAGTGTATTTATAAGTCTAAAAAATACAACGAGGTTCTAGACTAGCCCAAAATACTCAACACTACACTAGACTACCCTAGAACCTTTTACACTAGTCTAGTAAATACAAGTAGGGGTTAGGGATGGCAACGGGTCGGGTCTGGACCGGGTCTGGGTGGACCCGGATCCAGATTCGTTTTCAAGTAGAGGGTCCGGATCCGAATCCGGATCCACGGGTCCGAAGACCCATATCCGGTTCCATGGATACTACGGGTCCAAAACGGATCTTGCTTGTTTTTGCTTTTTTTGTTTTTTGTGTTTTCGAATCGTTTTGAGATTGCCATGATGCTATTTTATAGACTAATGATAATAAAATATATAATTTCACAATCGATCACTTTAAAAAAACATTATACAACTAAAAATTAAATGGGAATAAATGGAAGTTTGGATGGGAGGGAGTTTTGATTTTCGAAATAAAAGTAAGAGTGGAATTTGGGATTGGGAGTTGGGAGTTACTATTGAATTTGCTGATTTGAGTCTGGGAATATCACGTGGGTGACTATGACTAATGATGCGAATATCAAAATATGGGATGGATTGGAGTATGGCTGGGAGAGGAGTCACGTCATCTATTTTATATAATATATTTTTAAAAAACGGGTCCTAAGATTCGCGGGTCCGGGTCTGGGTATTTTACTCAGATCCCAATCCGGATCCGTGACTATTTACTAAGACCCAGACCCGACGGGTCTATTTTTATAAGACCCAGATCCGTGAAAACGGATACGGAATCGGGTCGGCTCCAATATCCATTGCCATCCCTCGTAAGGGTGTTCAAAACCGGATACCGGGCCGACCTGGTTCCGGAAATCCGGATACCCGCATTTTCGAATACCAAAAAAGTGTTCAGTTTCCGACCCGGTTTAAACCAGGTCGGAAAACTGGATAACTAGTTTTGTTCTCCAACAGACAACAAACTATCACTAATGGAAAAAAGGACATAGGCTACGGGTTTTTTTTTAGGTTTAGGCTGCGGTTTTGACTCGCAGCCTTTGTAATAGCAGCAAATCAGAAAAAGTTATTGGCTGCGGTCATAAAAACCGCAGCCTATACCCCATTTTTAGAACAAAAAAAAAGCCATCAAAGGCTGCGGTTTTAGAAATGTCCGCAGCCTTTGATGGCTATTTTTTTTGTTTTTTTTTTCATTTCGTTTAATGCTAGGAAGAAGAGAAAGAACAACAAATTTGACCAGATTCAAGAACTCAAACAAGATTTATTACAACATGAGAAAATCAGAAAGAACAGATCAAACAAACAAATTCTCAGATTTCATCAGAAAGAACTCAAACAAAAACAAAAACAAAAACGAACAAAAACAGAAAGTCAAAATGAACTCAAACAAAAACAAAAACGAACCAAATCTGAAATTTCAAACAATAAAAACGAATTTGATGTAAGTTAATCAAACTAACTATACTTCAAGAACAAATTTGATCTAAAATAGAAACATTTTACAATAAAATAGCAGATCTATGAATTTGATGAACATTTTACATTTTACATTTTACAAATTTATTCTTCAAACAAAACAAGAACGAAATTGATGAACATTTTACATTTTACAAGAACAAAAACAAACTCAATGAATTTTTGTTTCATCTTCAGATTTCATCTTCTTCTTGCGTTTCATCTTCCAGATCTGAAAAATGTGAGATCATGAATTTGCATTTCGTCTTCCAGATCTTGTCGATAAAGTACTGAAGAGAGAATGGAAATTGAAAGCAAAAATAAGTAGAACATACCCAAAGGTCTTCAATGGCGGATGATCTGAAAGTGTTTGGATGAGCATTGGCAAGAGAGAATGGAAATTGAGACTACTTCTTTGTCTAGACTTGAGACTCACATGAGACTCCTTCTTGAGGAGAGTGGAAATTGAGAAAAAAAGTCACCGAAATTGTAAATGGGAGAGGACTGAAATGGCAAGAGAGAAAGGAAAAGGTTAGAGGAACGGCGGAAGCTAAGGGAAGGCAAGGGGTTTTAAAAGGATTAGGGTTACTAAGAGAGAAAACTAGAAAAGAAGGGTACTTAATGTTGAAAACCCTAATATTATAGGGTATTGGCTGCGGACAGCCTTATAACTGCAGCCATTAAGGCTAAAATTAATATATTGGCTGCGGACATACACCAAACCGCAGCCATTGTGTAGTTTTTGAAATTTGATATTTGGCTACGTATAATTCTAAACCGCAGCCAATTAATAGCAGCCAATAGCTTTTTTCCACTAGTTTATTCTCCAATTCTTTCCTCTTTCATAATATCATGGAATCCACTTTAGATGAAGCGGTCACGCCTACGGGTCGCCTTTTTCTTCAACCACAATTAGACCAAATAATCAACTGTGCAATTGGTTTCAAACATCCCCTTAACATACAAGCCATTAAAACGGAGCTCTCTAACTCTTTAATGCTAAAACATCCCAGATTTTTTAGCCTTTTAGTGATTGATGATCGTGGTAGAGAGTATTGGAGAAAAAGCTAAGTCAATTTAGATGATCATATCATCATTCATGACAAAACCCTTTCCTTAAATTTAGATTCAGATGAAGAAATTGAAGATAAGGTCAATTGTTGCTTATCAGATTTTGCAATTTCTTCCCCTTTAAAGACAAATAAACCCCTATGGGAAATTTTTTATTTATACTGAATTAAAATATGCAATTCTTCGAATTCATCATGCTTTAGGAGATGGGATTTCTTTATTGTCATTATTTATGGCTTCCTGCAAAAAGGCTAATGGTAAAGATAAGGATGAGGATTATGTTGCTGAACAAGGGTAGAAAAAAGAGAAGAAAAAAAGAAAGGAATAGTGGGAATAATGAAAATTATTTGGTGGACTATTCTTTCTGTGTTGGGATTTTTTGGAAGATGTTTGTGGGTGAAAGATAAAAAAACTGCAATAAGTGGTGGAGATGGTGTTGAACTTTGGCCCAGGAATAGGGAAGGTGGGCGTCGGCTGAAGAGGAAGAAAGAGTCGAATGTAGATCCTGCTGTGCTGGGCGTCGGCTGCTGTGTGAGGAAGATGAAGAAGACTTAAAATTTGGTTTAGGACTTTAGGTTACTTTGCGTTTAAATACCTAGGGTTAGAAAAGTTCAATTTGGACTTAAAAGGCCCATTTGAAGATTAGCAGCAGCCCTAAAAAAATAAATAAAAAAATTAAAAAATTCGGATACCGAATACCCGGATTTAAAAAATATGTATCCGGTTCTGACCCGAATATCCTGTTTATAAATCGGGTACCCGGTTCGGAATATCCGGTTTCTACAATTCGGGTCAAAAACCCGATTTTTAAAACCGAATACCCACCAAATTGTTGATGGTGTCACATTTCTCAATAAAGTCGGACAAATGATCATGTGGACTTTCAGAAGGATGCCCACCAAATTGATTTCGCTCAATCAACTGAATTAAATGAGTGCGAAGCTCGAAGTTTTCTGCAGCTATAGTTGGCTTCACAATACATGAGGCAGTTGAATGAGCAGGAGTGGGCCTACCCATTTGGCCGAATGTGGGAGGTGGATTGGCCATTTCGGGTGAGCCTAGTGGTGTAGTTCCTAAAGGGGTGCCTGGGGGCGTTGGATCAGGAGATGGTGCCCCAGACGTTTCAGATTCTCTTCTCCTACGTAAAGCGTTGGCTCTACGCGCAGTGGCCTCGATCTTTGGATCGTACAGTAGTTCACCTGTCGACTGAGATCGCCTGTGCATTCAACAAACAAAGCAGACCAAGCGTAAACCAAATAGATATTTGAGGAGAAACTGAAACAAGAAAAAGAAAGAGTAATTAACTAATAAACTAAACTAAATTAACCGATGCCTCCCCGGCCATGGCGCCAAAAACTTGTTAGGGTTTTATTTTAATACCGCAAGCGCACGGGTGTTGTAGCAATATGAAGGATTCAAGATAATAAAAGGACTAGGACATAGGAATTCCCCACTAATAGCATGTATTTATTTCGATAAGGATTGCAATTGATTCCGTTGAATTGAATTAGCGATCTAACTTAATCACTCCTTTTCGGGATGGTAATCAAATTAAAACAGATTAAATGGGTTCTCTCAATCTCAACTTTCGTATTTTGATCGATTAACATCACAAGAAAACATACTACTCAATCTCAACTTTCGTAATTTTGATTAAGAAGACATATTAACTTGATTTATCATCCAAGACTAATAACATTCTCATCCCTCAACTTTCGTGATTTTGGTTTTAAGAGAAATTAAAAGACTTTAACTTGAATGATCATACATAACAATTTAATCAAACCAATTCAACATCACAATCATCAATCCTCATTTAACAATCATATACATATTAGGGTTCAAATCCTATGCCCTAGCATACAAATCTACTCACTAATCATGGCTATGGAGATTTCTAAGACTAATAAACTATCATGAAACAAGAAATAAGACATAATTTAAAAACTTGATTAATAAAGAAAATACCTTGACAATGGAGGATTGAAGAACGGTAATGTAAATTGCAAATGAAATCCAAGATTACAATATTGAAATTCTCAAAGAAAAGCTTAAACTAAATCTATGGAGTACAAAGGAATTCTAGAGTTTTTAAGCAAAGAAAACTGAATAATCTAAATTAGGGTAACCTCAACTTAAATAGTGGTTCCAAAAATTAAGAGAAAAAACCGTTTAAATTCCCGTCAGACGAAAAGCGACGACTCGCCACATCAGGTGCGACGAGTCGTTACATATGAACTGGCCTGAAAAAGAGAGTTCAGAGAAGAAGCGACGAGTCGTTACAAAGGAGCGACGAGTCTTCGCATGGAGCAGCGAGTCTTCGCATGGAGCAGCGAGTCGTCGCACTGGGTCTGACTGGCGAACTTTGAATGGCCACCATTTCCTGCTCGGTTGTCGGATATGAACATATAATATACCGTTGGAAAGCTCTTGAAGTCTACTTTCCAATGCCGCAAACCTTGCATCAATGTGATCTCCCTATCAAAAGTTATGGCCAAAAGAGTGAGCATGTATCAAATTTCACTTCAAAACATTTGTCTTTTAATCACTTTTCTACTCTTTTCTCTTTTGCCCATCGTCATTGTACAACATCTTCAAGCAAGCAACGATCTCTTCACTTATTTAAGGGGTCTTAGGCTATTTCTCCAAGCCTTCACCCTCTTATAACTCCGTATACTAGTAAAAAGCTTCAATTCCGCCTCATATTATCATAAATCTACAAAATAAGCACACGAGACAAAAATTGCAACAATCCACTACCATAATCCCTAAACACCATAATAACTTCGCTCACGGAGTGTAGAAATAACATAAATAAGTGCAAATAATTGCACTTATCAAACCTCCTCATGCTTAACCTTTGCTCGTGATAGAATTTAGAAAATGGGCCTGGGCAACCCAAATAAGGAGGAGAAGAAGTAGACCACTCATAAACCCAAAGAAGGTTCACTACTAAAACCAATTGGTAATAGTAGGAGTTACTCCTTGAGTATATAAAGTGATGCATACTCTTCTCTTTCTCCGATGTGGGACAACTCACATGTGGGTAACAATGGGCACTTCAACACTCCCCCTCACATGTGAGAGTCCTTAGAATTTTAGCCCACCAGAAGGGTTACAAAACCTATTGGGAATGAACATCCAATTAAAGGCCCCTTAACCAGTGGTAAGATTAAATGCCCAGAATAAAGGCCCAACAACAAATCGGGCTCTGATACCATGATAGAATTTAGAAAATGGGCCTGGGCAACCCAAATAAGGAGGAGAAGAAGTAGACCACTCATAAACCCAAAGAAGGTTCACTACTAAAACCAATTGGTAATAGTAGGAGTTACTCCTTGAGTATATAAAGTGATGCATACTCTTCTCTTTCTCCGATGTGGGACAACTCACATATGGGTAATAATGGGCACTTCAACAGCTCGTCCTCGAGCAAATCAAGGTGAAAATACAAATAAAACAAGGTCAGGACATGATCTACAACTCCTAAACTACTTCTTATACCTCCCTTTCCTAAACTCCGCTAATCCCCGGTGTTTGCCAAGAGTCCAATACATCTATACCACTTGTTCCCCTTCACTTGGCTAACACCCACACACACACAACACAAATACAAAAATAAGCACATGTAAACCAATAATCCCAACACTTCAACCTCCTTATAACTCCTCAAAGAATATAAGAAATGAAAAATACAAACTACAACTTATCCCTCCAAAGGTGGCCTACCCAAATACCTTCCTTATGACTCCATTTTGCCTAGGGGCTCATTTTTGGGTTTTCGCCAAGAGTCCCGGTGTTTGCCAAGAGTCCAATAGATAAACTTTGAATCTCTCTTTTTCTCTCATTTTGCCTAGGGGCTCATTTTTGGGTTTTCGCCCTAGCCACTCATTCGTTTTTTTTCAAATCTCACTTGCTTACCTACTCATGTCGCTCTTTTGCCTAGGTCGCCCTTTCGGGTTTTCAACCTAGCTGGGCTTTTCTCTTTCCAAGCATGTTTTTCTTTCCCTTTTTCAATAAACAACAAGTACAGATTCAACTACAAAACAAAAATCAAAATGCATGCTCAAGCTAAATCTATACAAATACATAGGGTAGAAAGCGTGAATAAACAAACGACAGGTTTCCCCATGCTTGCTTTTCACGGCGGGTAGCAATAGGGTGTTCAGCAACCCTAAAGATGAAGGGTCTTTAGTAACCCTGGATGAAACATTATAGCACAAAGATATGAGAATGTAGCCTACCTAATAAACTCCAATGCTAAACCGGAATAGCACCATCGGTTGTAGCATTACCTCTTAAAACATGAACAACGGCTCTCCTTATGTCTCCCCAAAAATAAGAGGCTTCCTATCTCAATCTCCTTCCCCTCATAAATGATCTCACATGAAAGCCCATAAAAATGCAAAACCCCTTATCGACCTCAAACCCATCCCAACACAAAAAATCCATCATCACAACCACAATATAATGTACAAAAATAAAAACCCAAACTCCAAAACTGTAAGGCACATGCAATGGAGCTCTTGGATCTCGCAATCCAAGAACTTACTTTGGATCAGAGAGGATGGGGGCTTATTTTTTGGTTCAAAAATTTTTAGCTCATAACATGCAATGGTTGAACAGGGATGATGTGCGAGATCTATGTGAGAATAGCTCGGTGGGTTAGGGTACGATAATCTAGTGGAGCTAGAATATAGGGAAAGATAAGATAAGAGATAGGGATAGAAATATACCTGTAGATGACGCGGCGAAGGAGGAACGATGATATCAGCTTCATGAACGTTCACTCTCCTTTTGACTAGCCTCCTTCACAGGTTTATGGCTAGCATTCTTTTATTTTTTTTTTTCATTTTTTCATTTTTTTTCTTTTTTTTTTAACAAAATTTGGGAAAAGACATTAAAAAAAAACTAATATAATCTAAGAAAGCAATAAAGCTAGGTTACGACTTCCCCCCATGCTTATCTAAAGCATTGTCCCCAATGCTTAACTACGTAGCAAGGGAACAAAAATAACATAAGATTACAGAAGCATACAGATGAGGGAAGTCTAATGTAAAAAGAACTAAAACAAAAATAAAATCTAACTAAAAACACGGGTTGCCTCCCGCAATGCCTCCCGCAAAGCGCTTGTTTAACGTCTATAGCTCGACTTGACTCACCCCAGTAAACATCAAGAAACATCAAAGGAGCCCTTGTAGGCTCTTCCAAACACATTTACATTATTTCCTCTCACCTTCAAACCTAGATCATTACCATTCTTGTTCCCTTCGTTACAAACAACATGATCTCCTACTTCAAAAGGCCACACTGTGAGCTCATTAATCAATTTACATTTTTCAAATGAAGCACCCTCCTTGGGTTTTTTGAGCTCAAAAACCATCTTCTCTTCACCCACCTCCAATGTTAGTTTACCTCTCTTCACATCAATGATAGCCCCAGCAGTGGCTAGGCAAGGTCTACCCAAAATGATAGGAGCGCGGGTATCTTCAGGCATGTCCATGACAACAAAATCACATGGGAATACTAGATTCCCCACAAATACTGGGACATCCTTCACAATTCCCTTGGGATGCCTAATACTCCGATCGGCTAGCTGCAGAGTCATGCTAGTCTGGAGTAGGCTTCCCACATTTGGTAGCCTTTGATACACAGAAAAAGGCATAAGACTAACACTAGCCCCTAAGTCACACAAAGCATTATCAACAGCTAAACTGCCAATAGAGATAGGGATAGAAAAGCTACCTGGATCATCAAGCTTAGGGGGAAGTTGTTTTAATATCACCGCACTACATTGCTTGGACAAATTCACAACTCCTTCAATTTTGTTGCGGTTGGTGGTGAGATCCTTCAAGAATCGAGCAAATGATGGAATTTCTGTCACTGCTTGCAGAAAGGGGAACTTCAACTGTATATCTTTCACCAATTGTAGAAACTTCCCATACCTCTTCTCTAACCTTGCCTTAGCTAACCTTTGGGGAAATGGTGCGGGTTGAACATAAGGTAGCGGGGTAGGTAGAGTTGGCTCAATAGTAGATTGGGGTGGAGTCTCCCTATCATCAAATTCTTGTGGAACTCGAACCATGGTTTGGGGAATATTCTCAAGAACTTTACCACTCCTAGTAACAACCGCATTCACTTGTTTCGGTGGATTGCTTGATTCGGGTTGACTAGGGAATTGGTTGGGAGCGCCTTGCAGCCTAGAAATGTGTTGCCCCATTTGAGCTATTTGTGACTCCATCATATTGCTTTGGGTCTGCAATTGAGTCACCGATGCCTCAAGTTTACTCATATCTTTCCTCAAATCTGTGTTAAATTGATTCTGAGCTGTCATGAATTGGCTTTGAGACGCTATGAACTGGTTTTGAGCGGCCATCATGGCTTCAAAAGCTACTTTCCATTCTTCCTTTTGAGGTGGAGCTTGTTGCATAGGAGGACGGAAAGCTGGTTGTGGAGGTTTATTCTGGAAGCCTGTTGGATTGAATTGAGGCCTTGGCATTATCTGATGTGGATTCTGCACATTCGTAGATGAGTAGGAGAGATATTGGTTCTTGTTGGGTATGTATGAATTATTGTTGTACAGCGCATTAATCTCTTCCGGTGCAGGTGTAGTAGTAGGACATGCATCAGAGTTATGTACACTAGAACCACAAGTCACACACATCATTTTTGTAGCAGTAGGATTTGCGACCTTTTGGAACTCAGTGCTCAGTTTCTTGACCCTTGAAGTTAGCATGCTGATGGCTTTCATCACTTCACCATCTGGCTTGGTTGAGGATTGTGTTGCTGGCTCTCTTTCGTTACTCCATGAAGAGGAATTTTGCGCAATTGTTTCGAAAAGAGTCAACAGATGATCTTCGGTTTTAGAACTCATATCACCACCACATGCAGCATTTATGGTGGACCTGTGCTCGTCATGTTGTAACACCCCGTGAATTTTTTTGATTAAATTAATATTCGAAATCAAAATAAAATAATATTAATCCAGTATAAGAATTTGAGTGAGTCAATATGTGACAAACGATTTCGACATTTGTCGTATGATTTAATATTTCTATAAGTATTAAAATTCAAATTAGACAGTTAAATCCAAATTAGACAATTAAATTCTATTTAGAGTAATTAATTAATAAAAAAAAAATTAAATGTGTTCTTGCCTTAAAGTGGCCGGCCATGGGGGAGTATTTGGAGGGGTTTTGTAACTCCTCACTTAATTGGGGGTGTTAATGTGTATTAAGGAGGGGGTTATGGAAGATAGAAGGTTGTCATTTGTTCTTAAAATGCTAGATTGGAGTGTAAACCTTTCATACTCCAATCTTGTCTTTCATTTGCATTTGCTCACAAAACAAACAAAAAAATTTCTTCCTTTTCTTCGTTTCGGTTCTATTTAAAAAAAAAAAAAAACTTTGTGATCATTCAATCTATTATTCAAGGGTAAGTATAGTTCAATTGTTACATTTTCTCTTTTGAAGAAAATTATATTTTTTCTTCTTTTAAAATATGATGAAATCCTATGGCTTTTTGGAGGATTGAGTATTTTGTGTAATTTTTAAATGTATAATTCTTTAACAAAATTAATTTGTTAAAAGGGTTAATGCAAATTGTGATAAGTTTCTCATTTGGTTTATAATTCTTTAACAAAATTAATTTGTTAAAAGGGTTAATACACTTTGTGTTAAGTTTCTCATTTAATTTATATTCTTTAACAAATTAAAGTTTTGATTATGAGAATAGAACCTCTTGATATTTAAAAGAAAATTATTTGTTATAGCTTAAGATCTCTAGCAAAATTTCAATTTGTTAAGAGATGTTGAGTTGTGTGAATTAAAAGAAATAAACCTTCATGTTTTATAATTTTGTGAATAAATTCCTTGACAAAATTTGATTTGTTTAAGGGATTGGATTTATTTATATATGAGATTGGAATCATATGGTTTGGCTTATGATTTCTACCAAAGTTTATGATAAATCGATTTGTACAACGATCAAATATTAAATTCTATTATTTAAATTTATTGTTTGTGTTTGAATGGTTCATGTTCGATGATGGATGAGTTTACGTAAGAAATAGTTTTATTTTTGATGGTTGAAATTGTTAAGAGATTGTGTATTAAGAAATTGAATTTATGTTGTTTTACGATTCGGTTTTCGGTATTGTCTTAGTTATGAAATTCTTAATCGAAATTCGATGTTGTTTCATGGCACGAGTTCCGGACAGCCATAGCTGTCCCGGAAGTGACGCCTCACATCCCTATAAATAGGACATGTCTTTTGTGTTACTTTGATAAATCGGTATATTAAAAAGTTGTTTAAACGCTTAAAATAATTAAAAATAGTAAACGAATTTTAGAAATTCTGAAATTTGGTGTCCAAGGTAATTGATGCGTTCCGGACGCAGTGGCGAAGTCGGATTTTTCATTTGAATTTTCTAATCTGTCCGAAAAAGCCATTTAAGTTTCTGGTTTAAAGTGGATTTTTGATTTATTTGGAATTTAATGAAATCAATTAAAGTTACTAAGTCTTATTGATATAATAGTAGTATGGAATGAGTTAGAGGTGGAAACACGTTCTAATACGTGTTCGTTTTGTGTGTTTGTTGTTAGGACCTCGATTCATAAGAGGGTGAAATTCCTGTTGCGTTTGAATTATCGCTTTTTGCTGTTACTTAAAGGTACACGCTTAGACCATACATTATATGTGGTTGTGCAAGTAGTGTTGTTTCATTCTTGAATATTGCATTGTGACTCACATAAGGATTAGACACCTCGAATAATTTGGAAGAAGTTTAACTTGGAATTTGAAGATGGATGTTTTGGTTATCTCAAAGGGTTAATAAATTGGAATGGATTATATAATTTTGTTCCCATGGCAGTTTTGGATCATTACGGTCACCATGGGGGTATGCATACTTTAACCTTTGGCGACCCGAACAGGACGGGCAACGTCTTAGGTCGGTGGTTGCCTTGGGATTAGCTCTCCCAAGTGTATTCCACCAAATGAATTGGATTATTACTTGGACGACCCGAAAAGGACGGGCAACGTTTCAAGTTGGGATTTGGAATAAGTATATTTTAGAGCCTTTGCATGTTAGGATGAACACATTGTTTGCTTTCCACTTGTTGATATTTTGTATGTTGTCTCTGACGTGTATTGGATTGTTCTTTGAACTTGCTTCCGTTGTCAATCGACGACTAGCAGGTTGATTGCAGGTGGGAATTGGAGTGAGGTTGAAGTTAGGATCACGTCACCCAAGACCGCGTTCTATGTAATAATAAACATAGTAGAAATAATTTACTTTTGTGTAATGGATTTAAGATTAGTTCGTTTTGACGTTTCATTAGTAGAGGCCGTTGGGTTCTCAAGTTGTATCGTGAACTTTAAAAACCTGTCACTACTATATGTCTTATTTTATGCTTAGTGATATTCTCTTATCGTTGGAACGTTAACGATCTTGGATGGGAATTATCCCTCTAAGTGTCCAGTTGTGAACCGGATTCATATTTTCATATGATTATCCGGCTCACGCGAACCGGACCGTTACACATGTAGACTAAAGTAGAAGGATTGGATGAGTAACCACTTAGGAATTTCATGATGGGGGCACTGCCTTTGAAGATCTTTAAACCGTTCCCATGCCTCATAGTAGCTTTCAAAAGGACGCTGCTTGAACGTCTGAATTTCGGATCTCAGTTGGGATGTTTTCCTTGGCGGAAAGAACTTTGTGAGGAACCCAGTTGCCAACTCCTCCCATGTTGAGTATTTATTCGGCGGTTCGGATTTAAACCATGACTTGGCTTTGTCTCTCAAACTGAAGGGAAAGAGTAGTAACCGAATGGCATCTGCTGTGACATTGTTGATGTTGATGGTGTCACATTTCTCAATAAAGTCGGACAAATGATCATGTGGACTTTCAGAAGGATGCCCACCAAATTGATTTCGCTCAATCAACTGAATTAAATGAGTGCGAAGCTCGAAGTTTTCTGCAGCTATAGTTGGCTTCACAATACATGAGGCAGTTGAATGAGCAGGAGTGGGCCTACCCATTTGGCCGAATGTGGGAGGTGGATTGGCCATTTCGGGTGAGCCTAGTGGTGTAGTTCCTAAAGGGGTGCCTGGGGGCGTTGGATCAGGAGATGGTGCCCCAGATGTTTCAGATTCTCTTCTCCTACGTAAAGCGTTGGCTCTACGCGCAGTGGCCTCGATCTTTGGATCGTACAGTAGTTCACCTGTCGACTGAGATCGCCTGTGCATTCAACAAACAAAGCAGACCAAGCGTAAACCAAATAGATATTTGAGGAGAAACTGAAACAAGAAAAAGAAAGAGTAATTAACTAAACTAAACTAAATTAACCGATGCCTCCCCGGCCATGGCGCCAAAAACTTGTTAGGGTTTTATTTTAATACCGCAAGCGCACGGGTGTTGTAGCAATATGAAGGATTCAAGATAATAAAAGGACTAGGACATAGGAATTCCCCACTAATAGCATGTATTTATTTCGATAAGGATTGCAATTGATTCCGTTGAATTGAATTAGCGATCTAACTTAATCACTCCTTTTCGGGATGGTAATCAAATTAAAACAGATTAAATGGGTTCTCTCAATCTCAACTTTCGTATTTTGATCGATTAATATCACAAGAAAACATACTACTCAATCTCAACTTTCTTAATTTTGATTAAGAAGACATATTAACTTGATTTATCATCCAAGACTAATAACATTCTCATCCCTCAACTTTCGTGATTTTGGTTTTAAGAGAAATTAAAAGACTTTAACTTGAATGATCATACATAACAATTTAATCAAACCAATTCAACATCACAATCATCAATCCTCATTTAACAATCATATACATATTAGGGTTCAAATCCTATGCCCTAGCATACAAATCTACTCACTAATCATGGCTATGGAGATTTCTAAGACTAATAAACTATCATGAAAAAAGAAATAAGACATAATTTAAAAACTTGATTAATAAAGAAAATACCTTGACAATGGAGGATTGAAGAACGGTAATGTAAATTGCAAATGAAATCCAAGATTACAATATTGAAATTCTCAAAGAAAAGCTTAAACTAAATCTATGGAGTACAAAGGAATTCTAGAGTTTTTAAGCAAAGAAAACTGAATAATCTAAATTAGGGTAACCTCCACTTAAATAGTGGTTCCAAAAATTAAGAGAAAAAACCGTTTAAATTCCCGTCAGACGAAAAGCGACGACTCGCCACATCAGGTGCGACGAGTCGTTACATATGAACTGGCCTGAAAAAGAGAGTTCAGAGAAGAAGCGACGAGTCGTTACAAAGGAGCGACGAGTCGTCGCATGGAGCAGCGAGTCGTCGCACTAGGTCTGACTGGCGAACTTTGAATGGCCACCATTTCCTGCTCGGTTGTCGGATATGAACATATAATATACCGTTGGAAAGCTCTTGAAGTCTACTTTTCAATGCCGCAAACCTTGCATCAATGTGATCTCCCTATCAAAAGTTATGGCCAAAAGAGTGAGCATGTATCAAATTTCACTTCAAAACATTTGTCTTTTAATCACTTTTCTACTCTTTTCTCTTTTGCCCATCGTCATTGTACAACATCTTCAAGCAAGCAACGATCTCTTCACTTATTTAAGGGGTCTTAGGCTATTTCTCCAAGCCTTCACCCTCTTATAACTCCGTATACTAGTAAAAAGCTTCAATTCCGCCTCATATTATCATAAATCTACAAAATACAAAAATTGCAACAATCCACTACCATAATCCCTAAACACCATAATAACTTCGCTCACGGAGTGTAGAAATAACATAAATAAGTGCAAATAATTGCACTTATCACTTAATATTGTATTTTGTGTAATTTTTTAGGCAAATTAGAGTTTTATTATGTCTCCGGGGTGATAAGAGGGTGAAGGCTAGAGAAATGGCCTAAGACCCTAAAATAAGAGAAGAGATCGAGCCAAACAAGCCCCAAAGGGAAGCAGCAAACCGTAGCTTAGGTGCAACCAAAAGCCACGACTTGTCACAAAGCAATCGGAGTCCAGAGGCAAAGCCACGAGTCGTCCGAAATAAGCCACTACTCGTTGCACATCTACTGATCTAACCACATTATTTCAGAGTAAAGCGACCCCCAACATTGTGATGACTCGTCGCATAGTTACTAGTTTGTGCAAACAATCTAGAGCTAAAGCCACAAGTCCTCCCACATATGCCACAACTCGTGGCATTATTAATAATCATAGCATGAGTTTCCAGAGAAAAAGCGACGAGTCATCTCCAGCTTTCCACGACTCGTCGCATATTCACTGAAGTCACAAATCCCAAGCAGTAGCAAAACTACGACTCGTTGCTCCTGATGTCACAAGTCGTCGCATATCTATCAAGTGCCTAATTCGTGCAATCTGACGATTAATTTTTGGAACCACTATATAAAATGGTGGTTACATTTTATTAAGGAGGTCGTTAGTTTCATCTTCATTTTGGATTTTTGTTGTTTTCCATTGAGAGCTTTTGTTGTTAAACTCCATTGTTTTGTTGTTACACTTTAATTTCTTTGCAATTTACATTTACATTCTTCTTCATTAGTAAGTTTTCTTTATTTATCGCTTTATCATTATCTTTTGTGCATTAAGACCATTCATCATCTTTATGTTTTGTATTTCAATAAAGCCTTCATTCATCAAGAATTGCATTTATACCATCATGTTTAGTGAGTAGTTTCCTTCTCTAGGGTTAGGGTATATATAAACCCTAATTCAAAGCATGGGATGATATTTAATCGATTTATTGTGTGAAATTTGAGTCTATAATTAAATCTATGCTTAATGAAGCTTAGTTCAAACATCATTATTAACCTTTTCAATAAAACTAAAGTTTGAGATTAGGATTAATTTAGGATTGAGATATATTTATGTTAAACTCCTAGTAGTTTAGCCAATAAAACGAAAGTTTGAAGATTAACACGAGTAGGGTTTTAAATCGATATTAATCAATAAAGTGGAAGCTTGAGATTAATTAGGTTATGTTTAAATATGCCAATGACTCAATTTCATACAATTATGAGAGTGATCGACTCACATGTTAAAATTAGGTGATGCCTGACACCCTAGAATTTGTCATATTATTATCATCTTCACATTAATCATTGTTTTAGCCTTATTTTATTTGCAACGTAGCATTAGTTTCTCACCATATTATTTCTTGATACGTGTGTTGTAGTCATAAAACAAACAATTTGAGTAACTCATTTCCTTGTGTTTGACCCGCGACTACACGTCAACCGTACGCTTGCGGTAATTAAAATTTGCCCTATCATTGGCACTTGGCTCCCCCATTAGCCTTGCCTCTATACCTCTGCATGCTCGATGTGGCTTGCCCTTGAGCCTTATTGAACTTTATAGGACGTTTTCATTGTGCACAAATTTAAATTATATTTTACCCTATGACAACTTGCTAACTATAGTAAGTGGCAAATAGGGGTCGATCCCACAAAGATTGTGATTACTAGTTTTAAAAATATTGTTAAATTCCTTTTTATTAATAGAAAATATGTAAAGGAAAAATATGGGGGGAAAATGAGTTGTGCTTATTCTACTTAGAACTTAAAAATAGAGTAAGCTTAATGTAAGAAAGTAATACATGTAGAGTAAATAAGAGAGTAAATCAATATGAGAAAGTAGTAGCAACATGTATTTTAGTCATTGGCAAGATTAGTTTTAATCATAAATTATTGACAACTTTTATATTGTAGGACTTATAGTACCCTCCTAAATCCCCTATCAACCCTTTTATATTAGCTTACTATTAGTACCCAAGCTTTTCACACTATTAGTACCCAAGCTTACTATCAATATGAGAAAGGTGGCTTGTTGTTTGGGGATGTTAATTTGGGGGTGATTTTGGTCCTTCGTTGGGTCTATTGTAGTGTTGGGAAGGTTTATCAAAGATAATTTTAAGTTTGGGTAAAAATTGTTGTACATGTAACAAGTTATGTAACTCTTCTTCCTCATCTTCTTCCTCATACTGCCGCAGTATGGAGACAAATAAAGGAATTTTCCAGGTACCTCCTCTTCTTCCTCATACTGCCGCAGAGCCACAGACTTTACTACCACCGTACCTCTTCTTTCTCATCGCCTCATTGCTGTTTTTTTCTTGCATTTATTTGTCTCCATTTTTCACTCATCTTTCAAGAACTAATTCAGTAGTATTTTTTCATTTTTATTTTGTCATTTCCCAATATTTTTATTTATTTATTATTTGCCTTTTTCAAGTTTATGGCAAAAAATTACTCATGTTCTTGCTGTTTAAATCCTTAATGGTTGTTGTTAACTTGTGATTAGATTAGAAGGCAAAAATCATTTTATTTTTTGTATCATTCAATCATAAAATCCTAAAAGTAAATTAGTTTTATCACTTTAAAATATGCATTTTGATTATTGGAAGCAATTAAAAACCCCAAATTGAAGATTTTGACTTTTGTAATAGTTTGGTTCGCACTACCACAATATTCAGTGTGAAGGCATATTTTCATTTAATTGTTTGGGTAACACAAAATGCAGGGGTGAAGAAGAAAAAGACATGAAATATTCTAAAACACAAAATCGGGTATTCGGTTTTCGACCCGATTTTAACCGAGTCGGAACCGGGTCACATTTTTAGGTATCCCAAAAAAAAGGGTACCTGGATTTCCGGATTCGGGTCGACCCGATATCCGGTTTTGAACACCGCTAATCCATGCCATCATGGTTGCAATTAAGCATGACTTCGAAAAGAATAGATATACGACGAAGAACAATATAAGTGTGATACCCCAGATTTAGCTTGAAAAGAGATTGATAGACTACTCATATCAACTAGGTGCATCTTCTTTTCCAGGGAGCCCATTTGCTAAGAACTTCACAGTTATGCGTGCTTGGTGGGTAGCAATCTTAAGATGGGTGACCTCCTGGGAAGTTTTCCGGGTGCGCACGAGTGAGGCCAAAGTGCGCTGAAAAGACTTGTGTTGGTCTTTGGGGCTAGTCAACAGTCTCCATGAGTAGTCACCGGTGGTCCGTTGGGCCAGGGTGTTATAATAAGTTCCCTTTGTTTGGTCGTAAGCCTTATCCATAGACGTTCCTCCCCCCTCCCCCCACTTGGATGCGCCACCATTGACCCCACCTATGCTAGGCGGACCCTTTTCCTGGTGAAGATATCGTTTGCAAGGACAAAACCTTGTACGACAAAATGGAGGGCTTGGATCCTAACTGTCACTAGATGATGTAATTTGCGTTGAGCCAAGATGTGCTCAACATAATGAGGAAGGGTAAGGCCCCTTTTCTCCTCGAAGATTACACTGGCAATCTGGCATGGACTCCTACAAGGGGTATTGGTGCTGCTTGGGTGAATCTAACAAGAAGGCACATAACTTCATGCTATCTAAGACTATTATTATGGACGTATACATTCTCGTGATCATTCATCACTTCCATTGTGGGGTGAGATTCCCCCTCCACCCTTTCCACGACACCTTGTGTTGTATGAAGTTTCCCTGAACCAGCTAGCACCCCATTCGACGAGAAAGATAAATGTATTTTATTTGGGTTTGCAAGTACATGCATTACCCCTGACCATGGCGTTGTGGAGGGCTCTCTACAAGCTCCAAATTGGGGCTTGCCATCCATTCCTATCCTTCCGTCCTAAAGAGGATGTGACAGCCATTCACCCCTAGTTTGTCGACTATGAAGCATAGGAGGTTATGAGAAGGTTCAACATGTTCAACCACACAAGGCCCCGAAATATTAGGGGCCTCAATATTAAATTTCTTCGTATATTTTAGGTGTTTAAAGATACAAAATAGTTAGAAAAATATTACTCCCTCTGATTCATTTTAAATGTCCACTTTCCTTATTTAGTAAAGTCACTTTAATAGTCTAATTGTCCACTTTCTATTTTTGACAAAGATTTTTTACCTAAATACCCCCAACTACCCCAACTTATATTATATAAAATACCCCATCTACCCCTTTTTCAATTATTATAATCACTTAGATACTCCACCTAGCATCTTTTCAATTATTATAATCACTTAAAATACACCACTACCATTTTTCTTAATTTGCGTATCACACCCAAAGTGGACATTTAAAATGAATTGGGGGGAGTATAATTTTTAAAATTGCACAGGGTCTTCATAATATTTATCAAATTTTGCTCTACTCCTGCTATGAAGACAACCTGGATAAGAATATCTGGGTCATGGTGCCCATTACTGAGGGTCAGGGCACCCATACCGACATAACCCTTCAATCTTTTTGACGAAGCCTCGCCCCTATCAACTTTGACTGCAGTGTAGATCAACCTGTTCAGGAGGGAAAGGGCATCATACCTCCATTTCAATGCATCTAAAACTTTCTTTATCCAAAATACTAAGGGAAATTAAGTTTCTACTGATACCTGGAACATGAATGTAACGGTCCGGTTCGCGTGAGCCGGATAATCATATAAAAATATGAATCCGGTTCACAACTGGACACTTAGTGGAAAGATTCCCATCCAAGATCGTCAACGTTCCATTGATAAGGGAATATAACTAAGCGGAAAATAAAACATACGGTAGCGACAGGATTATAAAGTTTCATAATACAACTTGAGAACCCATCGGCCTCTACTAACGAAACGACAAAACAAACTAGACTAAGTTCCATTACATAAATGTAAATTATTTTCTACTATATTTCTTATTACATAAAACGCGGTCTTGGGTGATGTGATCCTAACTTCAACCTCACTCCAATTCCCACCTGCAATCAACCTACTAGTCGTCGATCGACAACGGAAGCAGGGTCAAAAAAAACAATCCAATACATGTCAGAGACAACATACAAATTATCAACAAGTGGAAAACAAGCAATGTGTTCACCCTAGCATGCAAAGGCTCTAATATATTTATTCAAAAACCCCAACTTGAAACGTTGCCCGTCCTATTCGGGTCGTCCAAGTAATAATCCATTTCATTTGGAGGAATACACTTGGGAGAGCTAATCCCAAGGCAACCACCGACCTAAGACGTTGCCCGTCCTGTTCGGGTCGTCAAAGGTTAAAATATGCATAACCCCATGGTGACCGTAATGATCCAAAACTGCCATGGGAACAAAAATTATATAATCCATTCCAAATTATTAACCCATTGGGCTACCCAACACATCCATCCTCAATTTTCAAGTTAAACTTCTTTCAAATTATTTGAGGTGTCTAATCCTTATGTGAGTCACAATGCAATAATCAAGAATGAAACAACATTACTTGCACAACCACATAAATAGTATGGTCTAAGCGTGTACCTTTAAGCAACAACAAACAACGTTATTCAAATGCTACAGGAATTTCACCCTCTTATGAATCGAGCTCCTAAACAAACATACACACAAAACGAACACGTAATAGAACGTGTTTCCACTTCTAACTCATTCTATACCACTAACATATCAATAAGACTTAGTAATTTTAATTAATTTCATCAAATTCCTAATAACTCAAAATTCCATTTTTAACCAGAAACTTAAACTGCCAATTCGGATAGTTTAGAAAATCCAAATGAAAAATCCGACTTCACCACTGCGTCCGGAACGCATCAATTACCTTGGACACCAATTTTCAAAATTTCTAAAATTCATTTACTATTTTTAATTATTTTAAGCGTTTAAACGACTTTTAACATATCGGTTAAACAAAACGACAACGAAACACATCCCACTTAATAGGATATGAGGCGTCACTTCCGGGGCAGCTATTGCTGTCCGGAAAGTTCGTGCCATGTATCATAATATCGCATTTCAATCGTTTCTTTTATATTAAAGAAAGATCCACTTTATAATTCATAACTAAGAAAAATAACAAAACCGAATCGTAAAACAACACAAATTCATATTTCTTAACACACAATCACCTAACATCCAACCACATATAATATTATCTCACACGTAAATTTATCCATCATCAAACACGAAACCATTCAAACACACATTAAAAACGATAAATTAAAATAATTGAATTAAATACTTGATCTTCTCACAAATCGAATTTTTTTGTAGAAGATCATAAGCCAAACACCCATATGATTCTAATCACACATATAAATAAATTCAACCCCTTAAACAAATCAAATTTTGTTAAGGAATTTATACACAAAAAAACAAAACATGAATGTTTATTTCACTTAATTCACACTACTAAACTCCTACTAGCAAATTGGAATTTTGCTAGGGATTTTTAGACCATGAAATAAATTTAAATATTAAAAGGTTTTATTCCTATAACAAATTTGAATTTGTTAAAGAATATAAATCAATGAAAAACTTTACACAATTTGTCTTAACCCTTATAACAAATCAATTTTGTTAAAGGATTATATAAATAAAAATTACATAAAAATACTCAATCCTCCTAAAAGTCATAGGATATCACCATACTTTATAAAAAAAAATATAATTTTCTTCAAAAGAAAAATCTAATATTATCAATTGGATTTTCACCTACCCTTTGAATTAAAAGATTGAATGAAGACAAAAATCCCTTTTTTTTCTATTGGGAGCCGAAACCAAGAGGAAGAAAAGAAAGAATTTTTTTGTTTGTTTTTGTGAGCAAAAGCAATTGAAAGAACATCACACAATTCTAGCATATTTTAAAAATAACCCACAACCTTTAATCTACCCATAACCCCCCTCATAATTTTGCTATAAACTATACTTAAGAAGGTAGTTACAAAACCCCTCCAATACCTCCCATACAACCGGCCACCCCTTTAACTCCTACTAAATAATTTTTTTTAATTAATTAATCCAAATGAAATTAATTGCTTAAATTTAATTTTACCACTCACGAAAACATTAAATCAGATTAATAACGATAACCCATTACGCGACAAATGCCGATATCGTTTGTCACATATTAATTCACTCAAATTCTTATACTTGATTAATATTATTTGATTTTAATCTCGAATATTAATTTATTCAAATTCACGGGGTGTTACAATGAAGGACTCTGGTCAATGTTCTTTCTACACCATCAAACACGATGAATTAACATCTCCAACACCAACTATCGGACAACTAGCCTCATTGCCCATAGTGACTTTTCTTCCATCAACCTTTTGATAAGTTGAGAAGAAATTAGAGTTAAAAGTCATGTGTCTCGAACATCCCGAATACAAAACCCAAGAATATCCACCCTTATATTTACTAATAACAAAGAGAGCACCAACATCATATTCCTCACCTTCAACATAGCTAGCTTCGGCGGCGATAGCTTTATAAGACTTGCTTTCATCATATTATTTGGCTTTTTTATTCCAACTATCTTTCTTGAGGTGGCCTTTCTTTTTACCAAAGTTGCAAGTGTCTCTTTGGACTCCTTTTGAGCGAATTGAGAATCAATAAGGTCCTTTTGAATTAAAGCCTTTCTAAAATCCTCGCTACTCAATGTGTCTCTTCCGTACAATAATGTTTCCCTAAAGTGCTTATATGAAGGAGGTAGAGAAACCAACAATAAGATAGTCAAATCCTCAATATCCACTTTTACATCAATATTTTGCAAATCCATGATTATTGAGGAAAATTCATCAAGGTGCGTTTCATCGGTTTTCCTTCTTACAATCGGAGATCATATAAATGACTCTTTACACTACAACATAATTTCTTTTTATTGGGATATATTTAGCGACACTTAATTTAAATGTCGCCATTCAAATTTTTTATTGTGTATATAGAGGATTTAGTGACATTTATTGGACTCTTTAGCAGTATATTAAAAAGTCACACTAAAGCTTTTAGCGACATAGGATCTGGTGACATTTCTCACAAATGTCACTATAGACTATAGTGACAATTACATATGTCACTAAAGACCAATTTAAATGTCGCTAAATCACTTTATGGTGGAACTTAAAATAAAAATCAGTAATTATTACACTAAAAATATGAATTAGTGGCCTTGTTTTCATGCCATTAAATCAAATGTCGCAAAAAGCTAAATTTGTTGTAGTGTTTACAAATGTCGATTGGTTACACTCTTTTCCATATATAGTGATTTCAACTTTTCCCAAATGCCTTTAGAAGTTTCCCCCTTTACAACTTCTCGCAAAACTTTGTTAGAGAAACAAAGTTGTATGGCGGAAAGAGCATTCGCATCCATTTCTTCCCATTTCGCCTCACTAGCGCCTTTGGGCATCTTCTACTTACCATCACTAGTTGCTCGTTCGAGCCTTACGAGTGCTCATTCGAGCAGTGCCAAACTGCTGCTTCTGTTCTCTGATCAATGATGTGCTCGTTCGAGCCATAACCTGCTCGTTTGAGCCGTAACCTGCTCGTTCGAGCACTGTCTTCAATAATGCTTATGCCTTACTGCTAAATCATTAAGGTAATGTAGTATACTTGAATGCCTGTCAAGGTATCTTAGTCTCATGCAATCACCTCATTAAATCATCGTTCATCATGATGCCATTGTTGTTGTGTTTATGTCACTCTTTAACACCATCATAAACATTCACATTCAACACTAATTTAATCCACATACTTAAAACTCTCATTAATCATCCACATAGGATTTCCACTCTTGGATGCACATATCAACTTGGTGCAATCAAATCACCATTAAACCATAACACAAAATCATGGTAAACTTATTTTTGACTTTTAACATTTTTTTTCTTGTTCGTTGTTAGTAACACTAACAGCAAACAAATTCTGACTTTAGTCTCGAACACGAAAACACTTACATAGGGAATTACTTAAGAACCAAATTTTCTTTTTAAATTTTCATTAAAAAAAACTTATTTAATTCAAATATTCGTAACATGAAAAAAAGTCTTTATAACACGCAATAAGAGCCCAAATCTAAAAATAGTACATGGCCTTCAAAATATTTGGCCTGCATGTGGTTGAGTAACAGGCTACACAGTAGGATGAAAAGGACCATACCCATTATTTATTAATAAGAACAAGAAGGCTTAAAATGCATACTTCATCCTTAATTCCATAATATTCGCTACATTTGTATAGTAGTATTTTTCATCTTTAATCCTATTTTGGTATTTCCGACTCATGAATAAAAAAAATAATATATTCATATGAGTTCTTGTCTTATTCGTTTAAAAATGTAGTTTTTTAATATATAATTTTTATAATTTTTCGTTTTGTGAAAATAAAGATATTTAATATTAAAAAATACTAAATTACGTGCAAAAAGAATATAGCAAATATTAGAGACCGAACAAGTACATAAAAAGAAAAAATCATCTGAGACTCGGAGTGCTGAAACGTCCACGACTGTTCAACAACATCGTGGATTGTCTTTAATTCCATTTTTGTCATCATTTAATTGACTTCTACTTGGCTTCTATTAGTTTATAGCTTACGTTTGCATGTACAACTATTAAATTGGTCCATACTCCATTGCGTCCGATCCATCGGGTTTGAGCAAAATAACTATTACTCTCTTTCAGAGCCGGCCTTAGATATTTTGGGGCTCTGAGCGAAATGGCACCTTAGAGGCCTTTTTCTTTGCAATTTATAACCTATATATGTGGACCTTCTAGTTTCTACATCTATTAATTTCGCTTTTTGACATGGGGCCCTGAACGACGGCCCCTCTTGCGCACCATTAGGGCCGGCCCTGCTCCCTCCGTTCTTTTTTATTTGTCTACTTAACTTTTTGTACGTACTTTATTTTTTAGTAAATTTTAAGCCTTAATATCTCTAAATATGCATCATTAAAAATTATAAAAATTGTATATTAAGAAAACTTTACTTCAAGACTAATCTAATTAACAAGATCTCACATGAATATATTTTATCTTCAATATTTACTTTAAAAATCTAATTTAAATTTATCTCTCTTAAAGTGAACAAACTGAAAGTTGACAAACAAAAAAGAAAGGAGTGAGTAATATTTTCTTTGTTCACTCATTTAACACCTATTTAATTAATTTATTATTTTAATTTATCCTTATAAATTTACTATATTTTTATTTTGAACAATGATATACCATTTTTTCTTTTAATCATATCCATAAATTATAATTCACTTTTAATTTTATCATCTTTGCAATTCAGTTTATTATCAAATATTCACTTTTTTTTTAAAAGCTATTCTCATTAATACTAATTTATAAGGACAGTGTAGTACTTATTTTGGTTAAAATTTAAAAATAAGTTAATCCTAATTTATTGGGCTACAAAAGATTTTTTAGCTGAATGTCAATTTGAACTACTCATATCACTATGAGATGAGTTCAAACAATCATCCTATTTCTCTAATTTATCAATTTAACATTGTAAATAATCAATTTAAGATTATATGTTATTACTTTAAGAATATTAAAGTAATAATTTTATGGCTATAATTAGTCACTTTAAGATTATAATAGATCACTTTAAGGTTATAACTTATAAGTAGTTATTTTTAAATGATAAGTGTACATTAAATCAGCCCAATAAAAAAAGTCTTATCATAAGACTATCTCATTTCAAAATTTGTGCAACTTTAATTATAAAATCGATTGAAAAAAGGAAGGCTATACTTAAAAAATAAACGGTAGTTGTCCTGAGAGACCGTCTTTCTAAGAGACGTCTCTCGAGCCTAACCCATTAAAGCTTAAAACTTACTTATTGTATCCTTAATGCCTACTAACATCATCCTTAATATCTACTAACATTATCCTTAATGCCTACTCATCATATTCTTAATGCCTATTTACAAAGTATGCCTACTTACAATATTCTTAATGCTTACTTATAGTATCTATCTCTATTGTCTACTTATAGCATTTTAAATCCATACTTACAATTTCTTTAATGCCGCTTGCAATACATACTACTCTCTCCAACTCAATTCAATTGTCCCATTTGAGTTGGGCACGGATATTAAGAGTGGGATGGGGTCCATTAAAAAGGTAGTAGTTGGGTATTTTAATTGCTTAAATTAATTGTAAAGGTGGTAGTTGGATATTGAGAATTGGAAAAGTGAGGGTATTTAGGTAAAAAAAAGATAGACAAAAAAGAAAATGCGACAATTGAAGTGAATTGTCGAAATAAGGAAATGGGACAATTGAATTGTGTTGGAGGGAGTATATTTTAAATGTTTACTTACAATATCCATAATGACTACCGAGTAACTTATTCTTCATTTTCTTTATGAACCAACTCATCATCATCATCATCCTACCCAGTATATCCCGCTCATAGAGAACTATGAGCAGGGTCTGGGGAGGGAAGGACGGCGGCAACTCATACCCGTGAAGGAGAGCACGGCCAAAAGGAGTCCCCCGGCTCCAAGATGATAAAGATAAAGATTCGTACCTGCCTCGTAGAGTTACAAACACATAAAAAGTCCAAAAAGAATATAAAACAAAAGAAAAACTGAAAACAAACTAAAACAAAAAACACAAAGTAAAACTGGGGCAACTTGAAAGCATGACGCCGCTAACGACTCTAAGAAGAAAAGCCAAAGTCTAAATACATTAAATTATACGAAAATAAATACATTAAATTATACGAAAATAAATTAAAATAGTCGGGTTAATTTGAATTGGATCGGGTTGGGTACTTTGGAGATGGGTCAAAATTAGAGGCGTACTAAAATGCATGTAATATCAGACAAAAAATAACATGTGGATCTCTCATCCTTGAAATCTCCGATTGTTATCCTTTCTTTCTCATCTTTCACTATCTTTTCCTCTATAAACTCCCAATTTAGCAACCATTTTCTTACTAATTTATAAATTGCAGAAATTCCCAGTTAAAGTAGAAAAAAAAAAAGAATATGGTTCTAACACATTCACAACAAAAAAACTACGGGCAAGATTATATGAAAGAATCAGCAATAGTATCATGTAATAATAATAATATTATTAATAATATGATTACAATAAAAGGAATGATTGGGTTAATAATGTCTCAAATTGATAATAATAATAATAATGAGAAAGAAGTAATATCGTTAGGAATGGGTGATCCAACTGCTTATTCTTGTTTTACAACCACTCATTTGGCTCAAGATGCTGTTCTTCGTACATTATCTTCTTCTAACTTTAATGGTTATGCTCCCACTCAAGGTCTTCCTACCACTAGAATGTAAGTTCTTTTTTTATTCACTATCTACATTTCATTTTAATTTATTATTCGTATTAATATATAAATTAATGAGACTGTTTCATGGTAAAACAATCTTTATTAGTCTTATTTTACATATTTAGTCTATTAATTAAATAATCATTTATAATTTTTAAATTATCAATTAGTTAGCAGAAGGTCTATGAGAGATCGTCTATGGCATAGACGGTACTCTCAGCAGGGCCGTCCCGTTCATTTTTGGGCCCCAGAGCAAAAGATAAAAATGGGCCCTTAAAAACTTAAAACGTAACGCATAATATAATATACCTTTTGTTTTTTATTGTTAATATTTAAATTACTTAAAAAAAAAAAAAAAAAAAAAAAACTCATATTACTTAGCAAAAAATGTAGGTTATGTATAAATGTAATTCAAATTAGTATCACTTATATACATCAAAATATGTTTTTTGGGCCCTAAAAAACACGGGGCCCTGGGCGGTAGCCCGCTTTGCCCTTGCCAATCGACGGCCCTGACTCTCAGCAGCCCAATCCAATGGAAATTTCAGTTGTTATTTTTGCAATGTGTAAAAATGGACTGATCCATTACACACGTCTATGCTATAGACCGTCTATAGTAAGAATTTGTGATTAGAACAGAATACAAAATATATAGGCTTGTCTCAGACGGTGTCATGTTTTATAAAAGGCATTATTATATTATATATGTGGATTGGGAAGATCATAGTTTGGTGTTTCGCATAAAGATTCGGTTCTCAATTGCCCGAGATTCGCCTTACTATGAGGTCAAAAAATGCATTGTAGATAGGATTTGCATATTAATTAAGACTTGACTATCTTTTGATAATTTGTTTCTTATGATCAACAAGAAAAAGAAAATTAATCATTAATTTGTCATATATAAATTTTATAAATATTATTATGTATTTGATTTTAAATTCTTTAATGGGTGCTTATAAAATAGGAATTTAGATAATTACAAAATAGGAATAGACTCTCAAATGAAAACTTGACATAGTAATTTGTGAAAATGTTGAATCAAAACGAAAAGAAAAAAAAATAGCCTACAAATAATTAAATTAGTATTAAAAGGAATCTAATTATGTCGCTTTAGATCCTTATTATTTGAAGTTATGTTGATATTTAAAAACTATCTAGAAGTTTCTGAAGAACTTTTAGCTTATTAATGGTTTATTTTATCAATAAAACTCAAACCTGGCATAATCCAAATCCTCCTAGCTAGGTCACCATTTTTTTAATTTTTCCCTCAATTTTTGTGTCCACTTGTTCACTATTAAGGGTTTTTTTTCCTTTTTTTTTAAAAAAAGGTATTTTTCTAGTACTCTCCTATACAATTTCTAATACACAATTATACTCTTAATTCTTAATGTTGTTTTCATTTAAAATATTTCATCTTAAGAAGAGAGAAATTTAATTAATATTTTTGACATATATTTAGAATATAAAATATATTCATATAAGATCTCGTTAGATTCGTCTTAATGTGTATACTATTTTATTATGTATTTTTAATAATTTTTTATTATGTATTTTTAAAGATATTAAGATTTAAAATTTGCTTTGAATATTGTACCAAAAGTAAACATAAAAGGAAAAAAAAAACAGAGCCAGTGATATTTAATGAGATTTTTTTTACCAAATAGTATTATAAAATTAAAATATGGCACGAAATGAAGTATGGAGTATTTCAAAAGAAAATCCTAGATATTTTGGGGGCAAAATAGCACATTGGAGCCCTTTTTCTTTGTAATTTATAACCTATATAGATCTTCAACAACTAATAATTTTGCTTTTTTGACATGAGGTCCTGGGCGATGTCCCCTTTTGCCCACCCTTGGGGCTGGCCCTGAATATAAGCTATAACTATCGGCAGCATAAATAATTTTCCCATATATCATAGAAATAGAAGTACATTAAGCAATGAATATAATTATAAAACTTTCTTTTTTATTTTTGAATTTTAATATAATTATAAAACTTTGAATCAGAGTAAACAATGAATAAAATGCAAACCATTAATTCTTGTAAAGATTAGCCTATTATAGACACTATTATTATTATGGAGTGTTTAAAAATTCAAAGTTTTAGTGGTGCAAGTTAAGGATGCGTGGGTATTGAAAATACCTTAAATTTGCATTCACATGTTGCTCTGTTTGCTTCCCAATTATACTAGTTCATGAGACCATCTTTTGTCCATTCATATCTAACTATAACATGATTACATGAATATAATGATAGATAAGCAAGGGTAAGAAGCGCCTGTGTTTAGGGTCCATGAAAAAGTAGATAATTTTTGTGTCTTTATATGCATCGAACTTGATATCTTGTGTAGTTAAATTATGCATCTAACCAAGTCAAATTGTTGATAATGATAATTGTTACCTTATTTAGTAATTATTAAATTATAAGTGTACGCTTATCAATCAAAAAGAGAATCCTGAATTCTTAGGGTCAGCCCTATAGATGAGTGAATCTAATACGTATTTAAGAGAAAGTGGGGTGTTTAAGAATTAATAAAAATAGATGATGAAATGTATAGATAAAATTTAAAAAGTTGTAATGTATGGATGAGATTAAAAGAGGGTGATAATAGGTTTGTTTTCAAAGAAAAAAAGGAAAAAAACAATGCTAAATTAGAAGGACGGACGGTATTGATATTGTTGAATTGTACGTGCAAAACTTTGCATCATTTCTATTTTCCATTCATATAAAAATTAAAAAAAAAAAACAATGCTAAATGAGTGAAAGTCAAGTTGGTTCAGCATTGATATAAAAAGTGATTATTCGTTCTATTCTATAGTGTATACTAGAATCATTCGTTGGCTCCTATGTACTCCCTCTGTCCCATTGAACTTGTATCATTTTCCATTCCTAGTCGTCTCACTTAATTTGCGTCATTTCTAATTTTTGGATAATGGTCCACCACTTTTTTAATCTCATTCATACATTTAATAACTCTATTTTAATTTCGTCAACAAAATTCATTCTCTTTCTTCGAAATTTATAACCACTTTCTTAAAAATTCTCCAATTCCTTTTGCAGTGACTAAAAATCAGTTATCATTTGAAAGATTTATACTAATATTAGGAAGGAGTTTAACACGGCTAGTTAATTTGATTACTTAGGTCCACAATCACAATCATAAATTTTACTAAAGCCATACAAGAATGTAGGAAGTGTCATAATTTTAACGGTTATTTTTCCGCCTGATTCTACTTAAGTTATTTTAGGTGGTTTTTTAAATTTAATTTTATTTCATTGATTTGCCTGATTAATCTAACCCATATTTAATTTTGCCTCATATGTTTTTCCATTGATGCTTCATATCACTTCTACAATAGTTTTAATGTCTAATTTTTTTCTCATATATTTTTTCAAAATTCTTATAATTCCGTATTTAGCACGGGTATGTACCTAGTATACTGCTAATCCGATTCATTTCTTCGTAATGAATAGGGCGATTGCTGATTACCTATCTCGTGATTTGCCATACAAGTTAAGCATGAACGATGTATTCGTTACATCGGGATGCACAAATGCCATCGATATAGCATTGTCGATTTTGGCTCGTCCAGGTGCTAACATATTGGTGCCTACACCAGGCTTCCCAATATACGAACTTTGTGCTTCCTTTAGACAACTTGAAGTTAGGCACTTCAATCTTTTGCCTAACAGGGCATGGGAAGTAGACCTTGATACTGTTGAATCTCTTGCTGATGAGAATACAGTTGCTATTGTTATTATCAACCCTGGAAATCCTTGTGGAAATGTTTACTCATACCAACACTTGCAACGGGTTTGTCTCACTTTTCTCTATAGTATTCCAACATATGTTGTCGTGATTAGAGGTGTTTAACGGGACAGGTTGACCCAACAGGTCAAGGTTTAGGTTACATTTTGACAGGTCATTAGAGGATGGGGTTAATGATGGGCCTGGTCATTAACTAGCCTTGCTGTAAAGGGTTGGGGCGGGTCGGATCGAATAATTATAGGAATTGATTGCAAAAAAAATTTACTACTGTTTTTTTATATTTTTATATAAAATTATTATATGCAGTGATTAGTAAGTCGAACCAACGAGTCATAAAGTAAAATAAAAAACTATTGTATTAACTTTTAAAAAACGGGTCAAATTGGGTCTTGCTCAAACGGGCTTTGACCCTCCCCGGCCCGTTTAAATTTAACATGACCCGACCTGCCCCAACCCGGCCCGTTAAACACCTCTAATCGTGATAGAGTATTGTGACCTCAACCATCGGCTTAAGTTTTTTGGTTGAGTTAGGTAATTCATATGGTATTAGAAGCCAACAGACAAAAGGGCACGAGTATAAGGATATGTGTTACATTCACATTTCCAGCCTAAATGACTCTTGAGTGAGAGGGCGTCATAGAGTTTATAACATATTTTTGGTACTTCAACTATCATCTTTACCTTTTGGTTAACAATCGACCATAAGAATCAAAGCAAATCAACTTGAGAGATCTTCTATAACATTGATAAAATGTGCAGTTTACAAATTTGATCAATTTCACTAAATTTGGTTTCCAATTCAGATTGCAGAGTTAGCAAAGAAGCTAGAAATATTAGTAATTGCTGATGAAGTTTATGGGCATCTTGCTTTTGGGAAAAACCCATTTATAGCAATGGGAACATTTGGATCAATTGCACCTGTTTTGACTCTTGGATCCTTATCAAAGAGATGGTTAGTCCCTGGTTGGCGCCTCGGCTGGCTCGCGGTAACAGATCCCACTTGCATGTTCAAACAGCCTAAGGTTGGATCAATGTACTAACTGTTAGAGTATATAACATATCCTGGGTCGTCAACCATCAGCTTAAACTTTTGGTTGAGTTGATTCCTTAACATGGTCTTTATCTGCATTTTATGCTGAATTAATGCATAGCTAGACAATAATGATTCCTGTTGTATAATTCTCAGGTCATGGAGCGACTGAAAAAATATTTTGACATATATGGAGGACCACCAACCTTTATTCAGGTCTTCTTTTGTTTACTTTAACCACTGCTCATGTTGATGTATGTATATACTCCTATCATAGCATTTCTCCGTCCCTCAAAGATTGCTACATTTGTCTTTTATTACATTTTTAGTACTCCGTATTGGGGGGAATAAGACATCATATTTGAAATATGTGGATGATTCGAAGGGAGAGGTTATACATCTAGATGAGTGGATGAAAATAGGTGAGACGGGAAGAGGGTATATGGGAGAATCTATGCTCGGGCCAATCTAGGCTTGCCTTTGGTCATTTGATTGAAAAATACACGGATGATCAGGGTAACATGATCTGCCAGTTAATTTGATTATTGAATTCGCAATTCGCTTAAAATGACCCTAAAATAGCCCCAAACCGATCACAATTCACTCTTTTGATTCACAATTCGCAAGGAGATTAGTGAATCATGTGACCGTGCGGATGACTATCCTTCCTATACAAGTCTTCTGCTATGTTCAATTCCAATACAGAGTAATTAAACGTAGCAAATTCAGGTGAAAGTACTATTTTAACTCAGATCATTGTTCACTAAGACACTAACTATGGAAAATTTAATGTCCTAACTTTAGGCTGCAGTTCCACAAATCCTGGAGGAAACAGATGAAATGTTCTTCAAGAAAAACATCAATCTTCTAAAGCAAACATCAGAACTGTGTTTCGAGGGTGTAAATAAAATACCGTGCCTCAGTTGTCCTCAAAAACCGGATGGTTCCATGGCAGTAATGGTATGAATTCAGCCATTTTCTTGTGTACTTGCTCATCTCTAATCGCGGTATCGATTGCTAACTCTTTTGCAATGACAAATGCAGGTAAAATTGAATCTTGCATTATTGAAAGACATAACCGATGATATCGACTTCTGCTTTAAGTTGGCCAAAGAGGAATTTGTTATCATTCTTCCAGGTAAACAAATGTCGAAATTTTTCTATTAGAATTATCGGTAAATATTGAAGTTTTCCTCTTGTGAGTTCTCATCGCTCATCGCCTGTCCCAAGCCCGAATAAATGACAAGGGTAGGGGGTAGATTTATGACAAGTAACTCATTAAAACCACTCAACCAAAAGCTTAAGTTGATGGTTGACGTCTCAAGATATGTTATATACTCTAACATGCGCCCTCACACGAGAGCCCTTTGGGCAGAAGAGTGGATGCAATAGAGGCCTCCTCATACCTACTGTTGAATATTTCACTTTAAATGAGGGGTGGTTGAAATACGGACCCGTGACCTCTTGTCACATAGGCTCTGATACCATGTCAAGGAACCAACTCAGCCAAAATCTTAAGATCGTTGAGGCCCATGATAGTTATGTACTCTAAAATGCCCGATTATCATGTGATGTAGCCGACCCAATTGGAATGATAAACTACCGACTAAAACTAGATCGATCTTGCAGGCGTTGCAGTGGGAATGAAAGATTGGCTTCGAATTACGTTTGCAGTTGAGCCTGCCTCTCTTGAAGAAGCAATACAAAGGATAAGTTGTTTCTGTCACAGGCATGCTTATTAACTGGATACGAACTTTTGAGCTTAATTTGTATTTATACCTTAGCTATTTATATTGTTCAAAATTGTGAATACAGTGAAGTGAACAAAGGAACTAGTAAAGAAATTTAGAAGTATTGCTTGTATACAACACTTTATTACAGCTTTTGTAAGTACAATTAGTTTTGCAAAATCAACTTGTAAAGAGACAAAGTAGACTTCCTCTATTTGGTTGCATAGTGACCTTGAATTGGATGGCTTGTATGGTAGAACAATTTCTACGAACGCTTCATGAATCCGAGTCACCAAACCCGGATAGGGGATCTTACGAACGACCACGCACATCAAAGAGGAGAAAGGATAGGAAAGGGCGCGATTGGGTGCGCGGCCGTGTGAGGAGACTAAAGGGTTTGCATAAAATGAGCAATTCAAGTTATTGGTTGCTTAGTGTCTTCTTATAAGAAATTACTTTCACTCCTACAGTCCTCCTTCAATAAGATTTATTTGCATATATGACTTAATGTATATGTAGCTCTTAACATACTCATACTAGAAAAAAGTCAAACCCAATAAACTCATGATTGATCAATGTACTTATATCCATCCAAATAAATGTCTATTATGTGATCCTATAGAACTCAATTGATTCTAAATGGGAAACATAAGCCCAAGATATAAACAGAGCCGTTCCTGGCCATAGGCAAAGTAGGCATTTGCCTAGGGTCCAGAGTTAGAAAGGGCCCTGAAATTAGAAAATGTTAGTTAATTAAGTAGACATTTAAAAATTTACAATTTATGAGTTGTTCTTTTATCATTTAAGAATTATATGACACGCCTATGGTTTTTTAATGCTAATTATAATCTATAGAGTCCATCACTCTTTTGACCGCCCTCTCCTTATGGGTATGAGACGCCGTCGAGCCTCCTTCCCCAGACCCTGACCATAGATCTACCTATATGCGGGAATACTGGGTATGATGATGATGATGATGATGATGATGAGAGTCCATCACTCTTACTCGTTAAAGTTCAAAATCGACCCTTCATAAAGAGGGCCCATTTTTTTAATTTGCCTAGGGCCCATACAATGCCAAAAACAGCACTGGATATAAAAATATCAACTTCTAAAAAAACACAAATAGCTTCATTATCTCTAATTGTGCATACATTTAGTAAAAGTTGATGTTAATAAAATCACTAATTCTCAAATAAGACAGTCTTACAATGAGACAATTTCTATTAGATTGGTTCAATGTATACTTTTAGTTATGAATTCATCACTTATCACCTTAAAGTGATAACTAACATCTTGACCATTATGACCTTAAGCCTTAAGGTAAATACTTTTATAGTCTTAAAGTGATCACTTATAACCTTAAATAGATCACTTATAATTTTAAAGAGATCAATTAGAGAAATGGGGTGATTACATGAGCTCATCTCATGGCGAAACGGTCTCATACAAGATAAGCTGTAAAAAAAATTTACGTTGAGATGAATCAAACAAAGCACCGATTAATTATATTTTAACTTGTACATTCATTAAGAATATAGAACAATTAAGGTTGATGGATAAATAAGAGGGAGTATTGTACATGATTGAATTAATTACTTAATTTGCTTACATATTGTACTTCCTCCGCATATAGTTTGAATCAAAGAGAAAATTATTTTTTTTAAAAAAGATAGATAATGGTAATATATGAAGAGAGATAATGAATTGTGTGGTTGAAATTAAAAGAGAGTTAAAATATATGGATAAGATTAAAAGAAAGTGTTGGGTCATAGTCCAAAAATAAAATGATTCAAATTAAAGAGAAAATTATAAAAAACCACCTTATCTATACCCTCTTTTTTAAAAAACTACCTTATATAAAAAATTTTGCAAAAAACTACGTTATGTAATACAAATCTTTTTAAAAGACTACCTATTACTCAATTTCGTTAGTTGACCGGTATAATTAATTGGGATTTTTTGGTATTCTATTCCTGTTACTCAACATTTCAATGAAGGAGAAGGTGAGTTTCTAATTGCGCACGTGACAGGCATGTGGAAGTCAACCGTTAATTATGCCGGTCAACTAACGAAATTGATTAGTAGGTAGTCTTTTGCAAAGATTGTATTACATAAGGTAGTTTTTTGCAAAATTTTTTATATAAGGTAGTTTTTTAAAAAAGAGTGTATAGATAAGGTAGTTTTTTATAATTTTCTCCAAATTAAATGAGACGGATCAAAATAGAAAATGCTGTAAACGGAGGGAGTACTAATCATACACCTAATCAATGTAACATGTCAAGCAATTATTTGGTGAGTTGGGTTTTAATATAAAGCCAATATAAAAACAATATGAACAAGCTAGAAAAAGGATAGACTTAGCTTAGATGAGAAAACCCATTTTCAGTTAAACAGGTAGGAGACAGAAAATGGATACACATGGCATATGGGATGGGAACATGCCAAATAATAAGGTATACTAAAATTACAAGCAAAATAAAAACAAAACTAGCAAGGGATCTTATCAATGAACCATCTAAAAACATCAATAGGAAGCTTTATAATATCCATGGCTTTATTTGCTAGATCTGCACAGCAGCTTAAACATGGGCACACATAACTTAATAATGACCTGTTCATACAACCAATAAACATTATTCATTAAGTGTATATTATGAATATATGCCGCGAGACAACTAAAACAAGATCTCATATTAATACTTTATTCCTCGTACAATAGCCACAATATGCAAAATATCAATATGATGAATAGTGCATAATTTCTCTATGTTGCATCTAAAAAGGCGGAGGAAGTACAAGATAAGTAAATTTACAAAACTCCTGACTGCTAATTTTGCTACAACTCTTTTTTTTGTTTTTCTCACCTAATTTGCAGCCTTTATTTTTTTAACACTATTCACTTATTACTCTTAATTTGTATTGTATTCTTAATTTATAGATTAGAACATAGTTAAGTGTGATTTTGTTTGATTCGTCTTAATGCAAACATTATTAATATTCTCTATGAAGAGGAGGGAGTAAAAAGTAAAATTGATAAAGTTGAAATCTAAAAAAACATACCCAAGAATCCAAACAATGCCACCAGCAAGAGAAAGAAGGAAGGCAGAAATAGCAAAAGGAAATCCAAGCAAACATGCTATTGGTCTACAACCTCTTCTTTTTTGATCTTCTTCTTCTTTTTTATGATTATCATGATGATGATGATGTTGGGCTTCTAATTCTAAATTTACCATGTTAGATTTCATGATATTTGCAAATAATTGAATGAAATGTTTACTTAGTATGTGTCTTCTATGATTTATGTTTCAAGTTAAGGAAAAAGGAAATGCTAGACAGTTAAGAAAGACTGTAAAGGAAAGGAGACTAATGAGTGGAATTTGACTTTTTCTTATTTTTTTAATTGGCTAATTCTTGCTTAGATACCTTGTGTGTATCTTCTTTTATGCTCTTTGAATGAAAATAGAGGCAAAAGGGAAATAAAATATATACTCCCTCCTATTCAGGACAATTGTCCCATTTGACTTTTCACGGTTTTTAAGAAAAGTCAAATGGGACCCTTGGGGTAGGAGAGAGAGTGTTATTAGAGGTTTTTAATTGTAGAGATTAAAAATCAATGATTCCCACCATTTTTGTGGGTTTTTTTATGAAAACTTTAAATTGATAATTTTTGGGTCCCAAAAGTCGGAATATTTTTCATTACAACCCCGATTTTACATAGTCTCGTCACTAACATACGGAAATTACATAAAAATTCAGCCTTAAATTACAATAATTGTCCTAAAATACATAATTTTGAGCCGAGTACAAAATAAAATTACATAAATTACGGTATCTCGCCAATTGCAAACAACCAATTTTTCATAAACATTTTTTCATCAAACAGCCCACAAATTTAAAAAAATCCCAAAAATAAAATGTCCCAAAAATTTCAGAAAGTCAGCAGCTTCATGATCAAACAAACAGGCGGCAAAACTTAAAATGCCCCAAAAATTTCACATTCACAGATTCATGATCATAACATTACAAGCTTGTATGGTTGAGGTAATGAAAAGACAGGGAGCTTTTGATTATCACATACCTCATATGAACAAGACAAAAGCAGCAAGAGAGGGCACATTGCAAGATTATTTGAGCATTGAAAAACAATTGGTGCTTGACTCACTTCAATTTTTATTTTCAAAAATAAGCACAGAGGACATGAATCAGCTATTGGAAATGATAGGGTATGCAGGAGACATTCACCAGTGGACTATGATTGCATCAACAACAACTAACCAACAACAATAAATAATGAAGAACTTACTGGGCCATAAACAGAAAAATCAGAAATTTTGGGTCAAGAACAGAAACTTTTGGGAGCAGCAAAAAATTACCAGCAAGCCAAACTCAGTAACACCAGCAAACAACAAACATCAAAACACCAGCAGGCAGCAAACATCAAAACACCAGCAAACAATAAAACAAAATTACCAGCAAACGAACAGCAAACAGCAAGGGCAAACAGAAACCAGCAAGCAAACAGCAAAGCCAAACTTTTGGGACCTCAAATGACATTCCGTTTATTTTAGGACACACTTTTGGGATCTTAAAATGTGGGTATTTCAGAAGTAAACAACAGTGTAAAAATTTTTGTGTTGTTTAAAATGAAACACTTGTATATTTACACAGAGATATGAAAATGGTGGGTTGTTTGCATTACTCTCAGGTAATTAATTTCTTTTAAAATCATAGAGTGATAAAATCGAACCAATCTTTGCACTTTAAAGTCAGAAATTATTCCAAACCCCAAATAGATTCGATTTTAGGTGGCTAAATAATGCTCTCACTAAAAGTTCATAGAGCAAGTTTAACAAATGCATAAAAAACGAATCAAACAACCATCATCATCAGTCAAAAACCACATGCACCCACAAGAACAGAAACTCACTTGAGAAAGGACCAAGCTTATCAAGCCACTCTTCTTCTTCACAATCAGTATTCGAAAAAACAGCATCAACAGAGGTATATTCATGGTTCTCCCAATCATAAGGGTCAGGAGTGTAGATTGGCTCACCTTCAGAGTCAAGCTCTCTTCCCCATTTAGGATCAGTCTCAACAGAGGTTGAATCTTCATAGTAGTCGAAGTTTAAGGACTCAGATCTAGGGTTTCCATCATTAAAACCCAGAGTCGAAGAACATGGCGATTTATATGGGGATTTGTAAGGGGATTTACAAATACTCAGATTCGAAGAAGATGGAGACTTAGGGTTTTTCAGGGGTGACTTGAATGGCGACTTAGGGTTAGGGTTCTTCATGGGTGAGTTCTTTGGTGAGTTAGGATTCATTGTGGGTGAAGGGTTAAAGAAATGTCGAGAAGGAGGGATGACTGAAGAAGATGAACAGTCGCAGAAGAGAGAGAAAGAGGGAGGTTCTTGAAGAACCCAGAAACTCAGAGAAGATGAAGAGTAATGAAAATGTCGAGAAGAAGAGAGGGAGGTAGGGTTTAATGAAAGGGGGTGGGTTGGTTTAAAAAAGAAGAGATTTAGTTTAATTTTTAGTTAGATTAATTAGGTTAGATTAAGTATATGGGGGGAAATTAGTAAGGGATAATTTAGGTAAAAATTGTAAATAGGAAGAAGTTATAAGGGTATAAGGGTAAAAATTACATGCCAAAAAAGGAAATGGGACATTTGAGCTGACTTGACCCAAAATGGAAATGGGACAATTGTGCTGAATAGGAGGGAGTATTTTCTTATTTGTATAAGATAAATGAGAACAATGGAGGGAAGGAGATCAAGAGGAGAAATAACTCTTATACTATATTCTCCGTCCATTCTTGGAAGACCTTTCTCAAGCCGGTGGACTCTTTGATCACACTCTCCTCTATGAGTATGAGTTATCTTTAAACTTTCCTCCCCAGACTCTAACCATAGTTTTCTATGAGCGGGATATAGTGGGTATAAGTGATGTTTATGATAATCAAGAAACATAAAATCTTTTGGATGGAAGACACTTTATTTTGTTAAATCATAAATTTGATGGAAAAAAAGTGAGATCATAAGTTTTAAAATTATTCAAATAAAGTTTTGTGAAAAATATATAGAAACTGCAATTATAAAAAAAAATTAATAAATTTAGGATCATTTCCCAACAACAGCCACCAAGTTTCCTCAATTTCAATTAAACAGCCTTGAACTTCGTTTTTCCCCAACAACAGCCACCAACTTAGGAAACACGACATAGAAACAGCCACTTTACCGGATGACCTGCTAATTGACCGTTGACCATGCTTAATGACCTTTGACTTTCCCTTAATTTCACTAATTAAACCTAATTACCCAATTATCCCTAATTAAACCCTTCTTCCCCAACCTTTCTCTAACCCACCTCAATCACCTCCATTTCTCCCCTTCACCACCCAGGGCCGGTCCATAATTTTTAAGGGCCCAGGGCAAAGGATAAATTTTGGGCCCCCTAACTATATACTTTCTCTTTTTTTTTATATACTTTGGCTTTTATAATCAAACAAGTCAATGAGTGATTAATAATATTTTAAATTATCTGTTCTGGATCATATGATATACTCCCTCCTATTCACCACAAGTGTCCCATTTATTTTTGGACACTATTCATCTCTTATTCTTAATTTGTATTTTATTATTAATCTATAAGTTAAAATATAGTCAAGTGAGATCTTGTTTGATTCGTCTCAATGCAAGGATTATTCATATCAACTTTTCATAATTTTTGATTATACACAATTACAGATATTAACGATCGAATAAGTGCATTGGATAGAGTGCAAAAAACAAATGGGACACTTGTGCTGAATAGGAGGGAGTATTAATAATTGAAATAGTTAAATTTTTAAATATTTTCAAAAAATTAAAATTTAATAGACACGTAATTTTATAAATTTAAAATCAATTATAACATGAATTTCTATGAATATCAAAACTTTGGACCCAGTCCTGATAAAAATCAAAGAGCATACTATATATCCAAAATTTATGCTATAAATAATTTTCATCTCAAAAAAAAAATCAAAGCCGTAGATGCATTATTGACTAGAAAATAAATCTGGAGAGTGAGATATCCAATGTTCGTTGAGATACTACAAATCAATGCAGTAGTATTCAAATAGATGGTAGCGAACAATCAATGTATAAGTACTAAATTGCATTAATGTAACAGATAGAATAGGAGTAGTATAGTGGTTAGCAGCTCACTACTTTGGCAAGTTGGTCAAGATTTCGAAACTTAATTGCAGCATTTTTGCATTTCTAATGTTTTTGAGTGGGCCCTGGGCATGGGCCCAGCTCGCCCTGCTTAAGGGCCGGCCCTGTCACCACCACCACCACCACCAAAACCCCTCGAATATCCTCTTTCTTCCACAATCCACCTCAGTCCATTTGCAAACCCACCGTCTGACAATAGGAATGTAGTGGGACTTTGCAAGTAGCCATTTTTACGCGTTATTTTCGGTCCCTTTCATCGCAGTTTAAGAAAATTAACTTTCAATTCATCTTTTTTATTTTGTTTTGAAAATCCCCAAATATGGGAAACAAAATTAAATGTTTGAACCCTATTGATTTTACCTTTACAAATTTCAATTACATGGTCCCTTTGACTTCACAAATTTCAATTAACTTTCAATTTCATTTCTGCAAACCCATTTCTGTTCCTCTATAGCCTTCTCTTTTCCCTGCTGCTCGTAAGTACCCTGTTTCCTTTTTTGTTTTTCTTAATTTTGTCATTTATTCACTTTTTTGTTGATTATTATGGTTAATTCTTTATGGGTTTTTGATTGTTTCGATTCAGTTTCTGGGTTTGGGATAGTATTTTTTTTCTTTTTATTAATTTGGGGTAAGGTATACAATCCATAGAGGCGAGAGGAGATGGAATTTTATTTTATTTTATTTTATTTTATTTTGGGTGAGAATAGTTTGTATGTTTCAAATTGATGTGAACTTGAGGACATGAAAATAAGCCTTCATCTTTTTTATTCAGTCAAGGCGTTGGAGTTTTTTTGGGCATTTATGGTGAAGAATTGGAGGTGGTGGTGGTGGTGGTGAAGGGGAGAAATGGAAGTGATTGAGGTGGGTTAGAGAATGGTTGGGGAAGAAGGGTTTAATTAGGGATAATTGGGTAATTAGGTTTAATTAGTGAAATTAAGGGAAAGTCAAAGATCATTAAGCATGGTCAACGGTCAATTAGCAGGTCATCCGATAAAGTGGCTGTTTCTATGTCGTGTTTCCTAAGTTGGTGGCTGTTGTTGGGGAAAAACGAAGTTCGAGGCTGTTTAATTGAAATTGAGGAAACTTGGTGGCTGTTGTTGGGGAATGATCCATAAAGTTAATACAAAACAGGTGAAGACTATAAACAATAGGAAAATTTACTTTTAAACATACGAACTTTGACCCATTTGCTTTTAAACATACGAACTTTCAATTATTATCTAAACATACGAACTTTGGGGGGTGTATTCTAAAAAAGATACAGCCGGTTTTTTTAAGCTTTTTTAACCCTTTGTAACTGGTTACCAAGCTTGAGAAGCTCACAACATTCTTCTTCAAGCTTGAGAAGCTTGAGAAGCTCACAACATTCTTCTTCAAGAGGCATCAATGTTCTTCAATGGCTTCTTCTCAAATGGTAAATGATAATTTCAAATCTCTAAAAATTAATACAAATTCCAGATTTTTAAATTTCAGATTTGTTTTGATTTTGGGTTGATTTTAGTGGGATGGTTGCTGGATCTTTTAAAAAACATATCTCTATTCGAGATTAGTACAAATTTGAGCAATTACCCATTTTAAATCTCTAAAAATTAGTACAAATTCCAGATTTTTTTAACTTCCAGATTTGTTTTCATTTTGGGTTGATTTTACCATGAAAATTTGAGCAATTACCCATTTTAAATCTCTAAAAAATAGTACAAATTCCAGATTTTTTAAAATTTCAGATTTGTTTTCATTTTGGGTTGATTTGGGTTCTTCATTTGGGTTGATTTGTTCTTCAATTTTCTGGGTTCTTCATTTGGGTTAATTTGTTCTTCATTTGTTTTCCAATTTGGGTAGAAATTTGTGGGTTTTCATTTGGGTTGATTTGTTCTTCAAAATTTTTTTATGGGTTGATAATTGAAGAACCAAATTTTTGTAATTGAAGAACCAGATTTTTGTAACATGATTGGTGGGTTGATTTGTTCTTCAAAATTTTTTTGTGGGTTGATAATGGTGAAGATGAAGATGGTGAAGATGAGAAGATGAAGATGGTGAAGATGAAGATGGTGAAGATGAAATGGTGAAGATGAGAAGATGAAGATGGTGAAGATGAAGATGGTGAAGATGAGAAGATGAAGATGGTGAAGATGAAGATGGTGAAGATGAGAAGATGAAGAAGTAACCGTTTCATCCGGTTACAAGTCATCTGTATCTTTTTTAGAATACACCCCCAAAGTTCGTATGTTTAGATAATAATCGAAAGTTCGTATGTTTAAAAGCAAATGGGTCAAAGTTCGTATGTTTAAAAGTAAATTTTCCTAAACAATAAAGAATTTACATCTAAATAAATCAAGAAAGATTCTACTTTAACTATGCTTTAATTTTTAAATAAAAAAATAAAATACACATTAAGAGTGATCGATGAAACAATAATAATTTAATAAAAAGAAGTATTTAAGTAGAAAAGTAAGATTAGATTAGTTATAAGGATCTAGACTATAAAATTTCAAAAAGCTTCAAAATAGGGACTACTTAGGATCAAGTTTCATCAAAAAATGCATAATGCGCCCTTCTTGTTGTAGTTTAAGCACAACTTTAGTAAGATTACATGAGCAATGGTTACATGAACAAGTGGGTATTGGGCTGAGATTATCCAATTCGTCCCAAAGAGACTTAACCTTAGTGAAATACTCGGCCACTGTTAAGCAATTTGTTTGAGTTAAAGTAGCAAGCTCTTCTTGTAATGCATAAAGTTGAGAGTATGAGGACTGACCAAAACGATCTTCGAGATATTTCCAAATCTCACTTGCAGTAGAGAAGTACATAATGCTTTTAGCAAGAGTACGATCCAAAGAGGCGATCAACCACCCTATCACCATATTGTTACAGCGCTCCCAAGCTCGTTCTAAAACATCATCGTGTGTCGGTTTAGGTAAAGTATCAGTGATGAAATCCATTTTGTTCTTGGCCGTGAGACCGATAATGACTGAACGCTTCCAATCCCCATAACCGGTGCCGTCGAATGGGTTGGACACTAATTTGGTACTTGCGTGGTTTGAGGGGTGTAAATAATAAATGCTTGCGGGATTTTGTGTGGAATCAGGAGTAGTATTTGGTATACTGTTTTGTGAGGGAGATGAATTATCGGAGCATATTTTCGCCATTTTTGGTATGAAGAAAAAGCTTCAGAAAAAGAAGATAAAATAGCAGAGGCAAGGGAACGGTCCTTGCTCTAATACCATAACAGATTAAGGGAGAGGATATTTTGTATGGGAAAGAATTAATTCACTTGATTAAAATGCACTAACAATATACAGTATATATATACAAGAAAGAAAGGCTAAACTTGGGGAAGAAGAAAGCAAAAAGTAAGCTATACACAAGAAAGAGAAAATAACAAATTCTCTAACAAATTATGATGAGGTGGATAACAAACTATCTTCTAGAGTCATGTAGAATATGCTAGCTTGGAGTGAAGGTGTGCTGCGTCGTAGAGGATATATTATCACTATATTTGAAAAATGATAAATCATGTAATAATTCTATGGGTTGTGGGAAACAATATTAATGGAAACCTTCCAAACAATTTTAGTGTATTTGACATAATTAATAACCGTTAATTAAGGCAATTAATAATCATCTTCTCAATTCTCATATTCTGAGATTCTTGAGAAACAATTAAACAAAGAAGAAAACTAATGGTTTATCAATAGTCATTAATCAATCGGCCATGTGCTGCGCCTGTTTGCTGCCAATCTCCAGTTCCCCACCCCAGTCAGGAAGGAAGGAGGCAGCCACCGGCCAATTGATCAAGGTAACCGATTACTAGTTACCTTTTTTTTATTTTACTTCATAATACTGAAATTAATACAATTTTTACATTTCCACTTTAATTGTAATTTAATCTGTTATCATTAATTCATTACTCTTAATATATGGTTATATAACTATATAAAATTCAAATTTTATGATTGATTGATAATTTTTCACAATTATTCAGAATTTATAAGTGTTTATAATTATAACTTTACATAGTAATAAAAAAGCAACATTATGAATAATGAATGGTCCTTAATCAAAAAATCTTAAATTATTCTAAATTAATAAGATGATGCCTAAAAAATTTTTTATTTAAAAGTCAAAAACTGAAAAAAGACAACGATAACGAAAACTTTTAAAAAGACAAAACAATATAAAAAGAATGAATGAAAGATATTGAAATGTTATATTTTGAGAAAACTATGACTGAATGTCTTGATTGAGAAATTATAATTAATAACTTTGCATCGAAAAAAAATGCTTGTAGGAATATGTGTATTTATTTTTATATTCTATATTAATGTATATATTTTTTTTTCTATTACGATACTGAATGTATAATTTTTTTATGTCAATATAATAGTTAAGGGCCCATAAAATATATTTCGCCCCAGGCCCTTAAAAACTTAGGGTCGGCCCTGCCTAATTGTCAAAAAAATACCTTGATAATTGCGAGTGGACCAGTTAAGATGATAATAATAGTTTCATCACCAACAACACACTCGGCAATTTAAAGTAATATAATAATGCAATAAAATTTGTCTTGAATTATTTTTTTTTGAAGCGGAAATTTTTTTATCTATTAATATAATAAAGGGCCCCATTTTAAAAGACATCGCAAAAATGAATAGGGCTTCTAATGTCATCGCTCCACCCCTGGGCAGGGGTCTTGGACCCTAAGGGTCTATACTCGACCCGACCCTAATTTTAAGGGTCTGGGTCTACTTATTTTTGTACCCTATGGATCCGAGTCGAATCTGGGTCCATGACCTTAGGGTCCGGGTTCGGGTCTACACATTTGAGACCCAGATTCGACCCACATCTGACCCATGGACCCATTTACATCTTTTTTTAAAAATTATATATTAGCTATCATGTGTATTTAATTGTTTTATTTGAAATTTTGTTATATTTTCAAACATTGCATGATTTTGAACTTTGTCGGTTCATGTATTTAAAATGTGGTCGTTGTGTCCACTGTCCATACTTTAAGAATTAAAGACTTGATATTATTTCGTTATAAGAACTTGAATGTTGAAAAATTTCACATATTTCGCTCAATTAGTATAGTGTATTAGAAGATTCTCGTTAGTCAAATTCAAATCATTTTATGCAAATGCTCGAAAATTGTACTTCATAATATACTTTTTGCAAAAGTTCTAGAAAAGAAAAATAAAATTATTTAGGACCCAAATTCAAACCTTAGTCCCGCCAGATCCGTCAGACCCTAAGGGTCTGGGTCCGGGTCCAAAATTTTTAGACCCTACGGATCTGGATCTGGGTGTGGATCCTATGAAAAAATTAGGGTCTGAATATAGGTCTTGCTGGACCCGACCCAGATCCAACCCATGCCCATCCCTAGGTCCAAGGGTACTATTGACATTACTAACAACTATGCGGGTAGTATTGAATATAAACATTTTAAAATTGTTTCAATTCTTAACTTTCATTTTCATTTGTTTCTATGGTTATGTAGATCCAGGGTTTGAGGTTCATATTTTGATAGAAATTGATTTCAAAGGATATGAATATTTTAATTTATGAACATTACTTTTTTCTTGGTTCCACTTTTGCAAACTGTTTTAATGTAATCAATTGTAACCACTTGACATTTTAAAGTAATTATTTTTTAGAAAAATTTGCTCAAAATAATCCCAACTATCACCCGTTAGCTCAGGGGCGGATCTACTATTAGTCAATGCTGTCAATTGACAACATTTGACTAATATAAATTTTCAAGTATAGGTATATGTTGATGTACCAAGTGTCTCAGTTGGTAAGGCTTTTGGTATATGACAGCATATACCCGGGTTCAATTCCACTTACACAACAACAAAATAAGGAGGTTTTAGACACTTATTTTTAGACGCTAAAGCAAGTGTCTAAAAAAAGCGGAGGTTTTTGACGGTTAAATCTAAACAGCAAAAAGCGTCGAAAAGTATAGTGTAAGAATGCGTCTAAAAGACAAAAAAAAAAAGATGGTATTTATCCCCTAAATAACTTGAAAACCCAAATTATAAATAAAAAATAAAATAAACTCCAAAACGCCGCCTTCATCCTGACTCTCTCTCCTTTGTTTCCCTAACCCTAATCCTCATACTACTCCTTCATCCCTGATAATTCATTGAGCCTCACAAGTCTCACATAGCAGCAAACAAACAGATCAGGCAGCCGGAAACTCTATCTGCCTTCATTTGCTACCACATAGCAGCGGTAGTAGTGTCGGTTTTCCGCCTCTCGAACCACCTCTAGAACTTTGTGAGCAACTTTATCCCAAATTCAATTCATGTTCTTTTTGATACTTGTCCGTGGGGATGAATTTCATACCAATTGCTCACCCTCTTTTTTGTTAATACTACTAGCATTTTCATTTTTAATTTCTTCTTTTGGCCAATTGGTTATGAAACATAACTTGTAAATGTTTTTAAAGTTTAGAATCATCCCACTTGTGAGTTGTGTGTGTTTCATTTGTGTTTTTTTATAAACATTTGGAATTCTATATTAGGGAATTAAATAATGTATTACAAATTACAACTCGGGAATTTGTAACAACCCCTTTGTGTGATGAACAATATTGAAATTACAAGATGATAAAAGCAATAAACTATGAAGATATTTGTGTAACGACAACCGTTATCCGGAAACTTGATACGAGTTGAAGGCGTGTGCTCACTATCCTTTTGTGATATTTCCCCCACAAAGGTACTTGGGTTTGATATTTGGAAATTCACAATGAGATACAATCAACAACAATACAACCTTAGTACTTAGGATGTATTACGTAATAGTTATGTGTTTGGAAAAACTGAGCAATGTAAAGCTTGAAAACAAGAGTTAATTACTCTCTTGATCAAGAACAAATGAGAATGAGAGAAAGGAATTCAGATTTTTGGTGCCAGGAACTCAAGCACCCAAGCCTCCTATTTATACTCAAAGAGTATGAAGGGAGCCTATGAACATAATCACCACCATAATGATCATATTGATGATCATAGAACTTAATGCCATTATTCCATAGCATTATTGTCCTTAATATACCCTAATTATACCAGAAATCAAGAGTATTAAGGAGAATCCTAGGCATTAAACGCATGAAAAACGGGAAGAAAAAGCAACGGTCACATGGAACCCAGACCGCCGAGTCGGCGACGAGTCCAAAAGAGGGACCGCCGACTCGGCGCTTGCTCACTGACCAAACCCCATTTTTCCAGAGACCAAACGCCGACTCGGCGATGGCTCTTATGGGGGGACCGCCGAGTCGGCTGTAGGCCACTGTCTAGGTCCCCCTTTTCCTTTGTTTTGGAACTTACTTTAATGCCTAATGGACCTCGTATAATAATACGTTTTGTCCCACTACTTTTAGTAGCTTTAGCGATGTATACGGACTTAGTAAATTGATACAATTGGTCCCACTACCTTAGTAGTACTTGATGATTATAATATACAGGATTATTATACATTAAATGTTCAACAATCCTCCCCCATTTTGGGTATAATCAGCGTCTCATTTACCAAAACTCATAGTACATTTCATGCATCAACGCTAATATCCCTACGGATTGAATTAACGCCTAGTACAACACACTTAACAAGTGATCGAGCCAGAATTGATTTCCATAAGGAATTGAATCAAATGACCCTTCCGACCACTTGAAGATGTAGTACACACAAAACAAATAACACAAAGTTATCTACTTGACACATTATAAGGCCGTGTCCGTATCTTATTCATAAGTTTATCATAGTCATTATGCCAATCTTGACTACTTGAAGCGGCCACACTTCAAACTTATATAGGTAGGTTCTCATTACGTATAAAACATATCCCCGTGACGTGGATATAACACCAAGAGCTCTTCAACCCTTGATCTTGAGAACTTTCAAGACAACTACCTTATTCCATCACAGTACAAAGCAACGATGGGTCATATACGAGTTGCTTTAACAAAAACCAAGAGGACTTTACCACATTGAATTTAGACACGATGTTACTCATGCGTGAATTGGGCTTTCCCAAATGATTTTACTGACATAAACCGATCTCAACTGAAGCTTTCTCAATTGAGTCTCTATTCATGGCTTTCGTAAACGAATCCGCCACATTGAACTTAGTGTTCACATAGTCAAAAGTTATGACCCCGTTAATGATAAGTCCTTGCACTAGGCTATGCCTAAGAGCAATATGACGAGACTTACCATTATATACTTGACTATACGCTCTACCTAAAGCCGTCATGCAATCCGCATGGATTGCCACCGGTGAAATTGGCTTAGGTAACAGAGGTATCTCAAACATGAGATTCCTCAACCACTCTGCTTCACTAGCTGCTGAACCCAAAGCGATAAACTCAGCTGACATCGTAGAGTCGGCTATACACGTTTGTTTCTTAGATGACCAAGAAATGGCACCTCCCCCATAAACAAACACCCATCCACTAGTAGAAGAGTTATCCTCTTCATTAGTGATCCAACTAGCGTCTGAATAACCTTCTAGAATAGGAGGTTCTCCGCTATACGCGATACCAAAATCCTTGGTACGCAACAAGTATCTTAATACTCTCCTTATCGCCATCCAATGATGGGGACCTGGGTTACTAGTAAATCTACTAAGTTTACCCACCGCAAATGCTATGTCAGGCCTCGTACTAGTCATAGCATACATCAAAGATCCTATGACCTTTGAATACTCCAATTGCGAAATTGGTTGACCGGTATGTTTAGCAAATTTCATACCCGGTTCCATGGGAGTAGAGACTGGCGCTTTATCAAGCATATTAAACCGCTTAAGTATCTTCTCAACATAGTGAGCTTGACTTAACTTAATACGGTTCCCTTGCCTTATGATCTTAATGCCTAAGATCACATCAGCCTCCCCCATATCCTTCATCTGAAAAGATCTAGACAAAAAGTCTTTTGTCTCTTGAACTTGTGCTTTACAAGTCCCAAAGATAAGCATGTCATCAACGTATAGGCAAATGATAACGCCATTTCCATGGCTATCAAACTTGCTATACACACACTTATCGGCTTGATTCAGTTTGAATCCAAAGGACAATATAGTTTCGTCAAATTTTTGATGCCACTGCTTAGGTGCTTGTTTAAGCCCATACAAAGATTTAACAAGTTTACACACTTTTTGTTCTTGTCCTTTCAAAACAAACCCTTCGGGTTGTTTCATAGACACTTCCTCATCTAATTCCCCATATAGAAATGCGGTTTTAACATCCATTTGATGTATTTCTAGATGATAGACCGTAGCTAACGCTACCAATAACCTAATAGTGGTTATTCTTGCAACCGGTGCATATGTATCGAAATGATCGATGCCGTGCTTTTGTCTAAAGCCTTGAGCCACTAAACGGGCCTTGAATTTATCAATAGTACCGTCGATTTTCATTTTCTTTCTGAAAATCCACTTACAACCGATTGGTTTACAAGTCGGAGGAAGATCCACTAACACCCAAGTGTTATTTCCCATGATGGATTGCATCTCATCATCGATAGCCTCTTTCCAAAAGGCGCTATCATGTGATGCCATAGCATCGCTATAAGTCAATGAGTCACCTTCCACATTATATAAATATGGAACACTAGAAGATACTTCACTTCTATCACCTTCAACCAAGTATACTTGGAAATCCGGTCCAAAGCTCTTCGCTTTCCTTTGTCTCTTACTCCGTTTAGGAATAGGATCAACTAAATCAAGTTCATCTAGTTGTTGACTTTCATCAACATCTAGAATTGAACTTTGTTGACTATCATCAACACTTTCATTGGTACAAGTTTGTAGATTTCGTTGTCTACTCAATGATGAAAATCTATTTTCATCAAAAATCACATCTCTCGACTCTATAATCGAATGAATCGATATATAGTCATTTTGTTCTATGACAAAGAACCTATAGGTTTTGCTATGAATAGCATAGCCTATAAAGATGCACTCAAGCCCACGTTCACCGAGCTTCTTTTTCTTGTTGCCGGGCACTCTTACAATGGCCCTACAGACCCAAACCTTAAGATAGCTTAAGTTTGGTTTCTTTTTGTACCAAAGTTCATAAGGAGTCTCCTTATTCGTTCTCATTGGAACTCGGTTAAGAATGTGACAAGCCGTCAACATTGCTTCACCCCAAAATCCATCACTCAAACCCGAGTAGGATAACATGGAATTAACCATCTCTTGTAGAGTACGGTTTTTTCTCTCCGCCACACCATTGGATTGTGGTGCATAACCGGGGGTTGTTTCATGAATTCGGATCATAATATTCACCTCCTTTATCGGTTCTTAACCTTTTAAGTTTACTACCAATTTGTAATTCTACTTCTTGTTTGTAAATCTTAAAATGTTCAAGAGCCTCATCTTTTGTATGTAAAAGATATACATAACAAAACTTTGAGAAATCATCAATAAAAGTTATGACATACTTTTTGTTTCCCAAAGATGGTGTACTATGAAAATCACAAAGATCACTATGGATTAACTCCAAAATTTCGGTTTTCCTTTCAACACTTTTAAACGGTGTTCTAGTGATCTTATTTAACATGCACGTTTTGCAATTTTTAGACATTTTAACACACATTGAAATTAACTCATGCTTAGACATAAAAGAAATTTTATCAAAATTAACATGTCCTAGTCTAACATGCCACAAATAATGTAAATCATCCTTTTCATTATCACATAAAACATTACATATTGTATTTTTATTCATGTCTAAAGAAAGCTTAAAAAGACTATTACATAAATAAGCACGCCCAATAAACAAATTATTTTTGGAGATAATACACCTATCGGCTTCAAATACTAGTTTGTAGCCCAATCGATTCAAAATAGGACCCGAGACTAAGTTTCTACCTATTTCGGGTGTTTAATACACATCTCTTAATACTAAAAGATTCCCCGAAGTAAACAACAATTCAACTTGTCCTTTGCCTTGGACCTTGATAGGTGCATTGTTTCCTATGTAGAGATGCTCCCCATCAACAACCTTGTTAAAGGTTTTGAACCATTATGTAGAGTTACAAACATGTCTCGAAGCCCCCGAATCGATCCAGCAAGCCAAGGTATCATCCTGCAAAGCACTAATATTATTATTCATAGTAGAAAAACTCATATTATGTAGAAACGTATAGAGACGATGAAGTGTAACAAGAGGGGGGGGTGAATTGTTACTTGTTCCCGTTAGAGTATTTTCGCCCTTTTCTTGCGGAATTATGAATAAAGAAAATACTCTAAACAAAATAAAAGAAAACTTAAAGAAACACAAAGAATTTAACGTGGGAATAAGAACCACGACCCTCTAGGGATTTCTCTTCTCTATTATTTTATGTAATTCAATTCTCTATTACATAAAATATTTCTCCTTCTCCTTCTCCTTCTCTTCTTCTCTCTCGGTTTCTTTCTTGTTCCCTTTCTCGATTCTCCTTCTCTTTCTCTCTTCTCTTTCTCACTTCCCCCTTAGACTTACCCAAGTCTAATTACAAATTCTCTCAAAAACCCATACAAGATAAATTCTCTAAATTGGATGAACAAACAAAGATAGCACAAGGAAATATTTTGGAATTAATTTTCGATTAAGAACACTCAAAATTTTCCTTTTCTTGAATCTTGAATCTCACGAAATTTGGGCACAATTTTTCGAAAATAATTTTCTCTCTATATTGATCACCAAAAGCTTTGTGCCGGTTAGAAAAATGATTTTATAATCTTTTTAGAACAAGTTATGCCATAAACCCATAATTTATAGATAAGGGATTAGTGGGCATTGACCGTGAGCAATATGAATAACTACCTTGGTGGTTATTCAAAGTCAATCCTTGACTCTAGCTAAAAATAGCCATTTTCAAGAGACTTTTTAGGAGTTAGTTATTTTAATTCTTTGATTAATTCCTTGTGCTTCCTTGTTTATTAACCGTACAACAAAACTAAAATATAGAAAAATAAACTCAAGACTTTTTCTAAATTAATTTTGTTGACTTCTCCTCTGACCGGATTCTGAAGGAACAACGTACTGTCTCTATCTGCAACATTCATCAGTTTATCAATATCTGGAACAGCAGACTTGGATTCTACTCTTGACTTCCTCAATGACCTTCTCTACTGACTTTGACTTTGTTGACTTTGACTTTGACTTGTACGATTGCCATTGACCAGTCCTTAGGTACCATCGACGAATATAATAATCGGATATTTAACCTACAAAACAATCTCTAAAATACTTTGTTTGTTTATAATTTGTTAAGTCATCATCAAAACTCAAATGGGCCAACAAATTCCCCCTTTTTGATGATGACAAACTTATAAACAAACTTGGTTAAAAGAAAGAGTAAAACTAATAGCTTTGAACATGTTAGAGATCAATCACAAGTTCAAACATATTTAGTAAATTAAATCGTTACAAGTAATTTACCAAATTCTAAAGCAAGCATATTACTCTAAAATATTTTTGGCGAAAATCATGTGATTAAGCATGACTTCAAATTTTTTAATTTTTTTTAAAAAAAACTTGAAACAAAACATAAACATAAATACCAAAAACTTGAAACAACACAAAACAGAGAAACAACTATCAAGATCAAGCAAAAACATAAGCACTCACAAGCATTCATTTAAGTTTGTTTGCTACTCTTCCCCCTTTTGTCATCAATCAAAAAGTAGGGATATGAATCAAATCACAGCTCTAAGGCAAGTGTTAGACAAATTAAGATAGTAAGCAGCAAACTAAGAAAATAAATGCCCAAACATAAATCGAGAAAGCATGCAAGCAAACATATTAGACCATGGGATAAGAAAGCAAGGATGAAATAAAGGATGAAAAGTAGTGGGTTAGTAGCATAAACATAAAAATTTAATTGTCTTGTACCCCAGCAGGTACTTAAAAAGCAAAAGAAAATTGTTTAGGATTACAAACAGTGTGGCCAACAAAACATTAAATTTTTAATTGAAATTAGAAGCAGGAGGGATCAGGCAGCAGTCTCTTCATCAACAAATTCAGTTTGCACCTCCACTGTGTCGAGCTTTGCACCAAGACGTGTTTCCATGTCGGTGAGTTGCTCAGCAATGGTGGATAGGGAGGCACGAACTTCACTTTGGAAAGCACAAAGTTGAGACTGCAGGACATCAAATTTACCGAGTATAAGATCAATTGGAGTTGGAGGAAAGGGTGAATCATCTCTAGAAAAACCAGTAGGTGTAGGTGAAGTGGGAATTGGTGATGGCGGTGATGATGGAATGTCAACTGGTGTGGGTGAGGCTGGTTTTGGTGAAGGTGGGGCATCGTCAGTTTGTTTGGTAGGGTGACTGGACATAGCTTCATCCTTACCAACCTTAGCTTTTGAAGCAAGCCTCCTACTCTTCCTTGGAGCGATTTTAGAATCCTCCTTAATGGGCTTAGAAACCTCCTCATCACTTGAACTTGAGTCAACCTCCTCAAGTTCCTCCTGGGAAGCTTCCCCCTCAGAAGGAGCTTCCTCCTTATCCTTATTCACCTCTGCCTCCTTAGTACTGGCAGAGGGAACAGCACCTTGATCCTCCTTTTTCTTTTCTTTCTTTTCTTCTTCCTCAACCTCCTCTTCATTCTCAACTTCTTCTTCATCAGACACGACCTCCTCAACATCTATGAGGTCCTCTAAAATTCCTTTTTCATTGACAGTTAAATGCAAATTTTTAAGGCACTTAGCGCCTATTTGATTGTTTGCGGACATCGGGAAATGAAGACCCTCAAGCGGTACACCGAACTTCTTAAAAATACATGTTAACAACCCTCCATAACCAATCATAAGACCCTTCTCAACACACTCAGATAAGTGTGACACCATCAAGGACGGAAAATTTATTTTAATATGGTTAGCCATGCAATAAATCAACGTAGCATCGCGTAAATTTACTTCACTCCGCTTAGAGTTGCGGGGCAAAATGAATCTACGAGCGATGTTGTACAACAATTTGTGTAATGGAGACAACGACATGTGACTAAATCTTCTCTTTTCCTCCTGACCAAGAAATTTTAAGACTGTTTTCTCAGTAATACCCGAAAAGACAATTTTTGACCCTACAAAATAAGTGTCAAAACCAACTGTAGGAACCTCAAACCACTCGCCAATCAGCAAACTACTAAACTCAATTTTAATTTCTTTAACAACACTGGAGCAGACACCATTTTCTATAGAAAAGTTTTTAATAAACTCACGCATCAAATTGGGGTATATGTGATTGCATGAGTAATCGTACATAAGCTTTTCCCAACCCTGATTTTCTAAAATGGCATGAAATTGGGGAAAGAAGGTAGAATCATACAAATATTTGTCAAGTCCAAAGCCGACTGACATTTCCTTAGCTACCTCTTCCGCACTATCAGGATCTGTGCGCTTGCTCCGTTTAGGTGGTTTGGATGATGAAGCACTTTTAGGGGTTCCACGGGTTCGCTTTTCACCGGCATGCATGGATTGTTGTGGTGTGTTGGTCTTGGATGGTTCTTGTGAAGATGAAGGTGGAATGTCAGGATATATCACTTGTAGTGGCTTGGGTTGTGTGGATTTCGGCATTTTCTTGCTTGAAGATGAGGATTTTGGAGTTTTCATGATGAAAATGAGAGAAATTAGGGATTTGAGAAGGAAGAGTGCGTTTAATGGTTGACGGTTTAGCAAAAGTAGTACAAGTAAGGTAGATGTGAGTGATGGATGGGACAAATGAGTGTAAGGGTTATAAAGATGTGAAGTGACGATTATGAAAAGAAAGTACTACTTCTTGAAACGGTTTTAGTGTATGAACCGTGTGAGGTAACGAAAAGTTTACGTGAAGGTTCGTTGAATATGTCGATTTAGATAACTACTTTCCGAAACACCTCGATGATCCGTCTTCCATTTCATAAAATGATGTTGGTTCACCAAAATAAAATAAAGAAAATGCTGGAATTTGTGAAAAATAAAATATTTTTGTGATTTTTAAAATAATTTATAATATGTGGGTAATAAAATATATAATATAAAATAAGTTATGCTACTTGGTCTAATTAGTTCAAACATGCAAGCAATCAAGATAAAGTTTAAGACATAAATTTAAATAGAAGCATACCCAAATCTCGCAATGATTGAATGAACAATCTTGGTTGTTGTGGTTGATTGAACCCTTCCGATTTTTCAAGATGTTTTGAGGAGGAATACTAGCAATTAAACGTTAGTGAAGCTTGATCATACCTAGCTCCAACCTCATCTTTTCAAATTGTTCTCTTGGAAGCGGTTTGGTCATAATATCTGCAACTTGATCACTAGTATTGACATGTTTAACAATAATATTCTTATGTTCTACGTTATCCTTAAGGAAATGATGTCTAATATGAATATGTTTAACTCTAGAATGATGTACCGGATCTTTGGAAATACAAATAGCACTAGTATTATCACAATAAATAGGAACACATTCAAATTTAATACCAAAATCTCTTAACTGTTGTTTAATCCAAAGCATTTGGGAACAGCAGGCTGCTGCTGCTACGTATTCAGCTTCTGCAGTGGATAAAGCTACTGTGTTCTGTTTCTTGGAACTCCATGATACCAAACAAGATCCAAGAAACTGTACCATTTCCGAAGTGCTTTTTCTATTTACAAGATCACCTGCGTAATCTGCATCACTATACCCTTTCAAGTCATAGACATCACTTTTAGGATAAAATAAGGATAAGTCATCTGTTCCCTTTAGATATCTAAGAATTCTTTTTACTGCCGTATGATGTGATTCTTTAGGATTTGATTGAAATCTAGCACACAAGCCAACACTAAAGGATGTATCAGGTCTACTAGCTGTTAGATATAGTAGGGATCCTATCATGCCTCTATACATCGTTTGGTCAACACTAGTTCCGTTAGAGTCTTCATCTAACCTAATGTTAGTGGCCATGGGTGTATGGTTTGTCTTAGCACTATCTAGTCCATATTTCTTTAGAAGTTCTTTTATATATTTTTGTTGATGAATAAAGATACCGTTAGCAGTTTGTTTAATTTGCAAACCAAGGAAGAAATTTAATTCTCCCATCATACTCATTTCAAACTCATTACTCATTAGGTCAGCAAATTCCTTACATAACGATTCATTTGTAGCACCAAAAATAATATCATCAACATATATTTGAACAACTAATATATTCGAACCTTTATTCTTAAAGAATAAGGTTTTATCAATTTTACCACGTATGAACTTATTTCAATCAAAAACTTAGATAATCTCTCGTACCATTGTCTAGGTGCCTGTTTTAGCCCATAAAGAGCTTTATCAAGCTTGTAGACGTGATCCGGAGAAATTGGGTTTTCAAAGCCAGGTGGTTGTTCCACATATACATCTTCTTCTAGAAACCCATTTAAGAATGCACATTTTACGTCCATTTGATATAATTTAAAATTCATGAAAGCAGCAAATGAAATAAGAATTCTAATAGCTTCTAATCTAGCTACGGGAGCAAAAGTTTCAGTATAGTCAATACCTTCCTGTTGATTATAACCTTTTACCACCAAGTTTGCTTTGTTTCTAACGATTATGCCGTGTTCATCCAGCTTGTTCCTGAAAACCCATTTAAGTCCAATAATCTTCTTGTTCTTCGGTTTTGCTTCTAAGTGCCACACTTTGTTTCTTTCAAACTCGTTTAATTCATCTTGCATAGCTACCACCCAATCCGAATCTTGCAAAGCTTCTACATGATTCTTGGGTTCCATAGTTGATAGAAAAGCAAAGTGTGCACAAAAGTTTCTCATTTGTCCCCTTGTTTGTGTGCCTTTGTTCATGTCGCTTATAATCAATTCTAGTGGATGTGACTTATGATGTTTCCACGGTCTTGGAACAAAGTCTCTTGTGGGGACCGATGTGGAAGCTGGTTCACTGACTTGGTTCTGATTTGGTTCAACTTCAATTCTTTCTTCTTGTGCTTCTGTTTGAATTTCTGGATTAGGAACTGCAGGCTGTTCCTGATCTGCCTGTGGTTCCTGTTCTTGATTTTGTTCAACATTCTGACCTTGTGGCTGTTCTACTGGATCTGGCTCCTTGTGTATATTTTCATCATCTTCTAGATCCGCAAGACCTATCTTAAAATCACTTGTTTCTTGTTCACTTGTCATAAAGTTAGTCTCATCAAATATAATGTGAACAGATTCTTCAACACACATTGTTTTCTTATTGTAAACTCTATATGCTTTACTATGAGATGAATAGCCAAGAAATATTGCTTCATCACTTCTTTCATCAAATTTACCTAAATTTCGTTTTCCATTAACATGCACAAAACATCGACATCCAAAAACTCGAAAATATGAAATATTAGGTTTAATTCCTTTAAATAATTCGTAGGGGGTCTTAGAAGTGATTGGTCTTATTAAAACTCGGTTTAATATATAACAAGCAGTATTGACGGCTTCGGCCCAAAAATTTCTAGGTAAACCACTAGCAATTAACATAGTTCTAGCCATTTCTTCTAAGGTTCTATTTTTACGTTCAACAACACCATTTTGTTGTGGTGTTCTAGGTGCGGAGAAATTATGACTTAAACCATGCTCATTACAATAATCCATAAACTTTGAATTTTCAAATTCTTTCCCATGATCCGATCTTATGTGGACTAGTTGATTGTTACTAGATTTCTGAATTTTAGTAGCGAATGCAACAAATTCATCAAAAGCCTCATCTTTGCTAGATAAGAATAAAGTCCATGTAAATCTACTGTAATCATCAACTATAACAAAAACATATCGCTTACCGCTGCGACTTTGGATTCTCATAGGTCCACAAAGATCCATATGAATTAATTCAAGTGGTCTTGATGTGGTCACGACATTTTTAGTTTTAAAAGATGACCTTGCATGTTTTCCTTTGGCACAAGGATCACATACTTCATTCTTTTGAAATTTTAGGGACGGTAATCCTCTTACTAGGTCTTTAGTACGTAAAGTATTAAGCAATGAAAAACTAGCATGACCTAATCTTTTATGCCAAAGAAGAGGGTCATCTTCTATAACACTCAGACATGTTAAACTGGTTTTAGGAACAGTGTTCAGGTCCACCACGTAGGTGTTCCCTTTTCTAATTCCTTCCAGAATGATGTCACCTGTGTCGTTCCTAGAAATCATGCATTTCTCAGAAGTAAAGTTTACAGAGTTACCTTTGTCACAAAATTGAGAAATACTTAAAAGATTGTTTTTCAAATTCTCGACCAAAAATACGTTATCTATTGCATGGGAACTTGACCTTCCTATCTTGCCTTTTGCAATGATTTCACCTTTCATATTGTCGCCAAAGGTCACAGTTCCTCCGTCATAGGCTTCTAGTGAGAGAAATTTTGATCTATCCCCTGTCATGTGCTTGGAACAGCCACTGTCGAGATACCATGAGCTGTTCCCCCTCACTAGAACCTGCAAAACGAACTTAGTTGTTAGAGGGTGGAACCCAGCCATCCTTGGGTTCCGTGTCGATTAAACAAGAATTAAATTTTTTAATCCAAACTCTATCGACGTATATTTGGTTTGTTTTGTTGTGATGTTCCCTTTTTAAACATGGATGTTTCAGGTGCCCGGTTTTGCCACAAAAGGAACAGACTTTGTTACTTGGGAGATCAACATAGACCTTTTTCTTTTTGTCATTTTTATCATATCCTAAACCTTCGGTTCCTTTGGTTCTAGCATTAAGAATCCATTTGGGAACTTCTCTAGTTTTCCCTTTATCTCTTGAATTTAATTCAAGCTTAAGACGATCGTTTTCTTTTAAGGCGGATTCTAGATCGGATCTCATTTGAAAGAGTACACATTGAATTTCTTTCTTAGTCTCATAATCTACTTCCATTTCAAATTGCTCAAATTGATTCAATTCAATATTTAACATGGTGTTTTCTTCTTTAACTTTTTCTAAGGCTTATTTTAACATCACATTATTATCAAGCAATTCAAAGAATCGATTTTGCACATCGGATCTAAATGAGTTAAGGTAGGATATTTGGTCTTTACATGCTTTAAGGTCTTTTTCAGTTTTGAGAGTGATGGCGGTTTGTTTTTCTAAATTTTCGTGAGATTCTAAAATCATTTTAACTAATCTATGTTTATCCAATTTAAATAAATAATCAGAAAATGGATCAGGAGACAGTACCTCTTTCCCTTTAGATGTATCGTCATGAGTAGCCATGAGACAGAGGTTAGCTACCTCTTCTTCTTCCACGGGGGCTTCGGTTTCGGCTTCACTTTCGGACTCTCCCCATGCAGCTATCATGGCTTTGCGGAAATCGGTTTTGTTGAAATTTCCCTTTGTTGGTTGTCTTCCTGTTTCTCTTGCTTTCCCTTTAGCTTTCTCGTCCCTCCATAGTGGGCATTCCTTTATGAAGTGCTCGGTACTTCCACATTTGTGGCATTCATATGTTTTGGATTTAGAAGTTCCTTTTTCTTTGTAGTTTCTTTGATTTTTATATCTGTTGTTCCTGAAGAACTTCTTGAATCTGCGTACCAGCATTGCTGCCTCTTCCTCATCAGTTTCTGAATTTTCTTGATCGTCTGCTGTCAGAGCCAGACCTTTGTTCCTGGAACTGTCAGCTGTTCCCAGATGTAATTCATGAGTCATCAGGGAACCAGCCAACTCTTCCAGATTAAACTTTGTAAAATCTTTAGATTCTTGAATGGCTGTGACCTTTGCTCTCCAACGATCATCTTGAGGGAGGCTTCTTAGGATCTTTCGCACTTGTTCATCGGATGGAATAAGCCTTCCAAGGGAGACTAACTCATTTGTGATGTTCGTAAACCTAGTAAACATTTCTTGAATGCTTTCTTTAGGTTCCATAACAAATCTTTCATATTTGGACATGAGTAAGTCAATCTTGGAACGCTTGACTTCGCTTGTACCTTCATGGGTAACTTCCAGCAGATCCCAAATTTGTTTTGCTGATTTGCAACCTATAATGCGATTGTGTTCATTAGGACCAAGCCCACAATGAAGCAATTTAATAGCAAGAGCGTTCATTTCCATTTTTTGAAAATCTTCTTTCTCATATTCTGTGATTGGTTTGGGAACAGTCTCGTTGATGGAGTTGGTAGTAGTTACCTCGAAATCTCCAACTTCGATGACTCTCCAAACTTGATAATTTTCGGCTTTGATGAAGATCTCCATCCTGTTTTTCCAATAGGTATAGAATTTGCCATCGAACATTGGCGGTCTCTGAGTAGAGTACCCTTCTTCCATACGCTCATTCATTTTCATCATCTCTAAAGCACCAAGATACGGCTCTCAGGGTTTCCTGATTTAATGAGGAACAGGGCTCTGATACCAATTGTAGAAACGTATAGAGACGATGAAGTGTAACAAGAGGGGGGGTGAATTGTTACTTGTTCCCGTTAGAGTATTTTCGCCCTTTTCTTGCGGAATTATGAATAAAGAAAATACTCTAAACAAAATAAAAGAAAACTTAAAGAAACACAAAGAATTTAACGTGGGAATAAGAACCACGACCCTCTAGGGATTTCTCTTCTCTATTATTTTATGTAATTCAATTCTCTATTACATAAAATATTTCTCCTTCTCCTTCTCCTTCTCTTCTTCTCTCTCGGTTTCTTTCTTGTTCCCTTTCTCGATTCTCCTTCTCTTTCTCTCTTCTCTTTCTCACTTCCCCCTTAGACTTACCCAAGTCTAATTACAAATTCTCTCAAAAACCCATACAAGATAAATTCTCTAAATTGGATGAACAAACAAAGATAGCACAAGGAAATATTTTGGAATTAATTTTCGATTAAGAACACTCAAAATTTTCCTTTTCTTGAATCTTGAATCTCACGAAATTTGGGCACAATTTTTCGAAAATAATTTTCTCTCTATATTGATCACCAAAAGCTTTGTGCCGGTTAGAAAAATGATTTTATAATCTTTTTAGAACAAGTTATGCCATAAACCCATAATCTATAGATAAGGGATTAGTGGGCATTGACCGTGAGCAATATGAATAACTACCTTGGTGGTTATTCAAAGTCAATCCTTGACTCTAGCTAAAAATAGCCATTTTCAAGAGACTTTTTAGGAGTTAGTTATTTTAATTCTTTGATTAATTCCTTGTGCTTCCTTGTTTATTAACCGTACAACAAAACTAAAATATAGAAAAATAAACTCAAGACTTTTTCTAAATTAATTTTGTTGACTTCTCCTCTGACCGGATTCTGAAGGAACAACGTACTGTCTCTATCTGCAACATTCATCAGTTTATCAATATCTGGAACAGTAGACTTGGATTTTACTCTTGACTTCCTCATTGACCTTCTCTACTGACTTTGACTTTGTTGACTTTGACTTTGACTTGTACGATTGCCATTGACCAGTCCTTAGGTACCATCGACGATTATAATAATCGGATATCTAACCTACAAAACAATCTCTAAAATACTTTGTTTGTTTATAATTTGTTAAGTCATCATCAAAACTCAAATGGGCCAACATATTAGAATTTTCATCAAAAGTTGCAAGATTACCTTGAGTGGATGGTCCCTTGCTTGTAGAAGCTTGACCATTCCCCTTGGCTTTCTTTTGCTTATTCTTCAAGACGAAGCAATTTTTCCTTTCGGTGCCCGGGTTTTCCACACTCCCAACATACCTTATCGGTATTGGAAATAGTGGCTTTTCCCTTTGAAGAGTCATTTTTCTTCCTGTTATCTCCGGGACGGGATTGTGGTTTCCCTTCCCCAACCATATTAATAGTAGGTACATTAGGATTATCATCCTTCCGGTTCTCATGAACCCGAATGCTAGACTCAACAATTATATGTTGCCCAAGATCGGAGAGTGTAATCTCCTCTCTTTTATGCTTTAAAGCATGTCTAACATCCCTCCAAGAAGGAGGCAATTTGTCTATTATGCTTGAAACCAAAAACACCTCATCAATTTCAATTTTATGCAATTTTAAGTTAGCATGCATTCTTTGAAGTTCATGAAATTGATCAATAATCGGGCGATCTTCTACCATTTTATATGAATTAAAATTACTTACAAGGAATTTCTTGGAGCTAGCATCCTCCGCCATATACTTATTTTCCAAGGCATCCCACAACTCTTTAGCGGAGTCATGGTATTGATAGATATCAAAGAGAGCGTCTTGCATACCATTGAGGATATGTCCCCGGCAAATAAAATCATCATTGTCCCATTTGGACCTCTTCCGGTTTTGTTCAAGGACCTCCGTTTCCGGATCATCGGCCTTTGGAGCATCCGGCTTTGGTGAGCTTATAACATAAGCCACGTTCAAGGTAGTGAGCATGAACATCATCTTCTTTTGCCAACGTCTAAAGTCGACGCCGACAAATTTCTCTAACTTAGCAAAGTTAGAGGTGAAATCTTTCATGGTTGCCATCCCGAAAAGAAATATTATCACAAAAGATTATTAGGGAATTAAATAATGTATTACAAATTACAACTCGGGAATTTGTAACAACCCTTTTGTGTGATGACAATATTGAAATTACAAGATGATAAAAGCAATAAACTATGAAGATATTTGTGTAACGACAACCGTTACCCGGAAACTTGATACGAGTTGAAGGCGTGTGCTCACTATCCTTTTGTGATATTTCCCCCACAAAGGTACTTGGGTTTGATATTTGGAAATTCACAATGAGATACAATCAACAACAATACAACCTTAGTACTTAGGATGTATTACGTAATAGCTATGTGTTTGGAAAAACTATGAGCAATGTAAAGCTTGAAAACAAGAGTTAATTACTCTCTTGATCAAGAACAAATGAGAATGAGAGAAAGGAATTCAGATTTTTGGTGCCAGGAACTCAAGCACCCAAGCCTCCTATTTATACTCAAAGAGTATGAAGGGAGCCTATGAACATAATCACCACCATAATGATCATATTGATGATCATAGAACTTAATGCCATTATTCCATAGCATTATTGTCCTTAATATACCCTAATTATACCAGAAATCAAGAGTATTAAGGAGAATCCTAGGCATTAAACGCATGAAAAACGGGAAGAAAAAGCAACGGTCACATGGAACCCAGACCGCCGAGTCGGCGACGAGTCCAAAAGAGGGACCGCCGACTCGGCGCTTGCTCACTGACCAAACCCCATTTTTCCAGAGACCAAACGCCGACTCAGCGATGGCTCTTATGGGGGGACCGCCGAGTCGGCTGTAGGCCACTGTCTAGGTACCCTTTTCCTTTGTTTTGGAACTTACTTTAATGCCTAATGGACCTCGTATAATAATACGTTTTGTCCCACTACTTTTAGTAGCTTTAGCAATGTATACGGACTTAGTAAATTGATACAATTGGTCCCACTACCTTAGTAGTACTTGATGATTATAATATAGAGGATTATCTATACATACTACTAAAGCAAAAAACGGCTGACATAAGCAACCTCAAAAATTGATGAGGTGTCAGCTTCTTATGAAAAATTTTCCCTCCATTTTACAAGAATGACATTATGAAAGATTAATGAATATAAGACTAAGACTCTTGAAAAGCTAAGGATAATTAAGACTAAGAATAATTAGGACAATTAATTTGATGTCCAATATTAAAGACTTTTAATTGGGACTATAACATAATATATTGAAAATTTGAAAATACATTATTGTATTAGTAAAAATAATATGAATAAGGAACTTATATTGCACCATTACAATTTAAAGGGCATCATTAATATTAGTTGAGCTACAACAAATGTAATTTCAAAGAGGTTTTCCGAAATTTATAATCACATGAAATATTTTTTTTTGTCCTAATATTTCTTCTTAATTCAGATGTAAATTGTTCTATATATTTTAAATACCTACGTTTTTTAATTCAACCTCAACAAACCACCTCCATAACCAATAATTTAAAATTTATTTTCTTTATTTTCTAAAATAATTAATAAAATAAAAAAATCGTGCATCGCACGGGGATAATCTAGTTATACACTAAATGTTCAACATTCTGATTGTCATGGGGTTGGATTTGTCTTGCATATAAAGGAAGTCACCAAAATTGAATCACCTATCAGTGTATGAGAATTAGGGTTTGATTTGGAGATGATTTGTAAGTTTGAGTACATCTCAATTTCGAGCACATCCAAGTAATATTTTCAGAGAATTTCGAGTGCATCCCAATTTCGAGCACAATTGGAACCAGACTTGATTTCAAAATTTTCAGAGCATAATCCCTCCTTCTCCAGATCAATTTCAAAGTAGGTATTCTATCTAATCTTTTCTCTTTAAAATTTTCAAAATTTTTGTGTATTTGTGTGTTTCATTATGTATTTTATGTCATTTGAATTGAAGCAATTGTGAAGAGAAATATAGGCTGGGTTTATTTTAAAATTCCCAAAATTTTCATTCCTTAGTTGTTTTAGAGCATAACTTTGATTGAATATTTCTGTATTTCTTAAGTCCAGTTGTGTAGCAAGTGTAAGTAGTTTCTTTCGAGATTCACCGTAAGATTCTATAGGGCATAAGCTTTATTTTGAAGTCGTGGAAATCCCATCCTTGGAACGAATTAAACAAATTAAACTCCTAACTTTTTAAGTTCCAAGTTTTGGAGGAGACCTGATAGGGCCAAGGTGTGCTTGGATAATGTTTCTTATGACTTGGCTATGTCAAATGCAAGGATGTTATTTGCTGGTGCAAGGAGCTCATGTTGTATGCTGCCTAGTCCAGACTTTTTAAGCTCCAAGTTTTGGAGATGACCTGATGGTTGTTGCTCAGCCTCACATTTGTCTTTATCAGGCACAACTTTAGTTTCAGCTATGCGCAGTTTAGCAGATAAGAGGCCTGGTGACGCAGTTTAGCTATGCGCAGTTAATTAACAGCAAAATTTTAAGTTTTTTTTTTTTTTTTTTTTTTCTAAATTTCAAAAACCCATTCCCACTTTCCAGGTTCGATTTCTGATTTCCCCAATTTCCAAAACTCATTCTCAATTTCGAAAACCTAGATCTGAGACTGAGAGAGACCGACGGCTTCTTCACTCCTCCTTCACGGCTGGCTGTCGGCTTCACCGGTGCCGGAAAACTCCTTGGGCCTTGGTAAGTCGTCACTCTATCTCTCACTGTCTCACAGTCACTCACGGGCACAGCTCACCCTTTTTTTTTTATTTGATTTTCTCATTGAGTATTTGAAATTATTTGATCTTATTTTTTTGGTTTGTGTTGAATGTTGATTGTTATTTGTTAATTTGTTAAACATTGTTGATTTGTTTCTTGACATTCTTTGAATCTTTGTTCATTCATGATTCATGAATCAATTTATTAGATTAATCAATTTAGGGTTATTTTTCATAAAGATTGTTTCTTAACAATTGACATTCTTTCATTCTTTGTTCATTCATGATTTTTGATTTTGAATCAATTTAGGGTTTAATCAATTTAGGGTTAAACATTGTTTCTTGACATTCTTTGTTCAATCATATTTTATTTTTGGTTTGTGTTAATTTGTTAAACAAAAGATTGTGTTTTACAGAGTTAGAAATGGATAGGTATTTCAAAAGAGTGGTTTACAGAGTGGTTTCTCGATCACATAGGTATTTATTAAAATGTGTCGTTTTCAGTATATGAAAACTCGACGGAGTCAATTACTGTAATTTAAAACGTTGATATATTTTTTTAATGTTATCGTTATCGACAACATTTGATTTTTTTCTAGATCCGCCCCTGCGTTAGCCGAAAATAATCCCAACTATCGATTATTTTTAAATAATCCCAACTTTCATTCGAATTTATTCATGGCATACCCTATGACTTGGTTACCTGGGATAGCAGGTCACCTTGGCAAACAAAAAGGAAAATTAAATAAAAAAAATCTCAAGGTCAACCTATGACATACCCTATGGCTATCCCAGGTAATGCCATGAACAAATTCAGGTGAACGTTGAGATTATTTAAAAATGATCGATCATAGTTGAGATTATTTTGGACTAACAGGTGATAGTTGAAATTATTTTGAGTAAATTTTCCTATTTTTAATAGTTAATGTGATCCTTATCTTAAAGTAATCCTTTAAATCTTAAAATGAAAAATTAACTAAATATATAAATTCGTTTAAAGATGAAAAACCGTCAAATTTTAAAAAAAAAAGAAAAGAAAAGAAAAACCGTCATAAATTGACAATGTCTTTTTCTTTGCTACAGTTTTAATGTGCACCAAGTTTTACATGTCCAACTCAGCAACTCTATTTTTTTTTTGAATATAAGTCAGCAACTCTATTAATACTTGGTATTCACTCAATAGTCTATTGCAATATTTTCCCTCCAAAACGCAAACGGCAAAACCCAGTAGCAGAGAAGAGCAAGGGAAGAGAAAATGGCGTCCACTTCTGCTCGTGCGCAATTGGATACTGCCGGCCGAATCAGAAATGCTGCTGACACTTTATCCTCTGATAATCAATCGCTTATTGCTGTAATTTTTATTCACTTGAATCTTTTATTTTCTCTCTTTTTCTTCCTTTAATTCTTTTTTTTCTATCCAATCTTTAGGATATTCGAAAAACTATTAATTGTATGAAGGAAATTGCGGTGGAAATGGAGAAGCTTCATCGATCTCAGGAGGTAATGTTTATGTTAATTTAATATAAGTTAACCCTAATTTGGTCCATTTTATGGAGTATCTTTGTCTTCATGTCTCACCATTAACTTTTTTTTTCGTACTGCCTTACTTTCTAAATTTGCCGTTGGATTTGAATTACATGTTGGTGGATATCACGATTGAGTATGGGATACTTCTATGGGACTAGGGTATTATCATCATCATCATAATCTCACTCAGAGACCATGAGACCAGGGTCTTGGGTAATGCGTTGCGAGTGAGATCCTCACACCGTGAAAGAACTACAAATAAAAAACATAGCAAGACAAGATTTATTCTTGCCTCTGGGTTTTGTGGGTTTATTCAAAACATTTATGAATACAAGGTACTAGCAAAAATTTTTTTGGGGGAAATATGTTCACGTTTCTGCAAAGTAAAGGGTCGCCTTACACAATCTATATTTACCACTGTGTAGTACTAGTGCACTTTATTGTAGACTGAAATGTTTATTTGCTAAAAAAATTCAGTAAATAAAATATTGCTCTGTCTTGATGAGATTGCTACATTTTATGCAGTCCACACAAAAATTTTGTGGTTTGATATGGGGATGGTAAGATAGAATAGTGAGATGTTTGGATGGTATGAAACGAAAGATAAAATTTGAGACGAGAATTGTTGTTAGAGGTGGGGTCATTTCATTGGAATGGAGAAAAATCATCGGAATGGACCAATTAAGAATGTAACAATTTCAATGGGATGGAAGAAGTATGTAATAACCACCCTTGGGTGCGTGCAAATGAGCGAAGAGAATCTTGGGGTAGACAATGCACTACTTGCAATATATGAAAAGATTAATAATATGGAAAATAAAGATTAAGATAAATGTTTAGGGTTTTGAATACTGTGTTTGTATTATTAAGGATACAAAGGCCTCTATTTATACATGATAATATGCACTAAACTAGGAAACAAATCAGAATAAAATAATTATAATAAATTCTAATATTCTTAAATATATACTTTCCTACACTCCCCCTCAAGTAAGGTCTTCGGGTCACCAATACCTAACTTGCACAAAGTTAGTTAGAAAGTTTCTGATGTAATTGCCTTTATAAGAATATCAGCTAATTTATCCTTCGATCTGATTAAAGGAAGGCTTATAATCTTGTTCTCCAACTTCTCTTTTATGAAGTGTTTGTCAATCTCAACATGCTTGGTGCAATCATGTTGTACTGGGTTTTGAGAGATACTGATTGCTGCGTTGTTATCACAGAACAACTTAAAAGCCCATTTTTGTGGAAAATGTAGTTCACTAAGGAGTATTTGAAGCCATATGACTTCCGTTATACCCTTGGCAATTCCCCTGAATTCTGCCTTTTCACTTCATCAGGCAACTTTCTGCTTTTTACTTTTCCATGTGACAAGATTTCCCCCAACTAATGCAAAGTACCCAGAGGTAGATTTCTTATCATCTCGATCTCCCCCTATGGTAACCTTTGGCTCCCCTATCGATTCTGTCCTACTAAAGTTGCATCACAAGTTTTCTGTCTTCGTACGACTTATGCACAACCCCTTACCCTCCAAGGCTTCCCTACACTCCTCCAATTTACTACAATATACTTGTATTCATTATTTTGAGTTTGAGGGATAACCCTTTGAAGCTGTAAGGCATCTTTAAGGATCAGTCTGAAAAGGATGTTGATGAAATTCATATGTATTTGTGAATAGTTGTTCAATTCTTTAACTTATGTTTTTAATAGATGCAATGATGTTGTTCTTCAACTCACAAGCTTCATACTATGACATTGATAGCAACTCATTACAGGTGCAAAATCTTGAACAATCAGTTGTAAAATTATTGGAAAATTATGAAGATACTATGAATTTTTCCAATGTGATGCAATCTGTTGGGAGCAATTATAAGTCTCGCCCTGGTCCAGAGGTTTTTCTGACCTTTCTCTTTGTGATTGTTCTCATTGAATTTTAAAGTCTAATTATGTTTTCTTTCCTCACTTGTAGTTAACTGATTTTAAAAGCGCACTTGGGCTTGAAGCTTCTAGGCTGAAGAGTTCTTCCTCTACAAATCGTCAGACTAGTGCTATTTTGAGAAATTTCAGAGAAGCAGTTTGGGTATTGTTTATCTCAACCTTGAATCATTGCATCTTTTAAACGTTAGATATTTAGTACGTCTATCGGATGGATGGAAGAATAATTGTATTTGCCCTTGATTTGTATTTATAAAAATTTATGATTTTTTGATTATTTTTCATTGTTCTTTCCTGATTTCAAGAACTGAGTCTTAATTACAGCAAGAGTTTGTTGACTGAAAATTCATTCTGACTAGTCTACATTATGAAGATGTCTGATATGGTAGCATCTTTTAGTTTACAATTTGTATAGATATGTTCAGGATGCCGCCTCTCGAACTTGATATTTTAGTCATGAATTATGTGTTTGTTTGTTTGTTTTCTTGCAGAATGTCCATCATGCAGGTCAGCTTATGCCTGGTGAAGAACAGGAAGACATTGTGATGACTAGTACACCATTTGGCCTATCAAATACAGTTTGCCCAATAACTGGAAAGTGTGTCACTGAATTGGCAGAGCCAGTTCGCAGGTAAGATTTATATTCATTTTAAAATTTTAAATCCTGCTTTACTTACCTTTGACAGTTGTTTTCTGTTGTATGTAACTTGAGTACATTAGGACGACGTTGGGTTTGGATATTGTGTTTGTTAATGATATTCTTAAATGGTTTAATTTGCACAATGAAGGCATTTTGGTGTCAGTTAGAAACTGAAGTTTGACAAGACTAAGATTTGTGACGTTATTTAGAAAAGGTTTTGAAGCTAGATGAAATTGTCTTCAGAACTGCTTTTCTATTTCATTCCATTCCTTGTTTTCTGAATATCGACTGTTCTAGGAGATGCTTTTGTTATATGATGGACTGGTGGTTTGAAGCGAGGTTGCTCTTGTCTTCTTTTTTCTGTTTACTTTGGTCAAGTTTCTTGGTGTCTGAAGGTAGGAGAATGGCTATTGTAGTTTTTATGTGGTAGGTAGGAGTTTGTGTACTCTCACTTATAAGTAGTATAGTAATTCAATTTTTTTTTGACTCTTTTCTGTACTTTTTTGAGGTAGTCGTAGGACATAAGATTAACTTACCTAACTCTAGTATTAGCATTAATAATTTTCTAGTGGATTACCGTAATCTGGATAAATTTATGATGCTTGTCCAACTGCATTCTATAGTGTTTAATTTTGACATTGCACATTATTTTGCTACCTTTAGAGCTTGATTTTAAGATGATTTGATTTTTTTTGTTTACGGAGTAACTTAGATGATATAGCGTTAGAAGATGCTTATTTTCTTGAAGAATAATATATATGCTTCATTTGTTTTGACTCTATAAAATCCTTTTCGGTATGGTTTTGTCCTTGTTTAAGCTTTACTTTATCCTTTTTTAAGCTTTTGATCGACATAGATTTTTTAGTTGGTGATTGATGAGGTGTTTAATACGATCTTTAGTGGGAAAGCAGAGTTAGATCATCTACTTAGTCGACATTGGGTTTGTGTTGTGCAAGTTCAAAGGAGTCCTAGTTTATAAGTCAGAACACTTCTCTTTTATAGGCAAATGTCACATTGATATGACCGACTTACTCACGTTGCAACCAACAATAGCGTCAAAGCCTTAATCCCCAAAATATAGGCCCCTTTGATGCAATATTTTAAAGAAATTTGAAAGTATAGTCTTGAAATGAATGGAATAGATACAATTGTAGGGGTTCATCTCATGCTACCCGGCTAACATTTGAAGTTTTAGTATAATTACATAGAAATGCAATAAGTTTGATCATGCTCACGAATCTTCAGGATCGAGCTTAGCTTTACTACACTAATTACGTATGAGCTAAAATTTGAGCATTTCAACCTAATTAGGACTCTAGTACCATATTGATAATGGTGAATTGGCCATGCCGTTTGGATCTTTTTGATCATTTTTGAACCTCACAAAATCACAAATGATTATTCTGCAGGAATAAGGAGTATTTTTCTTTTTTGCTTACATGTTGATGGTTTAGTTGGAAAGTAAGACACAATCTTCCCAATCACATGTCTTTGTGTAATTTGCTTTGGTAGACTTGTTTACAGAGTTTCTCCTACATTCTTGCTTACAGTACGCTACAAGTTTTATGATAGAATTCACATTGGACTAAAGAATGAACTGTTAGGTTATGATGGACATTTTAGGATCATTGTTCTATTATCTTGCTCGAGATAATGATTTATAAGTTTCCAGGAATGCTTCTTTTGACATATACACCATAAAAAGCTAATTGAATGCTTAAAGAAGGAGATTATTAAGAACCCTCTAGTGCTTTTATAGTTAAATTTTATTGTCATTCTGAACCCTAAAGGTAAGATGTTAACTTATAATTTAGTGTTTAAGAGTTGATATGGAGTGAAAACTCAAATTACTAGAGAATAATAGATCATATGGAAATTATTGTGAGGTTGTATTATTAGAAAATGTGTAGTACATAGGTAATAATAAAATACCCAAATTAGTTTACCATATTATATAATCTTGTACAAGGAGATAGTATCTTTAAGTTGTTTATTGATGAAGAATTCCAGTGTGATGGTGTCTCACTTTTTCACGGTTACCTTTGGTTTTATTCAAAGCTTTTTAATATCACCTCTTATTGTGTAAGACAATATTAGTTATATTTGTTTTTTCCGCTCAGCTTACTAGAGGTCATGCTTGTCAACAAACAAATTTGTAATTTAATGGACCTTATATCTGATATAGGCATCAAATGTTTAAAATGTATTATTCCCTGAAACAAGGAAAATCTCCTTCATGCACTAGACTTGACACTCAGCTTAGGGTATCTCAGCTGTAGACATACACTAGGAAAATCTCTGTTTGATGATTCTTCACTCTTTGGATCATGTGATCTTGCTTCAACTATCATTGTCATTGATGCAAATATGTGTTTTGGTTCGAGTAACTCGTTCATTCTAATATGTCAGGTAAGGAATACGAATCAAACAGTTTAGTTTCAATGTATTTTTGTTCCCTGGAGCTATCTGACCTGATATTCTGTACCCTTTTACCTATGACAGCATGGACTGCAAGCATATCTTTGACAAACAATCAATTATGCACTATATAAAGAAAACAAAGAAGTGCCCAGTAGCAGGTTTTTTAAGCATTAAATTTATGATTTAGCTTTCTAATCATCTTGAACTGTAACTTATACTCCCAACTAATTAATCCTTCTTCAGGCTGTCCAAAACCTTTGCTGGCTAATAGAGTGGTTTGTGACCCTCTTTTACTTGTGGAAATCGAGGAACTGCGTTTACAGAATAAACACACAGCTGAGCCTGAGCACATAGAAGACTTCACTGGACTTGATGAAGAAGATTAATGAGCATTGAAGGACAGGTTGTATAATATTTTCATGTTTGAAGTACAGTAGAGGTATTATTGTCTTTAGATAAATGTGCTAAATGCTTTTTATTAAAAATGTGTCTTATATGCTCTGCACTCGTCACTCTACAATTATTTCTAACAGATCTTGCTTAGAGAAAATCTTAGGTCGACCTTGTAGTTGCAAGATTTACCTTACACTCTCGTGACACGGGTTTGGAGATAGGTGATAATCAAATCTAGGATTTTATTAAAATGTACTTGCTTAAAACACATACATTTTCTTAAAAAATTTCTTTAATTTTAAAATACATACATATCTTACTATTTTGGAAATTTTGATTTGAAGTATACAAACTTTGCCTCATTTGCTTATAAACATTCGAACTTTCGATTAATATTTTAAGGCATGAACTTTGGTGGTTATCCGCCAAAAAAGATACAGATGACCTGATACCGGTTGAAAATGTTAGTTCTTCATCTTCACTATCTTCTTCTTCACCATTTCTTCCATTGTAGATCAACCAAATCATGTAATTACCATCTTCATCTTCACCATCTTCAACCAAATTTTACTCTCAGAACTCCCCTGATTTCCTACAAATTCCTTATCTGGTGGAATCACTGCAATGACTTTCCTTTCACAAAATGAAATCGACGAACCATAGCCTCTTACCACAGTTTATGCTCATTGGAAGATTGAACATAAAAGATGGGATTGACCCAATTAGATTGTTTTCTGATGCATCAAATCTTTGTAGTTGATTGAAATTCTTCATTTGGGTAGAAATTTGTGACCTAAATGAGTTATTTCTTAGTATAATGCTCACTAAATTTAACCCTAATGAAGGGAAATTTGGGCCTATTTGGTTGTTACTTAAATCAATCTCTTGAAGATTTTGAAAACTACCCAAATCGGGAAAATTTCCATCGATTAAATTATTTGCAACAATTAGGGTTTTTAGGGTTTTATTTTGGAAATTTGAAATGGGATTTCGCCATAGATGAAATTTGAACTCATATTGAATGATTCAAGAAGAGAAAATCTAGATATTGTTGTGGGTAAATTACCCCAAATACCCAATGAAATAAGGGAAAGTTTTTGTAAATTTGTGAGTTTCCTAAGAACAGTGAATAATGAATCAGTGGAGAAATTTTGTTATAAAATTTTTTGAGAAACAATAAATTTACCATTTATTAAAGAAGTTGAAGAATCATGGGTAGGTGAAGATTTATTCCCAATGACAATTAATTCTGTTACATGGCCATTAAAACATGTTATAGTAACAGAAGATGAAGGAGGGAGAAAACAGAAATCAGTCCATTTTTGCCATGATTGAAGAATAGATGGATATTCAAGATGTTTTTGAAGTTGATTTTGGCCAAAACAAATCCGGATCTCTCATTACCAAATATCTTCATCTGGGTTTGTACTAATTTATGGGTTTTTTGGGTTGATTTTGGTACTAATTTTCCAAAAATTAGTACAAACACAGATGCAGATGTTTGGGTTAATGAAATGGTAAAGATGAAGAAGAGAAGCTATTGATGGGAGCTTGAAAAAGGTGATGACCCCCAAAGTTTATGCCTCTAAATATTAATCGAAAGTTCGAATGTTTAAAAGAAAATGAGGCAATGTTCGTATGTTTAAAATCAAAATTTCCTACTATTTTTATGACGTTTTTTTTCTCTATTCTTAATGAAATGACAATAGATATATTATATATATATATATATATATATATATATATATATATATATATATATATATATATATATATA